>CM077034.1:104257559-104623753 GCA_039090855.1 Macrothele yani | reverse complement strand
AGAACTAATTCAAAGAGCGAGGGATTATGGAACTTTACTGTTCATGGCTTTTATCGATTATTAAAAAAGCCTTTGATTCGGTGAAACAATCAGCAGTTGCAATGGCTCTGAAATCCTGCGGTATTGAAGATGCATACATTAATATTATAAATAACATATATGAAAATGCAAGTGCAAAGATTCGGCTGTTTGAAAATACAACACACATAAAAATTGGAAAAGAAGCGAGACAAGGTGACACCATATCTCCGAAGCTCTTTAATGCCACACTTGGAGGGTGTTTTTTCTGTGTCAGTTGAGCTGGGAAAACAAGGGGTTAAAGATTAATGGAGATTATATAACCCACCTTTTCGTTTTGCTGATGACGTAGTCATTTTTGCAACTACCCCATCAGAGCTGCAGAGTATGATCCAGGAACTTGCTGACAAGAGTAAAGAAGTGGGATTAAAAATGAACTTTCAGAAGACAAAAGTGATGTACAATGCTTTTACAAGAAATGAAGATTTATCGATTGATGGAGAAAGCTGGAGACAGTAACAGACACGTACGTTTATCTTGGACAGCAGATATCAAGTGAGTAAGTCACATTGGTGAAGAAATTAATCAGCGTACAAAACTTGCCTGGAGAGCCTTTGGAAGAAACAACATAATTTTCAAGAGCAATATGCCATTATGTCTTAAAAAAAGAAAAGTGTTTGATCAATGCATCCTTCCAGTGCTTACGTATGGTGCAGAGACGTGGAACTTGGCTAAAAGAGACATACAAAGGCTGCAGACAACTCAAAAAAGCATGGAGAGGTGCATGCGTTTGGTGTAACCAGGAGAGATAAGAAGAGGAACACGTGGATCCGAAAAATGACAAGAGTGGAAGACATCATGATCAGAGTTAAATCCCTGAAATGGCAATGGGCTGGACATACTGCCAGAAGAACAGACCATCGATGGACAGCCGAAATTTTAGATTGGATTCCAAGGGACAGGAAAAGACCCAGAAGAAGACCACATGGAAGATGGGTGGATGAAATTCGAAAGTATGCGGGAGTGACATAGAGGAGAGACTGGCACAAGCCAGACCGTTGTGGAGGAAACTTGGGGAGACCTTCGTCCAGCAGTGGATTGATAATGGTTGAGCAATGATGATGATGATGATATCGGAGGAAACGCAATTTATTTTACGCCTCCAGTTGAGAATATATGCCGAACTTAAAAAAAGTGACTATGTTTAAAATAGATTAAGACATTAATAATGGAATTGAAACGTAAAACATTTTTTTTGAATTGGGATGTATAGAAGCAACTACATTAAATAAAAGTTATTTTTAATTCGATATCATTTGCATTGACGCCCTCTAGTGGCGATCTTGTGCGTCGTAAAAAAACGAAATAAAGTATCACCATTCGCAAATTTCAGGGTTTCTAATGCAAAAATGACTTTTTTCAAATCGAACCATTAGTTGCAGAGATATAGTGTCTACAGACGTACGGACGGACAAACCGATAACATAAGCACGATCTTCTTTTACAAAAGACGTCATTGTAAGAAATCAAGAAGTTCTGCATCACCGGATTCTGGTGTATACCCGCATTAGCCAATGGGAAATTTTCTAAACGCTCTTTGTCACAGAGACTACGAGCTAATTAGCTGACTCAGGATCAAAGACATAGCAACCTTCTTTTTATTGATCTGCAGTAATAGTTTGACCGTATGTCTGTCTACTACTCTTTGCCTCTAAGAATTAAATTTATCAAATAACTTCTCTGGATTAATGGACTAAATTCTTATGGATATTTTTTTTCTGCGACAGCGTCCAGGATCCACTTTTGCTTTTTATATTTTTGTGGTTCATTGCTATTGTAGTTTTGAAGTTATTTAAATAATGGATTAAAGTGGTCTTAGTATTTTCATAATACCTGCTTGTTAATTTATAAATTGTGTGAAGCGGATTGAATTGATGTTTAGCAGATTTCTAATTTCATAGTTAAAGGTATTCATCCATCCAGTCTTGTCATCATTATGAAGTTTTTCGTTCGAAGGTGAGGTGATTTTATTTTTTTGCGGTTTGCTGCTGTCAGCCCAAAAAGCTCTTCCATAAGTAATTACAATGGATCAAAACACTCTTTCCATAATAGGCTATGTTTTTTACACTGAGTTTTTTGTTTTTAATAAATGTTTGAAGGCTATGGACTCTTAGTCTTAAATCTTTAGCTAAATTTTCATTAATGTGATTTTTCAGCGGATCTAAAATTGTGACCACAGAGTTTCAGTATTTAATCGAGAAAAATATTATATTACGTTTAAATAAGCTTTTCAGCATAAGGTTTAGTAGTCTTAGTTTTGTCTGGAGAAGAGGAATTGATCCTTCTGGAAAATCTGGGTATAATCTGGTTCTGACATTGGTTGTCGATCATTGCTAAGATGGCATTTTAATTTTATTCACGATGCTGGCAGCTAAAAAAAAATTTCTAGGCTTGTTGGGTTAAAAACTCGTGAAAATTAAAAATCGCTCGCTAGCCCTTACTTACTGTACATGGTTACATTGTTCTCTGCTTAAAATTTGGGGTTCGTCTAAAACATGAGATTAATAGCTGAAACTGGAATTTCTTCTACGACCTCTTCGAAAATACATTTATGCTATGAAATGGAGACAAATGAGCAAGAAGAGCACATAAATGATTTTTCTCCGAAACGATGGTGACCATCGACCATTGCGTTATTATTTATACTGGTCATCCGCGACTATGAGGATTATGATTTACGCTATGCTTTGACATGGTCCCCACAAATGGGGAAGTTGTATCCAAAAAAGTAGAAATTACAAGCATCGTGGGGATTATGTTATGCGCTTAATTAGCATGCCAGTACTTAACTCTGTGGTAGAATAAAGGTAAACTAAATGTGAGTTCTCTCAAATTTAGTTTCGGAATTGTATAAATCGAGTTTCCGAAATTTCGATGGCAGCACTGGCTTCCATTAATAAAGGTAAAGCAGTAAAATCGGCAATAACTCAGATAAACATGTTGAAACCTTATGAAATCAGGTGAAAACCACTAATATACAAACTTTCAGAGAAATATTCTCATTTATCATGTATTACTTTCAAAAGACACGTCGCTTTTATTGTACGCGCAGTACATAGGGAATTTTGCTTATTCTTTGGATTCTCTAAAATATATCACGTTCAGATACATTTCGAATCCACAGGAGGTATATACACTGAGTGGAAAAACATTAGCGATAGGGTTGATGGGCAGAAGACGTGAGCATCATCTCGCAGATTGGATTAGACCCCATCGAACGGAGACGATAAATAGGTGGACAGCAGATCTTTACAAGAGAGTATCGCAATCGACTGTCCAATGTGCGATCGTGTTGATATAAGAGACTTTGATCGTGGATCATTGTGAGCACAAGACAGTGGGACATTTATATTGCTGAAGCAGTAAGAGCACAAGTGGTTCTCCGATTGCAAAACCGTTTCAAGGGTGTGCCGACAGTGTACCATCGACGTAAGTACCAGCGCCCAAAGTGTAAACGGAGGCCGACCATCCTCCATTGAACACCGCGGTTGAAGTAGAGGCCTTTCGTAGAGATGCGGAATATGAAGGACCGTTTTTGACACCCGCTTGGCAACAGAGTGTGAAATCCCGTCCAAATTAAATGTTGGAGGCTCCAGCAGCGTCATTCATCGGGCAAATAGTACTGCGCACTCTGCATATTCTGGGCCACGTGAATCGATGCTATACTCGTGTTTCACTCTTGACTACAAGTCATCGGACATGCTCCACGTCTGGTGCCTGAAACGTAAAAACAGGACATCTGCAGAGAGTCACCGCGTCGTGTGATCAGATGAATCCCGTTTTCATCTGTACTGAGCAGACGGGACGATGCGAGCGTGACGTTGACAACATCAGGCCGTGATGCCATCGTTCCGAATAGGCTTTGTTCAAGGCAGTGATGTCACTTTCGATTGCTTGGGAGCTTTCTCGTTGGACATATTATATCCTCTATTTTGTTTGGCAAGCTCCTTAACTTCCGCGCGAAATCAGAATGTACTGGCGGAGATCAACTACGCGCTTTCATGGCCTTTGCGCATCCAGCGACCGGACAATCTTTCCGGAATACAGCGCGCCGCCCTACTGCGCGGGTACTACGGAAGCATTGCTCGAGAAATACTCTTCTGTGTCCGGAACCATCTAGTGGACCCCAAATACACCGGATGTAAAATCCTTGTGAAATCTTTCTGAGAAACTTTGCTGCGGAACTTCTAGGATCTACATGTCTTGGATCGACGTCTGTGTCAGAGATATAAACAATGTGCAAAACGTATGGCTGATAAGTCTTCCTGCTACAGGAATACCAACACGCTATTAAATAAATGTTTCTATGGTTTTGTCCGTTGAGAGTATTATCATGCCAAAGACAACGGAACAAGCGCGCTATTATTGGAAGACATTTGTACGAATATACTTGCAAGGGAATAATATAAGAAGAGAGTCAGTCATCCACACAGCGAAAAGGTTTAGCAGGCGACACAGTACCTGTTCATTCGATTAAACCCATGTCAATGGCAATCTATGCTGTCAATTATTCTTTCGCCTGCAAGAAAGGGGCACTTAATATAAACTGTTGTGATCCAGGAAAACCTTTAAAGGCTTTTGGAGACTTTTTTGAGGCCACCTCCACTTCAAAAATTATGCGCTTCGCACAATAATCAAAGTATTGTGTTATGTGGTCAAATGCTAACAGATTGTAATCCCACACACACATACAAAATGAATAAAAAATAAACAATGGGGTAGGTTTCAGCGAAGGTCTCTTTCTGAAGTGAAGCCATGACTGCTAAGGTCACATGACATTCGTGGAAGGGTGTGGCCGTCCAGGCTCTCTCGTTTGTTTGTCCACTGACGTCATCAATGTACATGTCTCGGGATCTATTAACAGGTCTGAACATTACTCAAAGAAACATAATTGATGTTTAATATAATTATGTTTATGTTTTAGAGTGTATTAAGTATCATATGCTACAACTTAAAGTTAGTGTTATCAATGTGCAACACTTCGTCCTTGGGAATACATTAATTGCGAAGAAAATATGTCAAAAAGATGTACCATTGGAAACATAAGGCAGAAATTTTAGGAGGAACCGCCTTAAATTATGGAGAGCAAAGAGAAATTTTGCTGAAAAGAGCATAAAGTTACATGGGTCAAAAAGTTAATCGTTTGCAGTGTGAATCTGAATCAATTAAAAGTGTTCTTCTCTATGCAAGGTCAAATAATAAATCTTACCTAGTAAACATCTTACTCCTTGGTTGTTTAAATGTATTATTCCCCTAAATCAGGAAATATATAAAGGAAGGAAAATGAAATGCGATATAGAGCCGCAGGTATAAGTGGATCTGATGGAATGTGAAGTAGAGTAATAACACAAGTCAACTGTGTGGCGGAATTGGCGGCGTAGTACCTATTACGGAGAAAACCAATAAACCTTTGCATGTTAAATACTCTACAAGCAAAAAGGAAATATTTGTTTTAGATGCCTTACATTTTTACTAAGTATTTTGGAAGTACACCGAAGTGTTTGGTCAGATAGAGTTAAAAATTAGTAACTATTAAAATCCGAGTTTTGTGGGAGATCTTTTTTATTTTAGACAAATGTTTTATGAACCTTGTGTATTATTTATTCCCAAAATGACTTTGTAATATTTAATGACCATTTTGCCTTCCGAATATTACCTTACATAGCGAGACAACACATAGGTATCTTAATTTCAATTCTGGAACTAACGGCTTTTTCGTATGATCTATTATGTTTACCATGTACTGAAAATTGAATACTCGTTACAAAGACATGTATTTTAGAGACGTTGCATTCTACTGTGAACAGCTCTATTTGATAGACTCACTGCGAATCGACTTCTCCCTACGAATACTAGATACAACCGCATTGGAAAAACATATAAGGTAGTGTCTGCACATTTTTTTTTAAGTTACCACTTCTGTATCATTTTTGCTTGTTCCACGAGTCGCCTATATAGGTAGCCATTAGGTTTTAATAAGATTCCAGTATACAGATTTTTCAAGAGGATTATTGAGATTTTACAACATGTACAACACAGAAGAAGTCGGAAACAGTCCATCGCATTCCTCAAATCCACAACATGATAACTATTCTAATTTTTATCGAACATTTCATTTTATAACAATCATACTGAAGAGAAGGGGAAGCATCCACTTCTATTTATTTCAGTTTAGCACAACTGACAAAAGTTGTATTGGTTACTAACTTTTTGCGTGTAAAACAAACTTGTGCGGAAAGCAGGAGTAAATGGGCCATGGGTAAAAAACACTGGATCCTTATTGAACATCAGGTTGTTTCACTATTGAATGAATATAAGTAATCCTGAACGTACTTCGATTAGATTAGTAATTTAATTATAAAATGGGAAAGAAAAACAATATATCAAATTCTTTTATAAAGCCTTATAAAGAAAGTCCAAAGTTTTTTCAGAAAGACATGTGTCAATTATACAGTATAACTTTATTCTCTCGCATGGACCATTTATGCATCTGATCCAGGACCCTCTTACACAACAGCTGGCAAGCAGCAGTGTTGTCATTCCTTTCTGCATGAAACTCTTTCTAGTGGCGGTACGGGAACAAATAGCCTAACGATGTGGATTCGAATTCCAATGTTCAGTAAATACTATGTTCTTAGACTTTCTTTTTCAACGAACACGACTTTTGTTTGTATTAAATTTGACATATTTTACTGCAAGATAATAATATTTGTTACAAATGTGAAGTTTCCTAAGCATTATTCATTAAATTTGAACTAAGCTCATATGAATGTCCAAAAGTGATGTACTCTGTAAGGGATGATTTATGATGTCAGCACACTCCGTAAGGTGAACTACGGGCCGGATTATGTCTATTGAATAAAAGCTTAATACCGTTTAGGCCGTTAAATGTTTTAACTTTCGTTAAAATACACTAAGCGCTTTCGAAACTTTTACATAGTTTCATAAGAAACAAATCCTTTCAAATACACATCACACAATTTGAGGCCATAACAGCAAGCACTATATCTTATATGCAAAACACAAAACGTTTGTTTGTCTGAAGCAGCAAAAACTTTCCAAAGCCGAACTGTGGCATCGTGAAATTTGCATAGCTTATTAATACTGAATTTCGATGTCTTACGCAATCATACTTTTTAACATTTGCGTTTTTCCTTTCGCGAGTTATGAATTAATAAATAAGCTAATCAACAAAAATCAGCGTCGTTTGTAACGTCATCGTTATCTGAAACCAGGTGACTGCATTCATCGCCGCGGGCACATCCACAGGTGTTTCTATTCTTTGAAAACAGTGCATAAACTGGATGCGAAAAAAGGTGAATCAGTATGTGTGTAGACACAGTTTCTACATTCTTTTCCTGCAATTTTGTAACATTTGAGGCTTTAAAACATGTCGAACATTATATATTTTTATTTTTTAACATTATAATCACTTTCACTTATGAAAAGGCTACGTTAAATTTGATCGCAACTTTTTAAGGTATGCTTTCATTTCTTAACAGCTGGATTTTCATAGAGAGAAACACACGTTTTTGCTACCGTTTTCCATCGAAATCAAGGTTCATGCATAACACTCATTTCTTCCTCTCTATATATTTTTTATAGTGAAAAAAACATATTTATAAGATTTACCTGCGAATATCTTGTGCGTACTAACACTGTAAGTTAAAAGAATTTGAATGTACATAATACAATCATTAATCCTGGGTCAGAAGGCACTGTTTAAGGCTTAAATGTATCAATCATATATTTTCGTATTTGAAAATTGCGCGATGGGTGGATTCCGATTGTCCAAAAGCGCATTCCGATTGTCTAAAGGCTCATTATTTTTTTCGTAATTCTGTCAGAAATAAGTAAATCTTTAAACTTGATTTGAGAGAAAATGTCACAAGCATAAAGCGTATAACTTTTTGGCAGAATATTTTACCATGGTATCAGACATTCTTTGCAAAAATGCTCTTTGGAATAATAAGCTTGAGGCGTTTAGTTGTGTCTAATCAGCATACGTTTGAGTATTTAAAGTAAACAAGAAAAGACATAACATTTTCAGCGATTTTTTGTTCTGCCATCGATCACACAAATACAGTAAGACATATTCTTAAAAGTATTTAGTACAGTTGTCCGCAGTGACGTCATTATTTCACCCAATGACATTCCAACTTAGATTACAGTTTCTGCTGCATTTTAACAGTTAACAAATTATAATTTATGACGTTCCTAACGGAATTCCTTTCTAAGTGTTCGTTTTTCATTTTCCGGGCAGTTTATATGTATACACTGAACTGCCACAAAAATTGGCATAGACGAGCTTATGCAAAATACATAGCAACGTCACATATGCGCCTCCTCGGATGCGTCCGCCAGTGCGTATATGAAGCGATAGACATCTTTGATAGCGGTCAGAGCTGTTTTCGGCATGAGAATGACAAGTAATAATGATTTAAGTGATTTTTAACGGGGTGTCATAGTTGGCGCTCGTGAGATGGGCCCATATTATTTCGGATTTAGAAAAGAAGTTCGGATTTTCACGGACGACCATTGCAATTGTGTACCGTAACTACAAGATTTCCGGCAAAACCTCCAACCTACGATACCAGTGTGGCCGTAAAATGACATTGGATGAACGTGACCATCGTCGACTGTCAAGAATCGTTTCACGCGATAGGCGTGCAAAACTCTTGCAGGTATAATTGGAATTCAATACTGGAGACTCAACAAACATCAGTGTCCGGACTGTGCAACGTACCCTGCACGATATGGGCTTTGTGAGCCGATGCCCAACTCGAATCCACTTGATGGGTGCACGACATAGAGCTACGCGCCTCACTTGAGCACGGCATCACCGCCACTGGGCACTTGATGATTGGAAACAGGTAGCCTGGTCTGACGAGTCGCGTTTCCAACTGTATCGGGCAGATAGAAGGAAGGATTCGTGTGTGGTGCAAACTCCATGAATCCATGAATACCGCCTATCAAACAGGGAACTGTACCGGCTGGTGGAAGTCATTAATGGTACAGGTTGTGTTTAGCCGGACTTCACTGGGAGCCTTGGTAAGTCTACAGACGTCTGTGACCGGCCAACGCTATGCGTGCGCATGCTTTCTGACGAGGTACACCCCGTTCATCTGGAATTGGGAGTGTTGCCCTACCCACCCAAGTCCCCAGATCTGAACGTGATAGAACACATTTGGGATGCCATCCAACGCGGTATCGAACACAGGAATCCGAAACCTCGGAATACACCAGAATTGCAGACCGCTCTGCACAGAGGTATGGTGTTCTTTGCCTGCAGCATATTTCCAGAAGCTAGGGAGTCCAAGCCCCGTCGTATGTCTTCAGTCCTGAGCTCCCGTGGGAACCCACTTCAAGTATTAGACTGGTATACTAATTTCTCTGACACTTCAGTGTAATTATATTTCAAATATTCTAGTACAATACTAAGAAAATAAATGTATAACTCCAGCTACTAAAGCTACTAAACCTCAAGTACTTGATTAACAGCTTTTGCTAATAAATCTTTAAAAAATTAAATATATATATACATACATATCTTAAACGATTCAGAATTTGGTGTCTGTGTACTAATTGTTATTTAAAACCCCGAGTGGTTTCATATTTAAGATCTCGATATCTTCAAATGTGATTCATATACAAAGTTTTGCGTGGGGCTCTGTCTACGTGGTAAAGCACCAGTGAATATATACAGTGTGATTCAAAACTCTTTGGCCAAATTTTACGGGATGATAGAACACACATAAGCAAGCACCTCTCGTCATACGATGCATGGTCGTAACTCAAAAGGGTAAGCGCTAGAGGTCGCTGTCCGTTGAAGCCATGTAAGCACTGGTTTTCGCACTCGTCGTCATTTCTACCGTGGATTTCACAAATGATGGATTGTTGCATGAATCAGGAGAAGGCGGGACATGCATTTCGTTTAAGGATCTGCGGACGGGAATGCGAGGGAAGCCCAAAGTCTGTACCGGGAGCTCTTTCCGACAAGCCGCGTGCCAGAACGTAAAACCTTTCAGCGATTGCAAATGTATCTGTACGACACGGGCTCCTTTGCATGCAGCTTGCAGCACACAGGTCGTGCAAGGAGTGTGCGGACGCCACGTGTTACAGAGCAGATTCTGTGCATCGATGGAGGATCGTCCCGAATGTAGCACGCGAGCACTTTCCCCATGCCGTACGTATGCCCTACTCGACGGTGTGGGTGACTGCTATGAGGCGAACGTTTACACCCCTACCATGCACAGCGGGTGCAAGCCTTGACACCTGTAGATCATCGTCATCGTGTCAAGTTTGCACGGTGGTTCCGTCAGGAAACTACAGCGCAGCCGGATTTGTCCTCACATGTTTTATTCACTGACGACTGCACCTTTACACGTGAGGGAATGTTTAATAGCTTCAATTCTCATGTGCGTATGGGCAAGCAAGTTACCCGCACGACACACATCCACATTCGTACCAGTGGAGATTCTGAATAAATGTACGCGGCTGGAATTGTCCAAAGGCGACCATTTGGTTGGCTCATATCTTCTTCCAGGCCGGCCGGACGGAAGAACGTACCTCGTACTACTACAAAAGTCTTGACAGAATCACTGAACTCTGTTCCAACAAACATTCCGCTGATGGCCTTGTTGCCCCAGGATATCTGTTGCAGATGCCGCTGTGCGGGAAAGGCCTGGTGTTTTCGCCAATGTACGGCAATCACTACGTCGAAAGTGTGAAGCTTGCATTACTGTTGCTGGCTGTCGCTCTTTTTGAGAAGTTGCTGTAATTTAATCCATAAAATTCTGTAATTGCAGTCAAAAATATTCTGTTCTGTAATTTTCTCAATCACATTTGTCCTGTCACTTCTTCAATGTTTTGATACCTCGTCTGTCATTCTTGTGTTTCAGCGTTATCAGGACACAGTAAGTGTTAACCCTTAGTGATTCACCGTTTGAGTTACTACCCTGCATTGTATGACGAAAAACGCTTGTGTAGTTGTGTTCTGTCACCCCGTAAAGTGTGCCCCAAGAATTTTGAATCAACCTGCATCTGAGTTGTAAATTCATGGAAGAAAACACGCAGACGGTACCGGCTCGACGTTTAAGTTGCATGTCCCTGGCTTCTGGCGAGCTGTTCTATTGGAGATCTTCGAAGCTAAATTGTTGCCATGAGTTTCTGTAAAAGATTTACTGTCTGAGTCTCCTGCTCTGTGATGCCGAGTACTCCAGGGCGCATAAAAGTGTTTAAGATAAATATGTCTTCGTAGTAATTAATAATACTAACACTTCAGTAAGTTGAAATAAATATTTCTTTATTTTTTTTTTTTAATTGGAGGTTTAACGACCATTGTGAGCAACTCAATGGGCTATAAGCAGTCGCCTGTCCCTAATTTAGGGTCACTGGTTCCAGGGAAGGGAGAGAGCTAGTGCCGTAAGATAAACACAACATCTATGCTTCACCGAGATTCGAACCCGGACTCCCGTTCGGGCGAAAGATCAGAGGCCATCGCTTAGACAACTGCGCCACCGTGGCGGCTAAAGTAAAAATTGCATTTGCCACTTATTTGAAAACATGTATACTCTTCTCAATCGGTAGCATAAACCAATTGATTTCATAAAAAGGAACGATATTTTTAACGTAGTGTCAGTAAACATGGGAGGGTGGATTAAAATGCAGAGATTTGCTGTTTCAGGCTTAATACTTCGAAGTGTGATAGTTTAATTCGTCAATTATACAAGGCAGAAGAATCCAAAGTGTATCATTTGCATACTAAGCAATCTACTTGATTCATTATATTTAAAACAATTCGTTAATAAGTCTAATAAAGTCAAAATTCCTCGCACTCGGGAGAATATATCACCAAATTGCGCACGGGAGAAGAATAAAAACTGTTGAAATTCTCCGCATAAAACTTATACTAACTCATTCGTATTCTGTTTATTACCTTTTTTGGAAGTGATTGTACATTGCGCCCTACACAAAGCCTTGAAGCTGTATTACCTCTAGCTCTTCTTCCTTGAAGCTTGTATTACTCTAGTTTTCCCGGAAGCATGACATATAACATGTCTGCAAATAGAAAGATGTTATTGGATCGAATGAAACTGTTGGCATAAATGTGCCGAATTTTCGCTGTTTACATGTAACAACTCTTTCAGAATACATTGCATTGCATCGGAGTGGAAATCGAAGCCAGTTTCAGTTTGAGCTTGCTATTCCTTGCACCACCCAGCATAAGGAAGTTCTAAGCAATCGAAGTTAAGCCGATATAGAGGAGGAATCTGAGAACCGTTCAAATTTGCGCTAGTCGAAGATATCCGTGTACGTCCTTATAGAGGCAACACGACTTTCTCTTCTCACATTCAGAGAAGGGTGTGGGCCAAATATGTTTCCCAGTGTTCCAGAGAACATCATACATATAAATTGAAAACGAATTTCCCTGAAGAAAGAATTTTGCACAAATACATGGAAAGGCAAGGATTAAATTGTTTGCACAAATACATGGAAAGGCAAGGATTAAAATTGTTTGCACAAATACATGGAAAGGCAAGGATTAAATTGTTTGCACAAATGTGAGTATTTTCACGGTTTCCCGTGTAGCAACCGTTTCAGAAAACCTGAAAATTTACAATACTACCGTGTAGAGGAAATTGAACCAAATTTTCGAATTGTGTAACGAATAGAATGCTGGAACGAAAATCGTTAGATGTGGGTTCGATTCCATCTCCAGGAAATGTTATTTTTAAATTCTCTGAAGGCGAGTTGCAACATAGAAACAGTGAAAATATGGCGCATTGGTACCAACAAATCCGCGCTTCGTGAAGTAAATCTATTTTTCCAGGGTATGCGTTTCCAAATTATAACAATGTTAATGCATCTGTAGTAATCTACAGGAGAAAGTAAGCTGTAGGGAAAATTTCCCTGCAGATCGTGTTATTTTCAAAATGGAAGGACTTTCGTAAAACAAAAAAAGTACGGCATTTGCACACTTTCTGAAGCTTTATTAGATGGTACATTGTTAGGACGATACATGTTCTCTGCTTTCAAGGATGAGCATAAGAAGATTTTGAAATTGTGAAAGCTGGGCAGACTGTAAAATTGAATATATAATAGTATGTCCAGCTTTCAGAATTCAAATAGATCAAGTGCACGAACTCACTGAGAATCCTCAAATTAACTCATAGTGTTCTTGACTGAAGAAAGCATTAATTTACCCATGAGTTATGTTAAATTCACAAAATATTTTCAGTTATTGATTTTTATTTCAAATATCATACACCACATTGTTCATTTACAAAAAAATTATATGACACATTTTTGTAAAGATACAAAATGAAACTTTCATGTGTTAGCAAAATAAAGAAATACGTGGCAATTTTTTCCGTAGAATGACGAAAAAGAAAAGGAAAGTGATAATATCGTCAGGTGATATCGGTCACTGTCGAATGTTTGTATCAAATTATTATGCAAAGGTAAATAGATTAAAATATACATGTGGATAAATTTTTTGGTTACTAAAAAAAGAAGAGCATTTAAAAAAATATGTGAATTGAATATTGCCTTTCAGTAAATAATCTTGAAAAATAAGATTTATTTATATAGTACAATTGTCTTTTTCTTGTGTTGTGTATGTGGCGTGAAATTTCTTAAAGACCTTAAGTGGTTAATAACTGTACGCATATTGAAGCAAGGAACAATATCAATTTTTTTAGGAAAACCTGTTTATTGGACGAAGATTACGGCAAACACTTGATTGAATCTTTTGCCATACTGTGTACGATGTCATGTATCACTAATAAGTCAGGACCACGGTGGGCGGAGCTTTAAAATAATCAGAAATAAGTACAATTTCGTCCTTGCTGCTAAGAGCACAAGTCTTTTCAGTCTATGATATTAGGGCCGCCTAACCATGTATACGCAGTGTTTTTCTTCTTGTCCGCTTTGTATTGTTCGCGCTAAAGGGAAAGGTGACATCTCCAACTATTGTAATGTGATCTACAGCGTAGACATTACAGCACAGAAAGTTTACTAAAAAAATGGCGTATGTTTATTTTCCGTTTTTCTTTTATTTTTTGTTTCGTTTTTTTTTTGTCTTAAATCCCATGAGCTATTTTTAAAGTAGATAGTCATAAAGCAATATAATTAAATTTAATGCGGCACTCTTGCTCCAACCAAGCCATGCGATTTCTTTTCTCCACATGTTTATTTCACAGGTATGCAAGTAGGTAAGGGGTTAACACATACCTTAAGCGGCGCCACTAAGACCCGTGTCTGCAAATTGAAGCAAGAAGTGTGAGGGTCCAGAATAAGTGCGTAGCAAGCTTTTACTAACTGGGAGGGCGAGACTTGAAATTACGCTCATTCAGATTTCAGAATTACGTCCCCTTTCGAACAATAAATGATAAAACAATGAGCCTGATACGGGAAATATTTATTTAGCTACACACGAATATGTAGTGTCTCTAAGTATGGCGCCAGGCCGCCATGTTTGCTTACAGATCATGCATGCCAGACGTCTGCGCATGGAGTTGTGGCACATATTCCTAATGGTGTCCTGCAGTAAGCCGACCCCTGCAGCTGGAATCTTCTCAAGCAGTTCCTACAGATTGTGCGGTAGGGGTGGGAGTGTGGGCAGCGGCGTTCAATGCCATACCCCTCATTTTTATTAGGTGATAGGTCTGTCAATGCGGCAGGCAATGACAAAGTGTCAGTGCCTTGAAGGGGACGCTATCGAGACAGCAACAATATCCGGAACGAGCGTTGTCTTGTTGAAAAATCGCATCGGAGTGAGCGTTAAGAAAGGCTAGGGTCACAGGCTGAAGGACCTCATTAACGTAACGTTGGGCTGTCAAAAGTGCATTCAGTGAATACCAAAGGTGATCCTGGCATCGCAGAGAATTGCATCCCACATCATGACTCCAGGTCTGGACGCATGTGACGCTCGACAACAGAGCGTTCATTTTGGAGCTGACCACGGTACCTCCACAAACGGGTTTGTTGGTCCTCTCCTCCAAGGCAACGGCTGAACGCTTCACTGCAGATCACCCGGTGCCATTCTTGAATGGCTACATGAGTGTCTGGCACGACAACATTGCAGTTTTTGGCGAAGATACAAGGGAGTTAAGTGACCAGCGCCGTAACGGTCTGTGTGCGTGTATTCCTCCGTCGCGTAGGTGTCTGACAATGGTGTTGGAGCTAATCGGCCGATGCATGGAGGTCATCACTGCTCGCTTAATTTCCGCAATCGTGGCTGTTCGGTCATTCCAGTTCATATCAGAGAACACGTTGGATAAAATCATATTAATGACTTTCTATCGAATTACTTGTAAGAAAGCAAAAATACTATTTCCCTCTTAGTGCTAAAGAAAGAGATTTCAAACTCAATGGAATGCGTAATGGAATACCGTCTTAGCACGATTTATTTTGAAAGATGAAATACTACATATAGGTTAAAATATACATTAGTACTTTCGAAGTGACACTCACTACATCTTCAGATGTACTGATATAAACGCCATCTCATTATCATATATATACACTTGTGTACCATGGGTAACCTGCTACTTGGTCACGTGACATGACATGGCTCTTGTGAAATTTGTATGAAAATCCATGATGAGGATGATTTAATGAGTAACGATATTACATTAGAATTAAAACATGTCATACTACTCGATACAACAATCCGTCACGTAATACATGAATAAGTTGTTCCCAATCTCCGGATAACTCAGCAGGGGTGTAACCATTGTAGCATTGGTCTCCAAAGGCGCTGTGATGTATACACACTCTCAAAAGCATAGTAGTGAGAGTGCGGGTAGGGGTAGGGTTACTTCAGTTGCGAGCTCCACTAGGGCTTTACAAATGATTAAAGTGTTTCAGCCGCACGACGTTCCTTTCATTTTGACTTCCCTTGATGTAGTTGCTTTGTTACCTAATGTACCTCTTGATACTACCCATCAAATTATTGAGTCTTAACTTGCTGACACCAATACCGTTAATGCTACTGAAAGCACAGCAATTCTTAATGCGTTAGGTTTGTTAAAAAACGATCGTATTATAAATTTAAGAAATGCATTTATCAACAGTTGGAAGGATGGCTCAACAATGGGTTCCCCATTATCCACAGTGTTAGCAGAAATTCTGTTTCAATATGTTAAGAACAAAGTTTGCAATGAATTTCGACTCACCCCTAGTTTATACATTAGATACGTTGACGACATCTTGGTGATATGGCCTCACACCCAAGATGAATTAAATAATTTGGCCAACGTATTATCTTCGGTCTTTCCAACTATCAGTCTCACGGTAGAACAGAAGACAGATTTCAAATTGCCTTTTTTAGATTTCTGTGTACACAGAAACCCTTATTCCAACTCCTTAAGTTTTTCTCTTTACCGAAAACCTACAGCCATAAGTTCGATTATTACATTTAATTCCTTGCACCATTTTCAGAACAAAACCTCAGCTATTAATTTCCTTTTTCGCCGTGTATTTATACATACCACCAGAAAGTCCTTCTTTGACCAGGAGATCAGATATATCTTCAATTTGGCCCGTTGTTTTAGTTATAACACGCATTTAGTCAAACGTATTTTTGCACGTGTCAGGGCGAGCCTTACCATCACCTTTACAAGAAATGGCACAAGGGACAACTGAAAAATTTGTAGAATGAATTGAGTATATACCATACATCTGCAATGTACTATCTAGCTTGTGTTTTAAACATAACCTAAGAATTGGTGTTAGTACTAAATGCATGTCAACGTACGTTAAAAAGGGCAGATGCAAAACCGACATGCTGAAAAAAGGGGGAGTGTATAATATTCCTATTCTAGATCCACGATCAGGTGAAACCATTAGTGATTACGTAGGATCTACAAAAAGACAAGTGGGCGTGCGATTACATGAGCATAAATACAGTTTAAAAGCAAACCTACACAGCACAGCCCTGGCGAGTAATGGTATTTCTGGTGATATGTACCCAGACTGGGAAAATACTAAACTACTGGCAACCCCGCTTCTACCAACTCACTACTATGCTTGGAGAGTATATACATCACAGCATTTGCAGACCAATGCTGCAATGATTACATCCCTGCTGAGTTATCTGGAGATTGGGAACAACTTATTCATGAATTACGTGACGAATTGTTGTATCGAGTAGTATGACATGTTTTAATTCTAATATAATATCGTACTCATAAATCATCCTCATCGTGATTTTCATACAAATTTCACAAGAGCCATGTCATGTCACGTGACCAAGTAGCAGGTTACCCATGGTACACAAGTGTATATATATGATAATGTGATGGCGTTTATATCAGTACATCTGAAGATGTAGTGAGTGTCACTGAAAGTACTAATGTATGTTTTAACCTGTATATAGTATTTCATCTTTTAAAATAAATCGTGCTAAGACGGTATTCCATTACAGCCTATTTAGTTCTGTTGCACGAAGACTTCTAGCTTGATAATTCAAAGAGTAATATATCATCTGTATATCAATTCTATAAGGTTTTTTACTGTAAGAACAGTTGTGAAAGAAAGGCTGAACGTAAACATATGGTTGGGGTATCAAAATAAAGATCTTACCATGTAAATGTGCCAGTCGTAAAGAAAAATGAGATTGGGTTAACGGTTCGGGCGTTGTGGACGGCAAATTTCACATGTAAAGTCAATGGGGGAAGCGATAGTCCAAGCGATAGTTTGGACTATCACTTCCCCCATTGACAGATAGTCCAAACTCCGAAGTCTCTCTCCTCAGCGAACCGTCATGCAAAACAATGCTAGCAGAAATATATTTGAAAGATCTTATTGGAACAGTGAAAACTCGAAGACCTGATTGCGTTGTGCCATTGGACTGTGTGATGTATATATACAATTTAACATTCATTCGATCGAGTTTATTCAATTAGGTACGACGTTTACCATTATGTAAATATGTAAATGAACGTTTCATATAAGTTTATTCTTTAAAAAAAATTATAATCAGTTCCGTCGGGTTTCGTTACCGGGAAAAAAACTATTCGTCGATTCCGACGGGTTTCGTCTACCGGGATCGATCTACGTGAGGCGTGGATCTTGAGTTTGTCTTACAGCACTAGCTTTCGCCTTTCCCTAAAACCAGTGTTCCTAAATAAGGGACAGGCGACTGCTTATAGCCCATTTAGTTGCTCACGGTTGTCGTTAAATCTTCAGTCACAAAAAAAAAAAAATAACGAACCTGGACTATTGTCTTTACTGAAGTGATTGAATGAATTTGTCAATCAAACAAAGTTTACATTTGTTAAAATGATTTTGAACTCGTGCTAAATCTAATCAAGTAGACAAAAAGGCCGTCTTATGCACGATAAAATCTTTACTAGTTAAAAACACGTAAGTTAAAAACATACAATGAATATTAGATCTTTCGAATTGGCCACCAATTCGTTTTCATATGTAATTACATATAAAGCGAGGGCAATAAACCCACAAGTATACATACAAAACAAAACACAGCGTGACGTAAGCGGTGTGTGGAATAGAGTGACCAATGAATTTTCAAAGATCCACAAACGGTGACATAAAATTAAAAGAAGTTGACCCTAATGATAATCAATGTTCAGATTGTCACTCCCTTTCTTCCACCAAACCCTTCCAGGGGAGGCGGATTACCGAAGGGTAATCATCATTACAACATATGGGTTTGAATTTATGTATCATGAGACTCTCCGCAAACAACAAACACGATTTAATTCTGCGTGCACAAAGGATCTTGGCCTCATTCCAAAAAGAAAAATGAGTGCCGCTTAGGCATAATCTGGACAAAGCTGTAGTAGCAGAACATGACTTAACGTTATACTTATGTTCAGTAATCCTGCAACCAAGATTGCGGGATGTAGAGACCACATAAATCCAATCGCTTGAAAACCAACCCCGCGTGTTTTACAGATATTCTTCAAAACATTGTTAACACATGGGATGTGCTGTAAAGAAGTGACATGCCCAGTCGAACTGCGTTCCCTAACTAAGGTTGAACCACGAGGAGTCAATAAACGGTTGAATAGCCTGTCAACCTTCAAAAAGGGATAATCATACAGGGCAGCCCGTTGTCTGATCCTGCAGAATTCAGCATGACGAAGTTGTGGTGACGAATAATGGGTAAAGGCTCTTTGGATCAGAAATGTGTTTTTAACTTACGTGTTTTTTACTAGTAAAGATTTTATCGCGCTCGACGAATGGATCACTCCATCTCGGAAGTCGTGCAGGCACTGGGATTTTCACGAGCCACTGTGTCACGGGTGCACCGTGAGTACATCGAATCCGGGAAAACCATCCATGCAAGGGCCAACTGCCGTGGACAATAGCGTGTGGATAAGCGGGGTCATCATCGGCTAGCTCACATTGTAACAGCGGATAGACGGACCGCAGTGTATGAAACCACTCGGCAATTTAACACTGCTGCATAAAAACGTGTAAGCAGCCACACCATGCAGAACCATCTCCTCGCTTTGGGGTATAAAATCCATCGTTCCACGAGGGTATCGCTGCTGACCGCACATCACAGGGTGCAAATATGAGCATGGGCGCGCGAAACCGCCACTGGACCCTAGACATGTGGAAAATTGTTGCCTGGATTGATGAGTCGAGATTCACGTTGGTACATGCGGATAGCAGGATTGGAGTACGGCGCAAACCACATGAAGCGATGGATCGTTCTTGTCAGCAGGTTACTCTTCAAGCTGGTGGGGGTGGCATTCTCGTCTGGGGCCTCCCTACGTGGACTGAAATGGGACCCCTAGTACGTGTGACATCGTCCCTCACAGGTCAACGTTACCGGGATATCCTGGACGACAGTTTGCTCCCTTTGGGCGTCTTCAACATCCCACTGGGGACCTCATCCTGCAACAAGACAATGCAACGTGGCATCGCTCCCGAATTGTATCCGAATGGTTAGATGAATACTCTACGGACATGACCTCGCTTCCTAGGACAACTAGTTCACCTGACCTCAATCCCATCCAGCACATCTGGGATGCCATCGAGAGAGATGTTCGAGGCAATGACCTTCTTCCATCAAATCTTCCTGAACTGTGGGGTCCATGCCGAAACGAATTGCCGCCGTCATCAGGACGAAAGGTGGTGCTACACGTTACTAGACAGATATATCTAATTCAATTGATCTTCAGTGTATGTTCTACATACCATACGCTAAAAAAAATAGGATCGTACATGTGAACAGTTTTTTTCTGAAACCAGAAAAAAAAGACACAGACACTGCAGCTGATTTTTTTTTAAGAAACCAAACATTATTTTTCTGGAATAGGAATAAATTAAACTTTACTGATTGGTTTAAGTTAAATACTTTCCGTTAAGTGTTGGAAATAGTTGTTCAATGCCTAGAACGTTTCTAATTAGAATAACCTCTAATTCTGTGATCCGCGCGTTCAGCATAATCAAAGTTTTATGAAATGTTACTTTGCTTGATGTTCCAAATATTTCATGTTTCTTCACTTTCTTTCGCTATTAAATTGGCAAAAAAAATTCAAATTGCAATTAAAAAACGTTCCTTCGTAAATTTCAATTTCATTTAAACAACCTGGTAATTTATTTCTTGATATTTAATTTGAAAAAGATGTACTTATAATTTCAATTACTCCAGTTCTTCTTCACGTTCTTGGTAAAATTGACCTTAATGAAGGGGTTTCTCTCCAGTTAAAATTATAAGCTTTTACTACTTTTATCAGTCTCTGTATTGCACGCATGTTTTCGCTGAAAAGCGTACCTCAACTGGAGAGAACCTGATAAGGGCACACAATTTTAATAAAATTTGAAATAAAATTGCAATACATTGGATTTTTGTGCTGAAGGACAGAAACTGAAATTTCGGCTGCAGGTTGATGGTGGGGCACACGGTATCTGCGGAAATATCTGATGTTTATACGTTATACATGTAAATTCATAGATAAAACACGAACACCTTAATTTAGTTTCTAATGGTTGAGTCTCATACCAAATTCTATTCAGCTTTTCCAAGTGCTGCAAAGCGCAAAGTAACTTTAAACATTTTCCATAGGAGAAGTACGTGATTTCAGTTATTTGATGAACTAGTGATTTATCTTCGTAAATCACGAATTGTATACTTTTCTTTGTGCTGGTGCTTTCACATAAATTGCGCCCTCATAAAATGGCATGTACTAAATGCTACGCATCATTAAAATCACGAGTTTTACTGTATTTATGTTTTCAAATACAGCATCAAATAGAACTTTCCTTTTGAAGAAATATTAGGATTATATCATTTGGCTAACTGTGCTTAACATGTTGGCAACGTCACTAAAAATCAGATGCGGGGAATGACGGTTAAAATTTTACCCACAAAGACGAGACTAAGAACGAAATCAGTTTGCAGACGCTTGAAGAGAAGCTATTTGTGTCGGAAACCTCCTTTCTATTATAAAATATATGTTCTCAAAATGTCGTGCATTCATTCTGTAGAGCTCTATACAGCACTGTGTGCCATGATGTATTGACAAAACGGAAGTAAACTGCTCTACAGCATTTTGTTCAACTACTTCTGAAATCATAATTTTGAATATATTTTCTTCATTCAGAATACCCGGTGACAGTTTTTCATTAAGATCATTTAAGTGGTTTTTTTTTTAATATTTTGTACTTAAAGTCACCTTCAGAACCAATACCGCATTAGAACATGTAAACCCATATATGAGTGAGAGCGATCAAAAGTAATTACTGAAAATCTTATAGCACATAATACTGAAAATAATCATAGAGATCAAAAGTAGATTAAACACTGAAAATCTTTGAGAGCTTAAGGCAATCATCTGTTGTGGGACAGTTTTGCAGTGCGTAGCAAGGTATCAAAGGAACCAAGAAAGGTAAGTGTTTCTCTTAGACATTTAGAAGCGTCACACGTTTTTAAAAAGTCTTGGTAGACAGCTAACTAGACCGGCTATATTTCAGCTCGCTCTGTGCGCTATAGTGATTGCGGATTGGCCGAAGATGGTAACACGTCAGCATCCTAAATGCGTTTTAGGTCCGGTAGGTTGTAGTGTGTCTGTTTTCTAGAAGGCGCCCGTAAGTTGTTTGGGCTCATATTTTTAATCAGTTTGCAGGTGCTATTTTGGTGTACCGTGTACAAATTAAAGATATTTTTGTAGACAATCCTAGGAACGCGGATACGTGAATTTCGGAGTGTGAGTGGCAGGGATTGCATCCAACTTCAAGTAGGTGTTCTGAGTGTCATTAAGTGATTGTCCGAGTGAGTTTGACTGCTGGATTTGGAAAATTAAGGGGTTTGGAAAGAACACGTTTTAAAACAAATTGTGATATGTGTACCCGTACATTATGACCTAGTTCTACGTTTCGTATATTCCATTTGATATCATCATGATGTGTACAGAAAATCGGGGATAGCAAAAAGTAAACTCATAGAGGAATAAAAAAATTCCTTTGGTAGACCTGATTGTGGAATATTTATTCCGAGAATATATATATATATATATATATATATATATACACTGCCGGAAAGTGAAAAAAGAACACCAAGAAGGCGACGTCTGATACCAACGAAATTTATACAGCATAATAACGGAATACAGAGGATAACGTGATCAAAACATTATGGCAAAATACAGCTGTATTTGCTGATAAACTGAAAAATAACATTTCCACGTAACATGGTTAGCACGAGGTTGAACCGCCATGAACTGCGTCACACTGTGCAATTCTGGCATGGAGTCTGTCGTACAGATGTTGGATGTAAGTTTCGGGTATTGAGTTCAAGCATACTTAACCCGGACGCATAAATCAACGATGGTCGTGGCTGGCCGTGGAGACCTTATAAGTCGTTGTCCCATAAAAATCCCACACATGCTGAATGTGGAACAAATCCGGTGTCCATGGAAGTTGTCTCACACCCTGAAGTGCATGTTGCGTTGCACGTGCCGTGTGTGGGCGTGCATTATCTTGCTGGAGAACACCACGATGGACTGACCTTACAAATGGCACAACAACGGGCGGAATGATGCTGTTGATGTAGGAGGTGCTGTTTAACGTACCCGGTGCACACACTACTTGTGTACGGGAGTGATATCTGATCGCTCCCCACACCAGGAGACCAGGTGTAGGACCTGTGTTTCGCTGGCGGATGCAAGAATGGTGGAGGCGCTCCCTTGTGCGTCTGCGAACATTCATACGACCATCGGAGGCTCCCAAGCAGAATCTGCTTACATCGCTGAACACGACAGATCGCCATTGCGTTCTCCAGTGCAGATGTTGGCGACACCACTGCAGCCATTCCTGACGGTGGGCTGGAGTCAGAGGTACACATGCCAGAGGCACACGTACATGTAGTCCTGCATCCAGTAGACGGTTGCGGATTGTTCTCACAGTCACCTCAGGTGCAACGGCAGCTGGGAATTGCGTCGCAGTGGATGTTCTGCTTGACAACGCCGCTGTTCTTATGCATCGATCGGTCCGCTGATCAGTAAGTCTGTAACTCCCGGTTCCACGTCTTCTCGTGTGAGAATGTTCCTCGGATCATCTACGCCACCATCGTACCACCACCGATACTTCCCGTCCAATTCGCTCCGCAATACGACGATACGACCACTCAGCCTCGCGGAGTCCGACTAGTCGACCTCACTCCAAGTCCGATAACTGCTCATATCGCACACGTCTTCCATGCCTAGGCATTGCAGCTTCTTCAGGATATTCGCACGAGTCCGTACGCCGACGACTGATTACATTCACTTCGCCGTACTGCTTAAATACCACCGACGAAAATTTGCATATTATGCCGTGCTGTTGCGTAATAGCTCACCGGTTGATCCCGAAATTAACATCACACTTACGTAAACTCAACCCCATTAACATATGTAAACTTTATGATCGTTCGCCAATTCCTTCTTGGTGTTCCTTTTTCACTTTCCGCCAGTGTGTACACACTGACGGAAAAGAAAATCCCAACACCACGAAAAAATAGTTGTAGAGGAATGAAATGGCGGCAATACATTTGTATAGGTAACATATTTGATCGATTAAGTTTTCAAAATCTCAGCTTAATCTAAGCGCGAGAAGAGCTATTTTAAAAGTGAAATGCTAGTACATTAATAACCGGTGTAACCGCCAGAATGTTAAATGCAAGCTCGCAAACGTTCATGCATTGTGTCGTACAGGTGCTGGATGTCAGTTTGTGGAAGTTGAGTTCCATGCCTGTGGCACTTGGTCGGTCAATACAGGGACGGTTAATGCTGGTTCGGGGTCACGCTGGAGTTGTCGCTAATGATGTCCCATACGTGCTCGATTGGTGAAAGATCTGGTGATCTAGCAGGCCACGGCGACATGTCGACACTCTGTAGAGCATGTTTGGTTACAACAGCGGTATGCGGGCGAGCGTTATCCTGTTGGAAAACACCCCTGGAATGCTGTTCATGAATGGCAGTACAACAGGTTGAATCACCAGACCGACGTACAACTGTGCCGTCAGGGTGCGTGGGATAACCACGAGAGTGCTCCTGCTGTCATAGGAAATTGCTCCCCAGATCATATCTCCAGGTGTTGGTCCAGTGTGTCTCGGCCGCAGACAGGTTTGTTGCAGGCGCTCACCTGGCCTCCTTCCTAACCAAAACACGGCGATCACTGGCAATTTGGAAGAACCGGCTTTCATCAGAAAATACAACAGATCTCCACTCCGTCCTCCAATGAACTCTAGCTTGACACCACTGACGTCGCAAACGGCAGTGGTTTGGAGTAAGTGGAATGCACGCTACAGGGCGTCTGGCTCGGAGCTGTCCTTCAAGTAACCGATTTGTAACAGTTCGTTGTGTCACTGTGGTTGCAACTGCAGCTCGTTTTGCTACCGCGGACGCGGTAGGATGCGCCACGGCCATACGCAGTACACGGCGGTCTTCTTTCTCAGTAGTGACACGTGGCCGGCGGGAACCCGGTCTTCTTGAGGCAGTACCTTCCCTTGACCACCGCTGCCAACAATCATACACAGTGGCTACATTCCTGCTATGTCGTTCTGCAATATTGCGGAAAGAAAATCCGCCTTCTCGTAGCCCTATTACACGACCTCGTTCAAGCTCCGTGAGCTGTTGATAATGGCTTCGTCGTCTTCTTAAAGGCATTCTTGACTAACATCAACACACTACGTCGAATCTCAACGATAACTAACGTTCACGAACGTTACAGCGCGTATTTACAGCAAACCTGCTTTTCATGTTCCGAGGGGCGCTACTAGCGCCACACGTATGCGCCGAGCGAGAAATTTGCAGAGACGTCATCTTACAGATGTACTCTCACCGCCTACCAACTGTCGTTTATCTATTGCAACCCCTTCTTGGTGTTGGGATTTTTTTCCGTCAGTGTATGTATATATATATATATATAAGACAGCTCTCAATGTATATACGATAGCACTCCAATATGAGAAAATGGATTTGTTTCGAAATCCATGAAATCCAATGGCTGGTTTACATTTTATATTTTTCTTGAATTTCAGGTTTGTTTAACAACTTTGGATATGCTAAGAAATATACACATAGAGCATTATAGCATTTTTTTTTCGTTTGAACTTTCACATTCGGTGCATACTTACTAACGCATCCTTTCATAATTTAGTTCATTGTCAAAGGGTTCAGCAAGAACCGGACAAAAACTAGAATCTGAGAAACCTTGGAAATCAAATCATTAAATTAAACAACAAGGATGTGGAGGTTTCATGAGGCAAATACATCTGCTGAATTTAGGACCCTAATACCCAGAAATTTCAATGTTTAGTACCACTGCTCGCCAGATTGCATTAGGCCATAGATTGACCGCTTTAATAAACTTGGTCTCAGCAGATTTATCTTGCAAACCCACAGGTAATTCTATATAGATCCCTTCATCTAAGCCATCGTCATCGTAATCCTAGATGATAAGCTTTAAAGTATTTTAACTGCATAAGCAATTACAGTTCTGATTACTCTTAATCTTGCGATAGGTAGAAAGCAATTCTTCAAAATCTGTTCCAGGTGTCTGGAAACTTCCTTTTGCAACTAATCGCGCTTTTAATTTTTCAATACTTACATCCTGATTAAATTTCGGTTTCAGAACCCACTTAGAACCAGTAACTATCTTGTGTTTAGATGGAGGTAGCACTACCATGAGCTTGCCTTCAGATTTTGATTTCCATTCTTGTTTAAAGAAAAATAAGTCATTTGGGACTCAGGGTTTTTTTCCTTTTCCTTGTTTTCCATTCTTCCACCAGCTTTAGTTTTATATCTTCGGGCTTTGGCAGCTCATCACACGATTCTTTGCGCATCTAAGATTTTGGAATGTGACAGCGATGCTGCACAACCTGAACACAGCTGGTAAGGTCTTTAGCTATTTCAATATATATATATATATATATATATATATATATATATATATATATATATCCATTTCACAGATTTAATCCATCTTTCGGTAAAAGCATTCAAGTGATCTGACATGTTTTTCAACATTGGTAAGTTTCGAAATAATAGCAGTTTGAGCAAAGTGGCATTTTTCGCAAGTCCTCTCGTTACTACTTTCTATATATATTTCAGCCATATTTCGTTTGAGGTTCTGCAACGTTTAAACGCGACAAAATTGACTAGGACTTATTGACAGAATGATGTCAGTTCTGGCGTTTTGGTATGATTGAATCCAGTTATTCAGTTTTTCTTGAATAGCGTCAGTTTTTCCTTCACAGGTTCGTTGTTGTAAGGTGTTGCCTGATAATTGGTGGAGTTTAACACAGAAATGCTGCTCTTCTGAAGTGACATCTTAATAATAACCACAATGATATAACAAATACGAAATACACACAAAGGAAAGATCAACATCTAAATTTCATGGATGTCTTCAAAACGATGAACCTGTGTGTTCTTGTTTGCGTTGCTTGGCTACACAGCAAAATATAGAAAAATCACTCAGACTTAACTTGAATACACATTGGTCTAGCGATGATGTTTAACGATTATAGCCGCCCGAAACGCCTGCGCAGAGTGAGTTAAATTTCGCACTCTCACCTCTTTTTCAAATTTGCACGACCTATGAGGGATCAGCTGGTCACTCTCAGTCACTATTTTTGTTACTAAAGAAAGAAGTTGACGAACAGACAGTTTCGGGCGTTATGCTATTTAGAGTGATTGAAGATTTTTGAGTCATGGTCGTTAAAGGGTTAAAACCGACGCCTAAAATCAGAGTTAGCTTCGAAAGAATATGCAAATATGCCCACTCATGGGAAAAACGTGAGTAATTTGAATAGTATAATATTAAAAAATTTTAAATTAGAAAGTGAGATCCATTACAGAAAGTATTTTTTCAATATTATTGTTTGCAACTGGGGCATATAAAAATGCATGAAGTTCTGATATAGTAACAAATGGGCACTATGAATTTCGAGGTCAGGACAGAAACGTTCTACGAAGCATTCAGCATAACAGCATTTTTTCTTTCAAAATGAACTTCTAGAAGAATCGACATTGTGGAAAGTAAATTATAAATTTTCGCCATACAGGTTGCAATTTGTGAACCAGTTTGTATAGGAACTATGAATTATATCTGTGGTCTCAAATTTGCGGCTCGTCTGAATTATTAAGAAATAAAAGTAAATCACACTTCTTTTCAATAATATTATAATATATTAAATATAATGTAAAGATAGCAATGCTTAGTAAAGCCATCCTCTTTCATAAGTAACAAGTTTGTTTACGAAGAATATAACTGTATTAAGCAGGCGTATTGTTACGTCGGAAGGAATGAGAAGACGGTACAAGTGTCTTCCCCCGACATAATGTCCACGAATCCACGAGCGCTGGCCGTTGTGTCGCTGTACGGAATGGATGTCGTCTGAAAATGGAATATTATTTGTGCAGAATGGAAATCAAGCGCTGGTAATCTGATCTACTTTGAAAAGCTCCCAATCGCTCAGCTGGTGGCTAGTTTTGCCCGGCTGCATCGGTTGCTTCGCACGGTATTTTCTACTGAAATTGATTTCTGTGATTTTATTTTTACTGTGTCTGTTTCTAAACCAAGTTACATTAGAAGACGATCCGTTGAAGATTAACATAGATGATTTAACAAGAAATGGGAGTTTGCCAGTACTTTTGTTGTGAAAGTAATAATCGTGTATTTTGGCTTATTTGTGAGAAAGTTTTAACGGTTCTAAAAGAGTACAACTTACGATTCCATTTTAAAATTGTACATGGGGATAAGTATGATTTACTGCAAAGACATCTTTAAGAGGACAAACTGAAGAAATTGAAAACGGATCTAAATTCGCAACAAAATGTGTTTCAGATAATTGTTAAACAGAAAGCAGATAATTTGAAAGTAAGCTACATCTTATCAAAAATTATAGCAGACAATTCTAAGACTTTTACAGATGGTTGTTTGGTGAATTAGTGTTTAGTTAAGGCAGCAGAGTGTATTTGCCCCGACAATGTGAAGGAATTTCAAAAAATAAGTCTTTCGCCAAACACGGTTGCTAGTAGAATTGATGAAATAGCTTCAGATATATACGATCGATTGATTCAGAAGATATCAGGACTCCTTTACATTTTCTTTGTAACTGACGAAATTAATGATGTAACAGATGTTGTTCATTTGGCTGTTTTTATTAGGGGTTAGATGAAAATCTTAAAGTAACTGAAGAACTACTTCAAGTAAGAGGAATGCATGATACTCTGTACTATGAAAGCTGATGACGCTTTTACATAATAAAAACAATGTTTGAGGATGGAAAGTTGTCTTGGCCTAAACTGTCATGTTTAGTTACAGATGGTGAGCCTGCATTGGCTAGTTCAGAAAAAGGCGTCGTTTCAAAGGTAACAAAAAAAATGTTGATCGATGAAACTTCACTTACTCCATTTGTACATTTTTATCGCATTATACTTAAAGGCGCACTGTATGTCGGTGTTTTAAAGGCTGAAAATATTTTGTAGCCTGTGGCCAAAATCATATACTACATTCGCTCCAGAAGCTTAAATCACAGAGCGTTTACTGCTTTTCTCAAAGATTTTGGCTTTGAGCATAGTGATAATTTGCATCATTCTGATCTAAGGTGGCTTAGCTGTGAACGAGTGTTAAAACGATTTTGGGATTTGAGAGATGAAATAAAGATGTTCCTTGAAAGTAAAAATCAAGACGTCTCGCTTTTTGAAGATCTAAAATTGTTACATGACCTTGCATTGAGCACAGATATAACTTCATAATTAAACAATATGAATATCCAATTACAAGGCCAAAATAAGCTGCTCACTGGTATTATTGATAATGTTAACGCCTTTCAGAGCAAACTTCAGCTTTGAACAGCTCAGCTCAGTGTAGGCAATCTTACTGATTTTCCCACTTCAAAAGCTTCAGCTGAAAAAGAAATCAACTTTGGTGAATTCTACGAAGATGGATATGTTAAAAGGGGATTTCAACAGGCGGTTTGATTGTCTCAAAGACATGGAAAATATTTTGAATATATTCAAGTCTCCAGTTTTCTATAATGGGGACAAAGCACCTAAAGAACTTCAGCTTAAAACAATAGACTTTAAGTGTGATTCTTTCCTAAGAGAAAAAAATTGAACAGCTGCAATCTAAAAGAGTTTTACTAGTTAGTTGCAAAGGACAAGTACGTAAACATTCATATCCTAGCCGCAACAGGCAGTGACGTACCTGAAAAACGCGCCCCCCCCTCCCACCAAAAAAAAAATGATCTTCGAGGCCTTCTTGCGAAAATACATTTGCTTTCAGTTTCTGAAATTTTTAGGTTCCATATTATTAACTATATTTTACGGGATTTAATAATTAAAATTATAGATAATTTTAGTAAAAGCAAAATTGTTTCGCTTTCTTGTGTGTAACACAAATGCACTAAACTAGTTTTATACCAATACAAAGTATTGTAATTAAAATGACTACCTTACATTTATTTTAATTAAAATGACTACCCTAGTTTTGTACCAATACAAAAGTACTGCAAAATATCATGCAAATGCAAATTTTACTCTTTTAGAGAAGTAACGCTCTAGCCCCTTGGAGATGACTCACGATCACACATGCAAAATACCTAACTGTGACAGTTTCTAATGACATTCTCCGATTTATACGGGAATACAGAACCTAAGTAAGCAAATAAAGAAGTAGCAAAAATTGTGGGACAGAAATAGTTTTTGTGGTTAATTGTAGAGGGTCTCCAATTAAATATCCTTTGGAAATCACGCATTGCGTCATTTGATGAAAATTATTTGACGTTAATGGCATCTCTTCATGCAGACTTAGACTAAGTAGCTCAAGTTAAGGTGTACCATTCTCAAACATTTTAATAATAGCGATCAATAGACTATCTACATCATTACATAAAGGATCACATCTTATGTACAGGTATGAACTTCAAATAATGAATCAATTGTGTACATACATGACGCGGTATATGTCTCTCCACAGCGCGAGAAAGAGCTTCCACATCCAAGTTGCAGATGACGTAGGTAATCATAACGAAAAGCCGTCTGACGGGCGACGGCCACAGAGAAAAATACTTAAATTGTTTACTCCTGAATATAAAATATACACACTTAATCAAATGTCACACTCTTTTTGCACACAGTACACATATTTTCTCTTTACTCTATCATAAAAAAGGACACAGGCGTCTGTTTTATCGTTCCCGCAAAGAACAACTTTTAGATCATCATATTCCGAAGGATGCGTGATTATGGACAAAGAAGTGCAATATACTTAGGTATAACCCCTTATTCTCATTGATATTAAAATTTAATTTATTCAACTGATATTTCATTTACATTCTCTTATTATTATATATCCATAGGAACTATTGTCATGGCTATGAAAAAGTACATCAAGTCCTCTAGAATCCCTGCTTTCCCGTCATCCAGTTTTTATGAAGTAAAGTGATTATTTTTGAAGATTTTGCTTATTTACAGAAAAAAAATCACATTTTTTTAATAGTTAAGTAATTTTTGAAGGCAAAACAGCCTTGGAAAATTCCTGGTTATTTCTTTAACCAGCTTCATATCAAGTTTCCCCTAAGTTTTTGATGAAAAACAAATCTTCTGCTGAGTCTAACAGACATCTTAGCCGTGAAGCCCCTCCCCCACCTCACTGCGGGGGTTGGGGGGGGGGGGTGCGAGGGCTATACGTATATACACTGCCGGACAATTGCTAAAAACGGATGACAATAGCAACGATAGCAACCATAAAATGGAAGGCAGGGAAATGTGGAAATTAGCATAAGTGCGGGATACAGTAAGACGTGTTGTGCGTATGCAAATTTTGGATTGCCGAACTTGTTCGTGACGTCATAGCGCTGATAAGAGATATAAAGGATTTGACGCGTATTGACCGTTGTTGTTCAAACGCAAAGTTGAAAGAGAAAGAATCAATTGCCGAACTTGCAATTTTCCAGTATGGCTTCCCGACATCACCTAGATGATTTTACGCGTGGCCGTATTATTGGCAAGATTGAATAAGGGCGAAAAATAACAGATGTTGCCAGGGAGTTCGATGTCAGCCACAGTGTTGTTTCAAGGCTTTGGAAATTATTTCAAACAAATGGAGAGTGTAGCAAACGTCACGGGGGAGGTCGTGTTCGCAGTACAACTCCTGCAGAAGATCGGTACATAGTGCTATCAACAAAAAGACACCGGCGCAACACAGCTAGTGAGGTAGCAAATACGTTTATGGCTGCTACTGGCAAGCGGATCTCCCGAAAACTGTCGCAGACGTTTGCATGAAGGAGGAATATACGCCCGCCGTCCTGTTGTGTGCATCCCATTGTCCAAACGTCACCGTACCACCCGTTTGCAATGGTGCCATCAACATCGCAATTGGACTGATAACGACTGGTCTGCTGTCCTCTTCTCAGATGAGAGTAGATACAGTCTATCCTCTGATTGTCAACGACAACTGATCTGGCGTGATAGTGGTATTGCATATTGTCCAGCAAACATAAAGGAAAGGGACCGATATCCGATATGTAGTGTCATGGTATGGGCTGGCATCATGATCAATGGCCGTACGTCCCTCTATGTGCTTCCAACTGGGACTATGACTGGCCAACGATACATTAATGATGTTCTGCTACCTCATGTTTGCATGTTCCGTGGTGCTGTCGGTGATAGATTCATTTTCATGGTCGACAACGCAACATGTCATCGAACAGTAGCTGTCCAGGAGTGTCTTGAGAGCTAGGATATTCAACTCCTCGTATGGCCAGCACGTTCTCCAGATCTGAATCCCATTGAAAATGTGAGGAATGCTTTGGGGAGGAGTCTTGCTGGTCGCCAATGCCCTCCAATAAACAAGGACACCCTCATCCGTGCGCTGACATACGAATGGGATAAATTACCCCAACAGCTGCTTGATAATATTGTGCAAAGCATGACACGACGTGTGGAATCTTGCAACTCCCTCCATGGTGGCCATATCCCGTATTGACATCTTACGCCGGAACGTCTACGGACGGTAATTGCATTTTTTTCACGTTTACGTATTCTGCACAGAATGGCCTGTTTGTCCCTTGAACACGTTCCAAAGCCTTCTGGATTTCAGAGCACAATAAATTGTCTTTCTTGTAATGTCCTGGCATTCTGACATTATTTTATTTCACTTGGCATCCAACCACACTGACATTTTTATGCGATATATAGCCGTTTATGATCCGTCCTTAGCAATTGTCCAGCAGTGTATATACCCATGTGCACAGGTTCTGACTATGTTCGGAACAACATACTCATGTGAACAATTGTTTTCAAGAATGAACCAAGTAAAATGTCTTGAAAATAAAGATTAAGTGACAGTTACTTCTTTTCAATTTTAAAAGTAGCCTGTTCAAAGGATGTTATTACAAATATTGATAGGTAAGTGACAGAAAAGCTAATCCAAGTTTCTGGTCAGAACATTTAATATTGTCTGTACCGTGGAGATTCAGACGATTAGCGTTTAGGAAGGGGTACCGTACACCTTTGCGGATTCACTATATCTCTTGTCTGGAAAAAGAACAGTAAAATGTGAGGGCCCAGAATGCACCCCAAGGAAGATCAGAATCAGAAGCAAAGAAGATATATAACAAGCACAGTCCAGCATCGATTATTCCTCAGTGGCTAAGATCGTCCACCGCGCTTGCGTGGATTACAGACGTATGTGTTTTCTGTCCAGTGTACCCTGTTCAATTGGTAAAATGTGATTATATTAAGATTTTAGTGAAATTAATTCTCACGTAAAAGTGATTGTTTTCAGAGATGAAGCATTCGTTTTTACTATTTACCGGGCAAAGTCTTTGGTGTAGTTTTATAAAGTTTATGTAAATTCGATATTTATTCATAAGGAATTTACTAATTTTCTTGCGGCCCCCTAAGTTCCTTCAGAACGGGAAGTCGACCTTCCAAAGTCTGAGTTTCAACAACTGTCCTAAACCCTCGGTTTGAACTACAGGTAAATGAACAATCGCTAAGATTTCCTTTCTTGTTTCAGCTCCCTACTTGAAGGTTTAGCAGAGGGCAGTAACAATACATATTTTTGCATACTTTCCTACGACTCTTGATATATTAAATTGATATATAATATATATTTTCATGAAATTACTGAAATATGTTACCTAAATATTTCTTGTTGAATGTGAAGTATTGTCACACTTGATTCGTCACATATCGAAACTACTTCTTTTAAAAAAGAGCATTATTTCGATCGTTATTATTCTAATGACACTGAATTTACTTATCCTAATTATTGTCAAATTTTTGCTATGGTTTTTGTGATAAAGGACAGCAGGAAGGATCACGGTGATCCATAATTCTATGATGTAGTTGTCGTTTTTTCTTAAATGCCTTAAACATAAGGTGATAATAATAACTGGTGGAAACTGTGTCAATTGCATATTCCCTAGACATCATTATATCAAAATAATATGAGCGTTATATCACACATTTTCGAATCTAATGGCTTAGTCATAGTCCAAGAGCACTGATTCCAACCGCATGGGTGTCCAGTTGCCTTATATCCGCATTTCTGATTTTTCAAGCAATACAAACGACCGCAGTATAATCTAAAGAACTACTAGAAATTGTTTTCATTTTCAGCGCGGCGTGTTTCCTCGTATTCGACAGATATTAATAAATGAACTACTCACAGTGAGCGCAACAGTGACAAACCACTAACATGTGCTGCAAAGCCGGGGCATTCCCTATCATTTTTCGAAAAATGAAAACCTTTTTGTATTTATTTATGCTATCTCTCACTGCAACACATTTATTCTATGTAATTACTCTAGAACGGCTTCTTAGTTCGAAGTTCTGCACTAAAAGGCTTCTCCAAAGGTAGAACCAAATATCCATAAATCCTATGAAGAATTGTATGTTAAGCGGTCGTTGTTTCTGCTGTCGCACCTGTGTGACCCAGCTGTGAGGTTAAAGCACAACAATCAAAACGCAATACAGTCATTGGTCAGGCAACAAACTATCATTCCCCTCGGCTCGTGAATGGAAGAGTGTTTTGTGTGGAAGTTCTTTCCGCTGCAAAAACAAAACAGCACGAGGTAGCGGTAAGCCATAGTGAATGGCCAGTTTATTGCGACAGTCAGCCAAATTTTGTTAGTGAGTGATTAATGACTTTTTCATGTTGACAGGTCGTTGTTCCATTAGAGGTAAAACGGTGAATTAATAAAGTGTATAATTATTACTTCTTTTTTATCATTTCAGTGTATCATTCTGACTAGTTTTATCATTTAAGTGTATCTTTGTCTCTAATCTGTCTGATGGTGAAGAACAGAAGAAGATTTTTCCTGTGTAAGCTCAAAGTTGATAGGAAATTTATTTTCCAAGGCACCACTTCGGGGCTCTTTGTATGAGGATTTAAATCTACTTGATGATTGAAACATCTATTTTATTCAAGCAAAGGTCTTAGTTCTGAACCCATATGCAACATGGCGTTTCGTCAGTGAAAGTTTTAGGGTGGTATGATAAAGATGCTATTGAATGTAATTAGAGAAATACTTCCAAAAATTCTGTCAAAAATCCTTCAAATTTACCTACATTAACAGTGCTTCGAAGTTTACTGTGTTTGGATGAACTATTATAATGTCGATCACTTATTGTAATTTGGATTCTCAACCGAACGGTCACTACCCGGCTAATTTGATTCCGTGTGTGAAAACAACTATAACAATACAAATCAGACGAGAAAGAAAAATGTGAAATTATCACCAAAATTATTCCCTTCTTTTTACCTTTCCTGAAGAACAGTATATTTGCATAGATGATATGGAAAACCCAATCTTTTTCCCTTTTGGGAAAAATTCATCAAATCGATTCTTGATACCCACCTGACTAAAAATTATTTCCGAAAGGCAGCGGTCATACCAAATAATCCTTTCCAATGCATTCAAATCAAACACATATAGTTGTGGTATATTAATGTGTTGGTAGTCCTGCTTTCTACCTACTAGCTTGATTTATGAAACAAAGTTTTTATCTGGATTTTCTGTTTCTATTATTTCAATTTATTCGTGGAGTACAGGATATGAAATATTACATTTTTTATTTTGAATGGAAGTGTGGAATTCTCAACGGTTCAGCCGTAATGGTTTCAAAACAATATACGTAAACCCAGCATAATGCAGTCCAAACTGGTATCTAGATTTCGATATATAAATGATGGCGGTATGTATTTCCATTTTTTACTCATAGGACAGCGGAATTCGAATCTAATGCTAAGAATATTTAGAACATGGAAGTTTCATATAACACCGTTGAAATTACGTTACGACAGTTTTCTAAGAATGTAATGTGAAAGCAATAACATCGAGAAACATATTTGGCAGTTTCCTAAAAATGTAAGGTGAAAGCAGTAACATCGTGAAACCCATGGACATGAATTTTTTAAAAGATAAGTGTTTCAAAACGATTATGCAGTAAACAGCTACATACAATCATCCTTACAAGTATGTGCCTACCAAAAGGTGTTTACTTTTCATGAAGCTTTTCACATCACTAGAAAACTAATTTCAATCATTGACTAAGTTATATAAAAATATTTGTTGAAGTATATTGCTGCAAATACATTGAACATAAAATAAAAGAGTGGAATTTTTGTCAGAAAACTATTTCGAATGAATTTCTAAATGAAGAACAATACTCTATCAGCCACCATGAAAATACTAAAGTTGTGTATGGAAAAAGAAAAGAGCAGCTAATATTTCTTTCTAAATGACCAGAGTAACTAAATATGTGTATATTGCAGAAGATACCCGCTGTGAAGTGCTGAGCAACAGTAAAAGGGTCGGAACATTTAAAGCATATGCATGCGATATGTAACCACATCGGGAGGATTTGCTGTCAAAATTGTTTCCCTCGTGTGATTTAAGAAAAGTCAAGAATTTTTGTACGTGTCATCTAGTAAAATGTCCTCCGTGAAACAAGTTGCTTACTTGATGGTAGATTATTATTTAAAATAATAATTTTCCAAAACTTGCTTTTATATTTTTTCAAAGAGAAATCTCGTGCGTGTGAATTCTTAGCCATGGAAAACGATTCTGTCCTTTCTTGAAAGTCGTCTTGGCCCTAGCATTCCCCTGACTCCTTTTTAGTAAAGAACTGTGTAAGGCCGAAATAGGCGCGTGGTACAACATGTTGGCTAGCAATCGTCTGAACAATATGATTGTCAACAAAGATTTTTGAATCTCTTCCAGACCGTCCCACCAACAAAATGGCATTAGAGTTGCAGCTGCGCAAAAATTCTGAACGAAGTAAAAAATATAGCAAATGAATTCATTGGCTTTTTGAGTGAAACTTGTTAGACGTTGACAGTTCCTGCGCAGTAGGGTCCCTTAAACTACGTATGATTTGTCTCTGACGTAACAATCTGATGTATCTTTTAAATGTACGCTTCTTTTGTTTTTTTTTATTTTCTTTATTGGAGATTCAACGACCACCGTGAGCAACTCAGTGAGCTGTAAGCAGTCGCCCGTCCCTAATTAAAGGACACTGGTTCCAGGAAAAAGAGTAGGCAGTGCCATAAGTCAAACACAACATCCATGCCTCACCAGGATTCGAACCCGGGCCCAACTAGGACGACCAGAAGCCATCGCTTAGACCACTGCGCCACTGGGGTGGCGTATGTTTGGTTGCAGAGAGCAATCTAGTGGAACCATCGAAAATAACATTATGCGTGCTCTCTTTCCTTTTCATCTGCACTTCTGACGTGTATTGTTGCTATTCAACTGGTTTAAAAAAACGTATTGTTCGGAAACAAAAAATTATCGTTAATTACGTGTTTGTTCAGTGATTGTTTCTTCCCCGAAGGCACCAAGGGCAGCAAAGTGTAGTACACACAGAAATTGTTCAAACCCAGTTTTCCCCATAAGGGCCGTAGAATATTATGGGTAAGAAACTGGAGCATGTGCGGCCGCTTCTTTTTTAACTGTGAGTTACATTTCATGAGTACTTTTCAAAAAGGACTGCCCAAAATAGTGGTCAGTGTTTTCTGTTTATATTAAAATAGCATTCAATATTTTGCGTTTATATTAAAAAAAAGTATACAGTGTTTTTCGTTCACATTTCATATAACATAAGCATATTTTTTTTAAAGCACGGGATAATTTTTTACCTGAAGTTAAAAAGAAGGGGAATATGAATAAATAGTCATACGGCGGGGTCGCTCTCTGAGGATCTATTTTAAACTGACTGCTATAATATCAGTTACAGCGGCTTACACCGTAATTCTTCTATTTTCCACCACCAGCTTTTGAAAAAAACTCGCCAAGGTGTTTTCTTACAAGCGTCTCGGAGCAATTTGGTTCCTGAGGAACAAACGGAAGTCACGTGACCAGATCCCGGCACAGTTGGCCCGTGACTGTATCCAGGTCTGTTAGCGACTCTCGGCACTCAGCAATTATGTTCAGAATCCCTTTTTCTAACCGAGTCTGCATTCTGGTACAGGTGGGTTTCTCACTTTTTAACTCTGTTTTGATGTGGGTGTTTACTGACTAATATATAGGGGTGTTGGAACTTTTTTATTGACTCAATGTGAACAAATAGTTAATCAGGTCGGTGTTGGGTATTCTTATGTGATACGTTTTGTCAGCATAAAAATACTGAGCCATTCTTCATCTGCCTTTTTAACTACGCAACACACTTGGCTTACAAGTGGTATTTACCTTTTCCTTTAGCTGAGAGAAGTGGCTACGTTACTCTCCGTTTAAAAATCTTAAGGTACTATATATACACTGCTGGCAACCCAAATTGCAACACCAAGAAGGACACGAGATAGCAAAGCCAGATTTACTGGACACATAACAGCAGATACAAAAATGAAACGATTAGGCTTACAGGCCCTTGTAACTTACGGAACACGCAGACAACAAAAAGTTCGTGTGGCTCCCATGGCTGGCAATAACGGCCGCTACACGTCGCGGTATCGAATGAAGAGGCTTTTGATGTGAGCTTGGGGTATGTCGGTCCAGGTTGCTTCCACACGTTGCCACAGTTCATCAGGGGTAGCCGCGGGTGTTGCTTGCCGGGTCACTCGGTTGCCGATCAGCGACCAGGACGTGTCCGATGGGTGACATATCGGGAGAACAGGCGGGCCACGGCAGCAGTGACACCTGGTGGGCCGTGAAGAATTGTTGAACGATGCGTGCCACGTGCGGGGGCATTGTCCTGCTGAAACGTGGTCGCTGAAAGGTCCTGCAGGTAAGGGAGGACTACTGGCTCCAAAACGTCGGAGATGTTGCGGTGGCTGTTGAGTGTACCGGCGAAGCGTACCAGAGGGGTGCGGGTGTCATATCCAATTGCGCCCCAAACCACAACGCCAGGCGACGGACTGGTATGGTGATTCATAATGCAGGCGTCATACAGTCTTTCGGCGGGGTGCCGTCACACGCGGATCCGACCATCGTGGTGTTTCCGGCAGAAGCGGCATTCGTCGGAGAAGACAATGTCGTGCTATTCCGGAAGTCCAGATGCGGCGTTCAACGGCCCACTGCCGCCGCACTCCCCGGTGGTGTAACGTCAATGATAATCGGAACAATGGGCGCCTTAGAAAAGTCCCCGCTCTTGCAGACGACTTAGGGTGTGTTGCGCAACAACCTGTGCCGACACAGGTTGTTGCGCAACACACCCTAATTCCTGCGCTAAAGTTTGTGATGTGGCGGTGCGAGCCGTCAATGCCCGCCGCACAACATGCCGTTCCTCTCGTTTGGTGGTGTGCCGCGGCCGCGGCAATCGCTCACATCGGACCGTCCGTCCATCCTGCACCGACTGAATCCATACTCGCTTCCCCTGTGCCTGGAAGTCGTCCTACACGTGCGCCGATGTCTCGGATACGATAAACCGCTGTCCCGATAAGCCACTGTTCGTCATCTGTCGAACTCCGAAACGTGCTGGAATGACTGCCGTATTCTGCGACGAGGCATCAGGAAGCTTCCCACGCACAGGACCGGCAGCACAACACACATCCACTACTTACACCCCGCCTTCTGTGCACCCTTCTTATAGTGCTTCCCGGTGGCGTGCCGGGCGCACCTGATTTGCATATGCCCTGCAATGATAATCGTTTGCATGTCCTCTCGCGGGCGACGCATGCTGCGAATTTCAGGCCAATCTGATGCTTCCCTCTTGGTGTTGCGTTTTTGGGTGGCCAGCAGTGTTATCTGCTGAGTGTTAAGCTACGAGTCGAATTACATGCAGAAATAACGTTTTTGTAACCCAACCAGCGCTGCGGTGCACGTGAGTTTCTCACTTTTAAGACTTATTCGAAGCTTGCTGGCTAATGTGAGTGGGAAGGGGTTTTTTAATAAACTCAATGTAAACCAGGGGGTCCAATCTATCTTTTTATGAGCTGTGAGTTCCTTTGGCTCTTCTTGTTTTTTCAGGAGGGCTGGAGTACACCACCTCCGTGGCTTGCCTTTCTCGAAACTCTTGACTTTTCTCATGTTTTTTTTTCCAATTTTGAGGCGATATAACTGACGGTGTTGGGTATATTTATATTACAAGTTTGGTCAGCCAAGGAATGTTGTCCCTCTCCACCATTTATCTTATTTCAGGGGCGGATCCAGAGAAGTGGCGCCCTCCCCACAAGAACAAGGAATATCTTCGATAAGTTAGGTTTTAATAACAAAATGAATATTTTTTCGTGAAAGAAAGTATTACCTGAAAGTATATTACTTTCCTTTATTAATTGGAAAAATTTATAGACATACCAGGATCACTTTTTCATTTTGAGGAAAAATATCTGAAAGGTATCTGGTTATTCCGGACAAGATTTTCGTGAGAAGGAGGTGATCGGTTATTCCCGAACCTCCCCCTTCTCACGAAAATCCTTGATCCGTCCCAGTCTTATTTCTAGTGCTCCCAGTTTTTTTGCCTGTAGATGGAGCACACTTTTACATAAATTTGTAAAAATTAGCTACACTTATCGTCAGAATAAAAAAAAACATTTTGGTGTGTAGGTCTGTTACAGTTCGGGATTACGCTGTCAAATTTATTTGCGTACAAATAAATTGCAGCGAAAATCGCAACTTAAACGATAATCAATAATTGGATTTTAAAATTGGAATGGATATATAATTATATGCATTACAAATTTTCATTACACACTCTTCAACAGTTACGTGATTTTTTTTTTTTGATTTTTTTTTCGGAGAAGGAAAGTTTTATTATTTTAAATAACTTAAATAGGTGCCTGGAACCCCAGAGCATCAACGTAGTCAGCATCTACGAGAGACCGTGCAACATTATTTTTATTATTTTTATAATGGATTTCTTTTACATACAGATTAGACTTTAGTGAAAAGTCTGATGTCAGCAAGTATTCTGCTATTCTTAAAAAAAATTTCAAAATTTGTGAAGGGTTTTTGTTTCTAAGCTTTCGCTTTTTACAGTTTTTCAATAGGTTCATGAATCTCACAGCACCAGCGTAGGCAGCACTAATGTAAAGCTATTTACGTACAGTACTATACCAATTCTGGAATCCAATTTTTTTTTTTAAAGCCACATTGCTGAACGCCGAGATGTAAGGTTCACCGCGCGCACAGAACAACATGCAAAACAGCAGACTCGCGTGCCAGCGGTGCCAGGACCGAGTCACGTGACTTCCATTTGCTCCTCGGGCACCAGGTTACGCCGAGACGCTTGCGTTCTCTTTGGTGAGTAATTTGTGTAGAAAGACAGAACATAATAAGGAAATACGTTGCAGTTTGAATGTGGTGAAATACTGATCACCTACCTCGTTGGGGAAACTGTTTCTTTAAAGAGCAGGCGTAATTATGCAAGATTCATGTATAATTAACACTTCAGGCGCTTTTTAGTTTATGATATTAAAGTAAGTTGTTTAGGAATTGTATCGTTCTGCGCCTGCTAAAGGAAAACCTAGAAATAAAAGTGTATAGTTATTTTCCTCCTGCATATTTATTTACTTAGGTCTCAATAGTTTCATTATTTTGGGAACAATACGCAGCTGATCCACTGTACTCAAAACGAGTGTTTTAACTGTGTCTGACCTGGATTTGATCTGTCCTTAGATATTGTGAAGGTTGGGTGTGGCTTTTAAAATTGAGCCCTATTTTTTCAAGTTTTATATTTCTGGCACAATCGTTTTCTGTTTTTCTTTTTGAGAAATTTCTCCAATTTACACATTTGACTTGGTAACTCTTACCAAATACATTCTACTACAAATACAATTACAATGTTTAAAGGTTTGTAGGATTTACTATATAATTGAAATGAAAAGAAAATACTTAGAAATAAGGAAGAATTACGGAGAGTGCGTTTAGTAGAAATTCCAAAGCTTTCATAGCGATAGTTAGCCACGTATGTGTGAATGCGGTTCGTCTTCGCGTAACTGGAAAACCATGCACGTGTTTATCATTTCTTTATACAACCACATTTTAGTTTAAAAGAGGTTACTTCAATATGTGTTCTCAGTGAATATTTTAGAATCGTATATACCTTTCTGGAAGAAAACTATTGCATGCAAATTATCAAAAAAATTTAATTACATATATTAGCGCACCGATATATTAAAAGTATTATATAAAAAATGAAAATCGCCTTAATACATAGTTTCACATGATTTATGTTAATAAAATAGCTATATTTCTGTACTTTTCATTTAAAAAATGAAACACGCATTGAATTTATTATACCGCTATATGCTTTTGTGTTGGTTTTCATTTCAACTGTAATGTGGATTGCATCGGACAACTGCATTGCATCGGACAATGATGCAATGGGCTATGCAATATAACGCAATATGTTACGGACTGAGTCTCTTATTGTCATTTTCATGTTCAGCTCATTAAAATGAGTAAAGATTCGCCATTTTCTTTTCAGAGGAAAATTGTGTGTCGTCCAGTATAATTGTTATTACGAGAATGGTATATCGACAACGTCTTTATAAATATTATAATACAGTAAAATTTACCATTTTCTACAGATTGGAAATTTGTAGCAAAGGCTCATATATGGAGTACAGCTGACTTCTAAGATCTATCATACACAGTTCTTGTAAAAACAAGAACTGTTGTCTTCCCACGACAAAAGTACTCACCTGATCTCGCCCCCTGCGACTTCCATCTCTTTCATGAGCTGACACGTCCAATTCAGTGTCGTCGTTTTTCGAGTACAGTAGATGTGAAAAATGACTCGCTGTTTGCACTGAAGGATAATGCAAAGAATGAGTTCCAGAAGTGCGTCAACTAACTCTGCAACCTCTGAAAGAAGTGCGTTGTTGCAAGAGGGACTTACGTTTAGGAGGATGTGCTTCAACAATTTAACTCTATCTATGAACTTGTGGACCCAATCCTGTAACGTATCCTGTAAGTCCTTGTTTTTACTCCCGAACGTGGAGTGACCTGGGTTCCGGTCAGGTTTCGAATTTCGGTGAAGGATGGATGTTGTGTTTAAGCTACGGCACTGGCTCGCTACATGTTTTGGAACCAGTGGCCCTAATTTAATGACATGCCACTACATATTGCTCACCGAGTGTCTCACGGTAGTCGTTAAACTTCCAAACGAAAAAAGGTAGGTTTATCTCCAAAAAGCAGTGTTGTTAGTTCACGATCATTTCACATCAAAAGAGTTAAGAACTGGTTGCTTTGAAAGCGGATAGAGAAGCTTAAGATGTTTCCCCGAAACAAAATGGTTTTCTATGTGTAATTGAAGTTGATTACTTACGTGGCAGACAGGGAATAACCGGACTTCGGTGTATCATGTGTAGAAATTAAACTGAATTTTTACAAACTTGTAAACTATGTTGAAGAAACGATGGAATTCAGAATTTTCTGTGGATACAAAGTTACATTCATGATGAGAAATGATCTCTAAATTATCCTATGAATCGCAATTGCTGATCTTTACTGTCGGCAATATACAAAATGCTGTAATTGTAGCATTTCATGAACCGTTTCAGAAGGAAGCACAGCACGACGTCTAGCAGATTGTAAAACCAGACTTACATCGGTGGTAGCAATCAAATGAATTAAACCTAAACCAAAGTTGAAGTCTTCGGATAACTCACGAATATTGATTCGTCGATTTTCCCTCACACCTATGAACACAAGTTCCACATCGGTTTCACTTTTTCTAATTGCGGGCCTCGCAGAATGTCATCAAACTCAACACCCTCGGGACTATCTTTAAAACATTTATACCACTTATAAACTTCTGCACCAGACGTACAATCCTTCCTATGGACTTTCTATAATATCAAGTACGTGTCTTTGCAAACGTTGTCAAGTTCTTTACAAAATCTCGTAAAAATTCGTTGCTACGTTTTTTTGGAACGACAGCTGCTACCAGCAACTTTATACAAGTAAAAACAAGACACTGCTGTGAAAACACCTTACGACCTAAGGATATGTGCATCACGGCACAAGCAGAGTAAGTTCCAATATCAAACTATGCCAATCCTCTTCTTGCTTTTTCGCGCGATGCGGAACCTAACGTACAAGTCATTATACTTCTGGATTGCAATTCGTATGATAATTGCGCTATTCAACCGACTTCCCCGTATGAGTTAGAATTTAACACGTTGAATTTCAATTCAAATGGATGTATGGCTTTACATTTAAGGAGCTGAGACAAATTTACTAGAGGTCCCCAAAGGAGCTGCAATCAGCACTAAAATTGTATTCGCTGTCTAAGAAGTCACCAGAACGCTCCTGGAATAAATGAACTTGCACATCGGAAAGCATTGGTTTTCCCTTAGCTTTGCTATTCCAAATGGTAATTTACTGGGAAGATTGACACAAATCCTGTGTAACTTGTTACCAGAAAAAAGTCCTGCACCCATGTTGAATAAATTAAGAAAAGAGAAAAAGATGTTTGAGTCAGTTGTTTCTGCTCAATATTGTTTTGGTCTTACTCTCAGGAGGACTAGAACTTTCCCATAATGAATTCGGTTACCGACTAGCGAATGGATGATAAGAAGCGAGCTTGTAATATTTCTGGCAAATATTAGCTCTGTACAACTGATATGGGAGGGATAAAGAACAGTGGCTGATTTTCTAGGATATATGCAGAAGTTTTCGTAAAACGCAGCCCCTCAAAATTTAAGAAATTATTTATTGGCAATCATGAGTTTTAATAATTCACACAGCCATTAAATGTTTTTCAATTATATGTATTTGTGGCAAAGTACAATAATTGAGCTAAATAAGCGCTGTTTGGCTGGTAACAGGTTTCTTTTATTTACACTTAAAGAAGATGCTAGGCATTTCCCTTTCTGCTTTGTCCTTTCTAAATCATTCGTCGAGTTTTTTAGCTGGTTTTATAGGTGTCACTGTTAGGATGTAAAATACAACTTTTGCCAAAAAAAAAAAAAAAAAAAAAAAGAAAGCACCAACAAATAATGATCCAATCGAAATGAAAATTGGCGTGTGCAATGCATATGTATAAGAAAGGAAAAGGTTGTAATTTCAGAGCAGTTGAAAAATTTATTTAGATAAAATAGCTACACGAGTAGAACAAATCAGCTCGTTGTAGCCTCACCTCTCGTTCGGATACAAACGTTTACCTACGTGACATAGACGTATACATTTCACTGAAGCTGTCCAGAGGTATAGAATGCTAGGTGGTGTCCAAATTGTGGGCCAGTTAGCTAAAATTCCGGAATAGCCGTATGTGGCATCCCATCATGTCCAAAATATGTTTAATCAGTGAGAGGTTGAGCAATCAGGCTGTCCATGGAAGGATATCAGCATTACAGAAACCAGCTTCTGTGCTACGTGCTGTGTGTGGCCAGGAATTATCCTCTTGAAAAATGCTCGGTGATACTTACTGAAACAGGAATGGCGGAATAACAGGTCTCTGCAAGGAAACACAGAGGCTGAAAATTTATTAGTGGGAGCGAATGGTCGCATTGGAATAAAATGTAGCATCTGACTCATGTCGGCGTTATCTCTTCGACAGAGTCGCCGGTATTGTACAAAATCTGCCGCCATCTGTGTCAAAGTCTCTGTGTTCCGTCAACAAGGTGAGGAGTGTTGATCATCGCAATGGACCGATCTACGTTGTTAAAATATTTCTTATTATTCGCCTTGAAACGAATACCCGAATTGGTGCTTTCATCTCCGAAAACAAATCAAAGTCACAAAAACTTAAGTCAGGCGAGTAGGAAGGCTGGTACAACAGTTTCCAACACTATCGACGGAACTGGTCGGTGACAACGCTAGCAATATGGCAGCTGGCGTTCTCTTGCAAAAATATCGTAGTATGCTCCAGCAAATGACCCAGCTTCCTCCGGAGAGCCAGACGCAGGTTTAATTCCAGAAAAAGCGCAAAATACTCAGCACATACCGTCTGTTCTCAAGGTACTGCGTGTGTTGCCACAGCACCATCCCATTTATAAATGGCGATGACCACTACTGTAACATTTATGGGGTTCTGTCGAGCATTTTTTCGGCTCGGCGAACCGTAGGATTCCATTCATTAGACTGGCGTTTAAGTTACAGTTCATTACACTTATCCCACGTTACATCCAACCTAAGAATACGCCGTAGATTAAAGTGGTAGCTTGAAAAATAGGAGAAAAAAGAAAGAAGAAATGTGATCCAGTACGTTCTAACAATTTGCAATCTCCTTAAGTTTAGAAGTAAGATATTTCTCTTTAGGTGAATATGTTTAATTAAAGATGTTGTTCTACAGATTATTTGATGTAATAAATTTTAAACTGAAGTTCTGAATAAAATATTAAAGATATAGAATTTAATAAATGTAAAGCTTCTCTCCGTTCATAATAGTGTTTTGATAATAAAAGCATTTGGAAATATCAGGAACAGAGAAAAATTATAAATAATGATTAATCACTGCACACAAATAAATTCTTGTTTCAACCGAGCGTAAGAATGAAAAAGAAGCAGCACTGAACAGCTCCCCACCCGGAGCAGTTGTATAATATCGAAAATAAAAGCCAATCAGTATTATTACACGGCTTCGTGTGTGGCTGCGTTCGTTTTGTTTTTTATTATTAGTATTTAAACATTTTACAAGTGCGATACCATTCACTCCCGCATCACGAAAAAGACCTGAAGTGCATTGCGTGTGTTTTGCTGGAGAGCTGCGTTTAAAGACGGTGACAATTTCGAGGAGGAAAACTGGCTTTATTTGTTTTATTTGTGACCAAACGGAGACTTTTCTGATCATCCAGTTGACAACATTGGGCGTGTTGTTGCACACTAGGAGAGCCGATAGTTGGCGGAGTGCTTCATATCCCATTTCGTTGCCGCTTGGAGAGACAAGTTCAGAATTATTCGGCAGCAACCAAACTGCGTTTTGTATAAGTTATCCTGTTTTTGATGACATCGCAGAGAACGTTTATTGCGACTATCTAATTGTGAATTTCACTTAATATTCACGAAAGGCTTCCGTCACTGAGTAAATTTTAAGCACGAACAGTGGAGATGTTTTAAAATATATGTAACTTTGTAAGGAACTTACTGAAACTAAATAGTATAAATGTTGTATAGGACTTATTGACACACGGAGTGTTATTCAACAGATATGCAACGATCTAAAATGAAGTAAAAAATAGTTTCGGCCACCTACCTAACAGCTAGCTTGGATGCTCTTGTTCTCCAGAAGAGATGATTGATGGAGCCTGGATTCAATGACGCGAAGTTTCGTTCGACAGGTATTTTCAGCTAAGCTACCGTCTGTAAATTACCAAAAGTTCGGTGAGCAAATATTTCTGCTTAATAACATTCGTTAATTTTTCAATTCGGTTAAGATAGGAAGAATGTACCTTCCACTTTAGGAAACTCATATAACCTTGTGCCGCTGAAACCACTCTCGATCGACACCCCCACCCCCACCCCCGTCTGGCGACATTACCCGATATCCTGCTGAATGTAGCCTTCTCTTTAAGGAACACCATGAAAATGTAGGCGAGTACCAGGTCCGTAATGGTTTAATAATACCACATAGTATTCAAATGCTGTACTACAAGTATTAAGATGCCAAATGCCCGCCATCAATATAGACCAGATCATCAGACCTACTTTCCAGCCTGTACAGTTAACGCCAGAGGGCTGCGTTCCATCTATCCCCGCAATTGATTCAAAAATATGACTCGACGGTCGGTGTGTATTAACTGGAATCATGATTTACTGGGCCTGCCGACCGTTTCCCAATTGTCAAAGGTACAGCTTTGGTGCTCCGTTACCACTGCTGACCAATTTGTCGATTTTTTTAATTGCAACTTGTTCACGGAGCATACGTATTCTGCTATAGATGATACACACCAGCGTGCGGTAGGGTGCGTATGGTGAAATTATAATCTCAATACAAACTTTTTATTGCGTGGTTATTTGATTTAAGGGATATTTTTTTTTACCTCCTGCAATTCTCTTTAAGGACCGTTTCCCTCGAACATTGAATAGTCCTCTCTTTTATAAGGAAATCTGTTGACTACTTGTTTTGTTATTTGTGCGTTAGTGATTGTACCCTCCCTGATATAGTAATTCTTGCATAGTCCAGAAGGTTTTCCATTTCTGAAATGCTTGTACCTTGCCCTCTTACCATTCACTATCATTCCTTTTTCAAAGACGCTTTAATCATGATTCGTTCGAGTATTGCCTTTACTCAACCTTCGTACACCTCCGAATCTTCTGCATTAAAATGTCTACAAACCCATCTCAACGCCATAATGGAACCGCCAGGGAGGATGCAAAACAAATTGTGAACGGTCATATTGTTGGTAAAATCGACTTGCCCAAGTTCGAAAGAAGCAGTCGGTGGGCAGGAGTTTACTAGAAAACGACCCAGTTCAATTCTTCTTACTAGTAACCGCATATTAAAAAGTTGGTACCGTAACCATAATGTCAGTCTAGGTAGCTTGCCGCACATCAGAATAAAAGTGTTTTGGCAGCTAACGTTCCCTTTGTATAACCCTCGTTTATACTAAACAACGTAAATTCGTCTGAACTGTGCACGATAATACGATGACAAAGCTCATAAGTACTGAGAAACGATCATATAGTTCAATGTGTCACGTTTTTAGTTAAAACACATAGCTGGAGAGGCTACAGTATTACCCTAAATGCCCGAATCGATGGATGCAAATTGTCTTGAGTTAGCTGCACAAACTGGACGAGGCAGTATTTGATGCTGAAGTTTTGTTTAAAACGGAGGTAAATAAATTATTCAGTGACGTTCTCGGAAAAAATGAGAAGCGAAAGTTTTGCGGTACATTTCTGACCCTTTTGAATACTTCAGTGATTACAATATACTCTCGTCTGACATATCAGTTCGACACCCAAAGACTACCATCTAATAATGGTGGTAAGATGAGTTCCAACTATATGCGTGCACTGCAGAGTCTAGGATAAGAGATGAATCAGTTTCTACATTGAATGAACAATAAGCTAATCATCAATAATAATTAGTTTCGCAAGCATTGTTGTAGCCTTAGGGAAAGACCGACAATCCTGATTTTAAAAGAAGGATTGGAAGATTATTAGCTTCAATTTCTTTACGACATATAAGGGAATTTTGAGAAACAAGAAAACCGCTAATGCTTCAGTAGACCGGGAATTTCAAAAATAATTTTATGATCCATAACGGAAGTTGTAGGCTGAAAAGATTAAGGGTCTCCAAAGAAAATATCGATCATTATGATATTATTTTGAATTTTTTGTTTCCGTTTCAGGTTTCACTACGAACTTTTCTGCTCATTTGTAAACAGAATGTTTCCGGTGTTTTTGCAGAACACATATTTTTCTTTTGGTTTTCCCATTCCTTTGCTATAAGGAATGGTTTGCGTTAAGGAATGGTTTTTTCATTCCTTAACTACGAATCAGAAATCCTGTGAAGATTCCTAATTCTTTTATTTTATTTTTTCTGGAAATTGTGAAAATATTTTTCTTTTCTCAGCGATTTGTGCAAATACATAGCATATTGTAGGAATTATATAAATGTACGTTTTGCACGAATCCCCCACCCATTTGGGAGGAGACATGAGACCTTGTTAGCGGCTGTAAATTTCGATTTAGAGGTTTTTTGTACTGTTGGAAATTCAAGTTTCAAATGAGGAAAAAGTGTGGTCATTACGGTATTCTCCTAACTTGCACTGACTGATCCCTTCAGCTTTTGGTGGAGTAGTTATCATAAGATCTGAGCATTAAGAATGATTCCAGTAATACTTATTTCATTTACTCCGAATCTAGGCTGACGGGAAAAAAATCCCAACACCACGAAAAAATAGTTGTAGAGGAATGAAATGGCGGCAATACATTTGTATAGGTAATATATTTAATCGATTAAGGTTTCAAGATCACAACTTAATGTAAGCGCGAGAAGAGCCATTTTAAATGTGAAATGCTGGTACATTAATAACTGGTGTAACCGCCAGAATGTTGAATGCAAGCATGCAAACGTTCATGCATTGTGTCGTATAGGTTCTGGATGTCAGTTTGTGGGATGGAGTTCCATGCCTGTTGCGCTTGGTCGGTCAATACAGGGACGGTTATTGCTGGTTGGGGGTGACGCTGGAGTTGTCGTCCAACGATGTCTCATACATGCTCGATTGTAGAAAGATTTGGTGATCTAGCAGGCACGGCAACATGTCGACACCCTGTAGAGCATGTTGGGTTACAACAGCGGTATGCGGACGAGCGTTATCCTGTTTGAAAACACCCCTGGAATGCTGTTCATGAATGGCAGCACAACAGGTTGAATCACCAGACCGACGCAGGCACAATGCCGTCAGGGTGCGTGGGATAACCACGAGAATGCTCCTGCTGTCATAGGAAATTTGTCCGCAGACCATAACTCCAGGTGTAGGTCCAGTGTGTCTCGGCCCCAGGCAGGTTGGTTGCAGGCGCTTACCTTTCCTTCTTCTAACCAACACACGGCCATCCCTGACACCCAGGCGACACCGGCTTTCATGAGAAAACACAACAGATTTCCACTCCGTCCTCCAATGAGCTCTAGCTTGACACCACTGACGTCGCAAACGGCAGTGGTTTGGCGTAAGTGGAATGCACGCTACAGGGTGTCTGCCTCGGAGCTGACCTTCAAGAAACCGATTTGTAACAGTTCGCTGTGTTAATGTGGTGGCAACTGCAGCTCGAATTGCTGCCGCAGACGCAGTACGATGCGCCACGGTCATACGCCGTACACGTCGGTCTTCCCTCTCAGTTGTGCCACGTGGCCGGCCGGGACCCGGTCTTCTTGAGGCAGTACTTTCCCTTGATCACCGCTGCCAACAATCCTTCACAGTGGCTACATTCCTGCCAAGTCGTTCTGAAATATTGCGGAAAGAAAATCCACCTTCCCGTAGCCCTATTACACGACTTCGTTCAAACTACGTGAGCTGTTGATAATGGCTTCTTCATCTTCTTAAAGGCATTCTTGACTAACATCAACACACTACGTCGAATCTCAACGATAACTAACGCTAACGAACGTTACAGCGCGTATTTACAGCAAACCTGCTTTGCATGTTCCGAGGGGCGCTACCAGCGCCACACGTATGCGCCGGACGCGAAATTTGCATAGACGTCATCTTACAGATGTACTCTCACAGCCTACCAACTGTCGTTTATCTAACGCAACCCCTTCTTGGTGTTGTGATTTTTTTCCCGTCAGTGTAGTTTCCATTACATTGTACAAAATGCATGAGATTTTGATGTTATTTTATATAAAAAAAAATTTGTGGAATATTTGCGAACCAGCATTCATTAGAAAACGGAAAATAAATAAATAAATGAAACAGATTGGTAAGCTTAAGTGGAATTACGGATTGCCAAATAGTGTTACACAATGCGTACGTGAATTTGTAAACTTTTAACGGGATTTCACTCAGTTATGTGCAAAATATTTGTTGCTGTAACTCATCTTTGAAATTTGAGCGTCCCTTTGTTACGCAAAATATGCTGTACTGCAAATGGAGACGAACATTTTATACCAGAACAAGGAAACTATTTAAAAAACTGTCTTTTGACTTTGCAGGAAAATAATTTCTCGTGGCCGTCACAGAATAGTCCTGCAGATATTCAATATAACTAGAAGCAGGTGCCCATACAGAATGCTTATAAGCTGTGACCTTTAAAATTTATGACTAAATAAATCAAATTCTGTTCAACATTTTTATAAAGAAATGAAAATTTGTTGTCTTAGCGCAATGGGACAGAGCACTAAGGAGGTAAAAAAGTATGTTAAAACTTTCTGATTTCTTATCCCTATGCTTATCACTCATTACAAACCTCACAGGACATAATTCAGAATTTTAACCAGAAAAACGAAGGAAGAATTTTTCAAATGCTTTCCATAATTTTGTTTTCGGTTTCTATTTCATGATATGCTATTGAACGTTTCTTTTAAAGATTATGAAACTACTGTTTCTTATTGTAAACAATCTTTGAAATTTGAAGACGCGTAAATTGCAGTCACCTGTGACACAATTTTATGGTATGAAAACAGTTCTTTATTTAAAATGTGAGAAATATTTACTGATATTTCTGTAGAAAAGTTTCAAAATTCCCTTATATTATTTTAGGACCAACAAAAAGCATGGGTTTTCACGATGTTCAGTGATAGTTTCTGACGGCTATCCACGTTAAAATAGGAGACAATGAAGCATTAGAATAAATTAGGATAAATTAGAACTCTCACCAAACCATATCTTTACTTATAAAATTCGAAACTCGTGTGTATGCAATTTCTTCAACAAGGATATTAACTTGAATGCAATAAAAAAGGGCTCGGAACAGTATTGGAACAGTATTCTGAAATAGTCGAAAGAAATCTGTAAGTCTTCCTAATTTGAGATTTCCGTATTTTCTTTTTAAGAACGTGTTCAAAAACAAACTTTTTTGATATTTCTGGGCATGAAATTAAACTAAAGTTAAAATGCGTTCTTTAGTTATCGTATTCTTAATTTCTCCATTCTTGAAGTTTTGAATACCTCATGAGAAAACAGTAAACTCTATAATTTCTGAAAAAGTAACAAACATTCTTAATTGATATAAAATAAACGTTTTGAGAAAACCCATCAACACATGTTTGGATGTTATTTTGTGTGAAAGAAGCATTTATAATTTTGCAGCTGAAGTTCGATATTTTGGAATTTCTTAGAAACGCATATCTATGTTGAATGTGCAGTATGAAAGAACAAATCCTGAAGATAAATTTTTCGTTTAGGTTACAACTTTATTCCTAGGTTTAAAAAATTACAAAGAATAAATTGTAAAGGTGCCTCGTTGTATCTGGAGTCAACACTCTACAAGCATATCCTATAACTTTTCTATGTTACGTGGTTGAATCAGAACTGATCGGATTCGCTGTTCCACCAAAACACACGGATGCTCGATTGGATTGATATCTGAAGAACTTGGGGGACATTGCAGCACCTGGATGTCTTCTTCATGTTCCGTGAACCATCTGGAACCATCCTGGCAGTGCGGCATTGTACATTATCGTGCTGACAGAAGATAACGAGAGCGGATTGCCGTTGTCATGATAGGATGTACCTGGTGATCAATGATGTTTAGGTAGGAGGTAGACGACTTAGTCTCTCCAAATGGATGACTGAACCCACGGTTTTTCAGCAGGATATTGCCCTAGTTATTACAGTTCCTCCATCGGCTGATTTTCGTCTTACGGTGCTCACTAATACCAACATGTCTCCAGGCAAACGACATACATGTACATGGAAGGCCATGTGGTGCAATAGAAACCGGGATTCATCAGACCAAACAGCCTTATTCCAATAACACAAGGTCAAGTTTTGATCCTAGCGTACCAATTGTTTGAGATTGCGACGATGTACCGACGTTCACATGGTCATTCTTAGCGTTCATAGGTTACGCAACCCCATTTTCAGCAGGGTTTAAAGTACTATGTGTTTTGGCACCTTACTCTCGTCATCATGCTTCAAATTACCTGAGAGTTGTTCAATAAATGTGACAGCTGAAGTTTAATACCTTCTGTTCGCTCACAGCATACTAGACAGTCTGTGATCGCCCCTAGAATCAACACGCAGGGGGGACTACAGTTCGCCGGAGGTTCGTGGTTTTTGCCCCCTACAACCACTTTTTCAAAGTGGTAACCACGACTGACTGTGAGCACCCGGCAAGCCTTGCTGTCCTGGAAATTATCGAATCCTGTCATCTGGACATTACAATTTTGCCTCTGTCAAACTCTTTTAAATCTGCTGCCCTTCTCATCTGAAGAACAAGAATAACTCAAACTATCAGAGCGCTGTATTTGATGTTATTTTTACCCTTTCATGACATTCATACGCGCAGTAGTTTACCTGAAGTTGCTTCGATTTGCATAAATATCGCAGGTGTACCTTCGATGACAAATGTTAGTGAAAAATTTACGTGCAGGTGAGAAAAGGAGAAATGAGTGTGCCAGGGAATGTGTTTGGCAAAGTCATTGAAAAAGTACGAGGTTTTACATCAGATAAAGTGTGGTAGGCTTAGACTGGTTTTATAACTGGTAAAGGCTGAACTAATCAAATTTTTTTCATTGCGCATGAGGATTTGAAAGTATCTGGGTATTGGCAAGAAACTAAGTGCTGCTTTCATAGATTTAGAGAAACCTTAAGATCGAACAAATAGAATACTTTTATGAAAAGCATTGAATAAATATGGTGTTACTGGAAATCTACTTAAGACTGCAAAAGCAATGTATGCTGGCAGTAGAGCTTGTGAAAGAGTGAATGGTGTTTTATGAAAATTATTTTCTATTGATGCAGGAGTCAGACAAGATTGCGTAATGCCACCATGGCTGTTTCATATATTTATAGATGAGTTCATGCGTAATGCCGAAATGGACAATACTGATTCATATTAAGGTAACATTCGTGGGTGCATGTTGCTGTATGCTGAAGACACAGTACTTTATGCAGAGAACAAAAGTGAGTTGCAGTGTATGTTGTCCCGAATGTACGAAGTTTGCATGGAAACCAAACTGAGTATAAATAACGGGAAAAAAAGTTTTTGTGTTTGAACGAGGACCTGTTAGATCTGAGTGCAAGGTAAGTCTAAATGGCAGAGCGATTGACCAGGTAGATGAGTTTGTGTATTTAGGAAGCATGTTTGAAAGAGAGAAAAAATTAGATGGTGAAATTAGTAGGCGAGTGAATTCTTCATTGAAAGTCTTCGCTGCTTTAAGAGTTTTCACTGAAATGATGGGTTCTCAAGAGAAGCCTGCATGGCTTGGTACGAAAGTGTTATTGTTCCTACTCTGATGTTTGGCAGTAAAACTTGGATACTACAGAAGACACATAGGAGTCGTTTGTATACTTTAGAAATGCGTTAGTTAGGAGGGGTTTGTGAAAAGACATTTTCTTATTGTGTAAGGAATGAAGATGTGTTGCAGTTGTGTAACGTGAAGCAAAATATTTTTAGCAAAGTGGGGACTAATATGCTTTGGTGGTTTGGCCATGTTGAAAGATAGAGTGATGATAATGCTTTTTAAGAAAAAATTTTCAGCCCAAGTGGTAGGAAGGAAAGGCAGACGAAGTGCACCTCGAATGATCGATGTCAGTGAAGTCCGAGTTGTGTGCCAAGATCGCTGTAAATGAGGTTTGATACGGGAACAGTAAGTAAATAATTAGTTAGACATTTTTCTGGTAACGTGTATTTCTTTGTCGAACTAATCTCTGATTCTCAGACAACAGCTTAGTGATATCTATGAATGTAGAAATATTGTTCAGAGTAAAGGAGATCCCAGACGACAATTCAACGTCGATTATACTTTAATATAATTTGATTTAGCGTGCAAATCATGAAACAAATATTCGTATGTTAAGGTTAAAACTCGTAAGAAAACCATAATTGATATTGTATGAAATATTGATTTAAATTTTGTTCTATTGCTTTAGCGTTCAGGAAGAAAATATACATTGTTGTTAAGTTAAAGTATTTGCAAACTACTTGTCTATGGCAGTTTGTTTATATAGATCTCTGTTCAGTTGTAATTTTCATTTCCATGAAACTTAAGATTCAAGACGAAAAAAAAGAGGAAAAAAACACGAAATAGTTTCCAGTATGTTATTCAAGAAAAATATAATATTCTTTAGTTCAAAAAGTTAAGAAGGTTCACACAAAAAGACTACGTCAGTGATAAGTAAGCGAGTTGAAACTCGTTAAAACGTATTTATATCAATAAGAGTATAGAATGTTATTCAATGTGATTCTATGTTTGAAGACTAGCGTCTGCCGACAGAGATATGATCAGCTCATGAACACGCATTCCGTTATCTCGTTGGTGGGTGCCGTCACGGCACCGAGACTGCACCTACCAATTGGAGACCGCGGTTATTCTGTTAAGGTTTTGATATGGGGACGATCATGGCTGCTTCGATTCAAAGAGGTAAGTTTTTATCTCGTGCTTTTTTTGATCTGCAGAATACACAATCACATTTCTTTTTTGCCCTCACATTGGAACAGTGGTAGACTAAGCCTTTTGAAGGAATAAACATGTATTCGTGGACCACATTGAAGCATTCGGTTTGTATCGTGATCGTCATTTCGTGCTGTCTCGATTTTTTTCCCTTCCCATTCCCATCGAAACAGTGGAGGATTAAGCCTTTTGAAAGAATAAACATATGTATGGGGTCCACAGTCGATAGTTTTATATGATGTTTGTATATGCCATTCGTAGTTACAATTTCTGTTAGCCTCCACCTGAAAACTAAACAATCGCCACCCTGTTTGTAATCAAAGGTATCGGAAGGCAAAAATAATGTTTTGAATTGGGTGTTTTCAACCAGAAGTAAAAAAAATGGACAGCACTGGCAGTCCTTTATGAACTTCTGGAGATTGGCTAATGTTATACAAAATCGTTAGCAACAGGTATTGGTAAAACTAGACGAAACCCGTCGGAATCGAAGGTTAGTTTTTTTTTTTTTTTTTTTTTTTTGAAAAGAATGAACTCATTTGAAACAACAAATGTGAACTTTATTTGATTTACAAATTCATTCAACAAATTCAGTAAAGCCAATAGCCCAGGTTCGTGATTTTTTTTTAATTTAATAATAAATTCGTATGAAACAACAAACGTGAAATTTATTTGATTGACAAATAAATTTCACGTTTGTTGACTTGGATACTTTAGTTTTAAAGAAAAAAACTTAAATTGTTATCTTTAGACGGCGGTATAAAAACTGAAAAAAAGTGAAAATAAACGCGGATTATCGATTAAATAACAAGTTCCTCTGAAAAGGAGGAGGGCCGCCAAAGAACAAAGGTTTTTCTTAGAGATATCATTCCACCAATAACAGTAAAGATAAAGTCCAGATTCGTGATTTTTTTTTATTTTCTTTTTTTGGTGACTAAAGATTTAAGGACCCCCACCATGAGCACTTCGATGGTCCCTAATTTAGGGTCACTGGTTGCAGATAAGGGAGAGAGCCAGTGCCGTAAGACATGAACAAAACATCCATGCCTCACCGGCATTCGAACCTCGTAGACAAAACCCGTTAAAATCGACGATTAGTTTTATTTTTTTAAAAGAATAAACTCAAAGGAAACGTTTATTTACATAATGGGAAATGTCTTGTCTACGTGATTAAACTGCATCAAAGGAATGTTAAGCTGTATGTATACATCACACAGCAATGGCACAATGCAATCAAGTCTTTGAGTGTTCGCAGTTCCAATAAGAACTTTCATACAAATTCTTGCTAGCGTTCTTTTGCACAAGGGTTCGCTGAAAATAGACTTTGAACTATCTCAGTCACTCCATGCTTCCACAATCAGCAGCGCATGAGTCAACCGCTGGTGATCGGATGTGAACTGCAGGCTTCTCCCATAGATTTTACGAGGGAAATTTCCGCCCCACAGCACTGGAACCATCATTGCCCCGATCTCATTCTTCTCTTCGACTGGCACATCTACATGGTGAGACCTTTAATTTGATACCTCAACAATATGTTTACGTTCAACCATTCTCTCACAACTGGTCTTACAGTAAAAAACCTTATAGAATTAATATATAGATGATTTAACACCCCCCTCCAGAATTCAGAGTTTGTTGCTGTCCTGTAGAGCTGCCGATTGTTATCTTGGATATCTTTAGCTGCTATATATAGCGCTTTTTATTTTCTGTGAGACTTAATAATCACATCGTTCATGCTTGAGATTATTATGGCTTTTGCACGCATCATAGTAGTATATAGGGGGTACTATGGCACACCCCAAAATCACATAAAAACCTCAAAATCAGGCATTTTTTGATTTTTCAGACCTCAATAATCACGAACATTTTAAGGCTTTTTATGATCAAAAACACCATATTTTCATTAAAAATCATTGATTTTTGGGCATAAAATAGTCAAAAACATCAGATTTTTGAAAATTGAAGTTTTTACTCTGTTTTTTCATGAAAACAGACATCATAAAAACACGCATTTTTGATGATATTTGACGACTTTTTTGAACAATTGCAATCATTTTGAGCTTTGAATAGCTTTGAATAGCTTTGAATAGCTTTGAATAGCTTTGATTTTAAAAGTGATGGAATGATGGATTTAGTGATCAATAGAAAAGTTGTAAAACAAACTACTTTGCAAAGTCCTTTTTTAAAAATGCATTAAAAAAAGGGTACCCAAAATGGATACCCCTTATAGAAAGATTAAAAATTGTTGAAGATTAAAAAATATTTAAATTTTATGACATATCTTTGCAAGTAAATACACAACAAGTTTTTTATAGTTTACATTTATAAAATCATCAGAGAATTTTCTGTTGATAACAATATCACACCAGTTAATTTTATCTTTATATTTCATAATGAAATCTTCTGTTAATTCCTGGTTTCTTGTAACTTCTTTCCAATCAATAAAATCACTAAGAAAATCTATAGTTTCTTCACTTAATTTTTGTTTTATTGGAATTATTGACATGTCTAAGAATCGAAAGTTTTCTTTTATAAAATTATTACTTAATTTTTGATACATAGAAATTCTTCTCATATCTAATTTATCAATATTCATTAATATAAAACTCTCAGAAAGTGTTTGATATTGAGAAATCAAAGACCAGTTTAATTTATTGTTATTCATAAAATATTCAGAAAGAATCTGATATTGAGAAATTTTATCCCAGTTCACTTTATCATGAAATTCTGAAATAAAATCTTTTTTGATATTCTGATATTAAATCCCAATTTACTGCATCTTTTACACTTCTAATTATATCTTCTGAAAGTTCATTATCTTTAGAAAATGAATCCCAATTAATATTGTTCCTAATTAACCTATCCATTTATATAGAATGAATTTTTATAAATGGAATGTTATTTTTTCAATTTCTAAGTAAGGTTTAAAAATGTTTAATTCTAAATAAGACATGACTTGTATGCTTAATTCATCATTCTTTTTCCTGATGCAAAGAGTATTAAAGGTTTATCTGTGTAGGCATTACTATTAAATAATATATTCTCCCCAAGTGTAATTAAAACTTCTGATTTCCCATTAGTATAATTAGGACGTAAATAAAATGTAATTTTCATATCCATATTTTCACTCAGTTTCATATTTCTGTCAAGGAGATTGCTACTAAATTTCATAAAAACGACTGTTTCCCAGTAACGCATAGCACCAAGAGTATTATATGCTTTTTTATCTTCTTGAATTGTTGCATAACATTTTTGATTATCCACGTAATTTTTATTAACTGCGTCATACATATCCTGAGGAGATGAAATATTCACTAGTCTTTTATTTTGAACATCAAACTTTTCATCTTTTAAAATTAAAACATTGTTTTCTAAATACCTCTTATTCACTGCATTCTTATCTGCTGTAGGATCAGCAACATTTCCTATTCTTTTACCTTTTGCATTAATTACATTCCCATCTTGAATATGTAAATATTTTTGATCCAAATTACTTAATTCACCTTTAAGTACAGCATCTAAATCTCTTATTCTTACAGCAGTTTCTTGAACAAAATCTGAAAAACTACCATTAATATTTTTTTCTATTTCACTTTTAACTTCCAGATTATTCTCTCTCATTTGTTTTAAAACATATTCTCTTGTAGTAACATCATGTTCATCTATAGGTTCTTTACAATTTTTTAAATTTTTTTCTTCCATATCATAATTACCATCATCTTGGTACCCTTTTGGTTCGTCTTATGAAGAATTCCAAATTCTTCATAAGACGAACCAAAAGGGTACCAATTCATTTATTTAATCTAAAGTTTTCAAAGTTTTAAATTCCTTATTAGCCATATTAAGTGATCCTCTTTTTGTTTCATTCACGATGAAATAAAATCTATATGGTTTACCTGGATTTGATCCTAATCTCCAGGTAAATTCTAGTCTTAAATTCGAAATATTAGTATACTCTGGATGATTAGATAAATTAAAATAAAAGATTGGATACAATCTCGCATAATTTACATAACTTATAAGACATCCACTTTCAGTATTATGAGTATTTAATCCAGCTGCTAATAATTCAGAATAACATCTATTATAATCTAACTGCCCATCTTTAAAATTCGTTTTATAAATTTCTTCTGGAACTTTTTTATTATTACATAATATCCAGCATTCAAGGAGATCTAAATTATCAAAAACCATATTGTTCTGATTTTGATTGCTTTCTTTTTCTACATACTGTGGAATGACAAGAACACTTAACACCTCATCAGATGTAGTTCTTATATGACATGCACCACTTGATGTTGTTTGCTGATTACTTTTCTCAATTGAAGCAGAACACCAAGTAATTTCAATAGGTGTAGAATTCAAAGCTATACTTTTAAATTCAGCCTCAATGGATGGGTACAACTCTACATAAGGTAACCATAATTGAAAATCAGATATAATAACTTTATAATTAGGATTTGCAACATCTGTGTATAACATATCATTATGACTATTTCTTTGAAATTCAAATGTAACTTTTATATCAGAAATTAATCTTCTAAAATCGTTGAGGAACCCAAACAGTTGTCTTAAAGGAATCCAAAATTTTATTACATTACTGTTTTTTGTTAAAAGCCATCTCTGTCTAAATCCTTTATTATAAGAGGCATTTTCTTTTAATTTGATATCTGATCCTTTCTTTACATCTTTATTAGGATCATCTATTACTATTTTATCTTTATCAGCTGATTCTGATGTATCAACATAATACATCATATTTGTAGCCTCTGAAGTGGAATAATCTTTTGTGAAATTTATAAGTCCATTAATTTGATGAATTAATGAAGCACATTCAATATTAGAATCAGTTTGTTCTTTTCCTATAGTTAATGAAGCGGTTCTAAACAGATTCCCACCATTTACAAATGTAACATTATCAGTTCCTATAGTATCATTATTATTTTTTACTATTTTACTTTCTAAGCATATATAACCGTTACTATATAATATAGATGAATTTGTATCTTTAATAGTAAACTTATATTGATCAGATTCTTTTACATTAGTACTATCTTCATTATGTTTTATATATTCATACTTAGCAATTTTATTACTATAATAATCTGGAATAGCTTTTAAGTCCCAAAGTTTTTCCATTTATTAGGATAAAAAACTCATTTATACCGTTTCAAACCAGATCCATCCTGAATTTTCGTTTTAGATAATATATCATTAACAGTTACAGGAGGTTTAGATAATATATTTTCAAGTTTATTTTGAATAACTTTTTTAGCTTTATCTTCAATTGCTGTTTTACCTAAAACTTCTAATATTTTTTTCCAAAAGTTTTAATTCCTTCAGTGAAGATATTACCACCATATCGTTTTGCATATAATCTATGTTTGTTATAATTCATTTATTAAGCTAAAATTAATCTATATAAAACTCTCATATTATTCAAGTCTATCAGTTCATTATCTTGATTCGTGATATACATTCGAATTCTATGAATATAATTTCGTCTATTAATGGGTAACAATAAAGGATTTATTTCATCAATTTTTATTAAACTACCAGGATGATTAGATGGCGTAAAGGAATACAAAATATCTGAATTAATATTATTATATAGAGCTCCTGTAATTACATCACAATGAATGTGTATGTCATCAACTCCTCTAGAAATGTTTGCCATATATTTTCCTTCCTGATGATTATCTTCATATATTTCTGATTCAAATCCTAAAATTTCATGTAATTTACTCTCTCTAAGATCAATTTTATATTCATCTTTTAATTCAATTATAAAGCGCTGTGTAGCGAAATTAGCTTTAAATTTAATTGGTGGTTCATCTCCAAATCGTTTTATTAAAAAGTTATTTAATTCCCTTAATGTGTAATTTCCATTATCTAAAGTTATTTCATGCCATAAACTACCATCAAAATACTTAAATGTATTGTTTTCTTCATCAATATTGTTCCATGAAACCCACATAGACATAGATTTTAAAGATATTTTTGAATTTTCATTAACAGGAATAGGTGGTACATATTTAATTGTAAAATCTTCTGATTTCTCAAAATTTTTTGAATCTAAAATTAACATTTATTAAGCACAAAATCTTCATTATAACCACTTGGTTCTTATGTAAAAGAATATAAAACTTCAACAGGTGATTTACCTTTATTCCTTTGAGTTATGTATTTCATACAATAAAAACCACATTTAACAGATGTTGGTTCTTGTAAAAAACTCGAATTATATCTAATTCCTTTATTAGATGTTTCAAGATATTTTACAATATTTTTAGGTATGAAAATGTTATTCAATTTAATGTCTTTATATTTATATTCTCCAAATGGATCAAAATATTCCACAAAATTATATTTAGGATCATTATAATAACAGACCCAATGAGTCCCAGGTCCTGTAGATATATCTAAATTAATAATTCCACTTTCAAATTTCTTAATCTTTTTAGGTAATAAATCTGATGTAAATACACCTCTGAATCCTTTTACATCTTTCATATTTTGTTCTATCGTTTTATTGGATATACCTCGTAATTCTGAAGAACTCCCTTTCCAGAATGTTTTTTTTTAAGGTGTGAACCTTTCGGTTTACAACCTGATCCAGTTACTTTACTTAAAGCTTTATTCACACCAAAACTAGCAGCACCAGATAAAGCACCAGTACCAAGAGCTGCTAAGATAGGGATCAAAAAGGGTAAAATACCTCCGTTTTTCTTTAATTGTGTCTTACTTATAGTTATTCGTTTACCATTTTTAATTTGATTAATTTGAGTTTTTGTTAAAAACATATCATGATTAGCACTTTTAGTTTTATCAATTTGCAATGTAATTTCTTCACCTTTCTTAACTGCTGATTTTAATTTGTTTTTCTGACCTTCACTCAAATAAATTCTTGATACAATATAATTACTCATTTATTAAGATAGAAACTTTGAATAATATTGTTTTACTTGCTCATTAGTCATTTTACCCTCTTTCAATAATAAATCTAGTATTTGAACTACTTAGTTATATACTTTCTTATTTTTAGTTCCCTTACATATTTTATCTGTTAATTTATCTAAAATATTAAGACCCTCACCCATATAGTAATTCCCCATTTTGAGAGCTTCTAATGCTCTAATATATTTTCGCACCTCAGCCATTTTATAATCGAAACGATCAATTTTTTTCTGTAATTTTTTCTTTTTTTCTTCATCTTTAGCATTATTAAGTGCTTTTACTTGAGGACCTTTTAGACGTCCGATTTCACTGATTTTTTCATTTGCTTGTTTTATTTTTTCATCAATCTCTTCATCAGACTTATTAACTAATTCTGAAGGTAAATCAAATCCTAACTTTTTTTTAATAACTGATACATTCAAGTTTTTGTTTAAGTTAATTTTATGAATTCCTGCTTCTCTCTCATACATTTCTTTAGCATCTGAAATAGGTTCTTCAACATCTTCTAAGGCAGGAATTCTTGAAGATTCTGCAATTGGTTGAAATGAAAGTTCTTCAATTGCATCTTGAATAGCTTTTAAATTTTCTTTTCTAGATACATCTTGATATTCTAATTTTTTCAACTATAGGTTTATGAAATTTTGTGATTGCCTCTTCATATCCTAAATCTTCTAACTGCTTTTCCTTATTTCTGTTTTCTTAGTTCAGCATTTACTTTTGCTAATTTTAATAAATCTTGTATCACTTTACTCATTTATTTAACTGAAAATTTGCTTCCAAGCAAATTATTTTACTTCCAAGCAAATTATTTTACTTCCAAGCAAATTATTTTACTTCCAAGCAAATTATTTTACTTCCAAGCAAATTATTTTACTTCCAAGCAAATTATTTTACTTATATAAATGGAAGATTTTGAACAAATTGAAGAATATTTATCTTTTTGCTGAAATGGCATTATATCTAGCTGAATGTTATTTATCTCAAGGAATACCAGCTGAAGACTTATTATTTGAAGCTGAAATGTTTATTGAAGATGCTGAATTTCTATTAAATAAATATGATTAAGCCTTGCAGCATTAAAATAAAAGATTATTCAGAACCAGAAGAATTTATAGATCCAAATCAAAATCCAATATTACCTATTCATCCTTTTAAACTTTTAATAACAGGATCTTCAGGATGTGGAAAAACAAATTTACTATTAAATTTAATATATGATCATTTAAATTTTGATGCATTATTCATATGTGCAAAAGATATTAACGAACCTAAATACTCTAAATTAAAAGAAAATTACTCAATGTTTGATGATATAGAAGAGGAAGACATTTTAAAAATAAAGGGAAAGAATAAAAATAAGTTATTAAAATTATTTAAAAAGTTTAAGAAAGAAACATTATTTAGTTCAGACATAAATGAATTTATTACTGTAGATGACTTAGATCCTTCATTAAAAAATCTAGTTATTTTTGATGACTGTGTAAAAGAAAAAGATCAAAACGAAATTGAAAAATTTTTTATAAGAGGAAGGAAGAAAAATGCATCCATTATTTATTTATCACAGACCTATTATTTAACACCTATTGATATAAGAAAAAACTGTGATTACTTTATATTTTTTAAACTTCAGCACAGAGAAATTAAACAAATTATTAGAGAAATTGATGGTGATTTTAATATAGATCCTTATCAAAAAAGTATTAAAAAACCTTATGATTTCTTCATGTTAGATTTGAAAAATCCTCATATGAGATACAGACATAACTTTGATCCTATATAAATGGAAGAATATTTAGAAAAGAAAATGTATGTATACAGAAAAAGTTTTAATTACTATAATAATATTAGTATATCACTATCAGTAGGCAAATTTATATTTAGTGCTTCAGGTTTATCAGCTTTTGCATTTATTCCTTTAGCAGCACTTTCTTTAGGAGCAGGAGTCATTGAAGGTGTTGATAAAACTCTAAATATTTCAGAAAGAAAAGAAGAATATAAACAAGCTTACAAATTTTATAAACAGATATTAAATTTAATAAACGCTAATTCAATTTCAGAACAGGATGCTTACATTAGAGAAGAAGATTTTATAAAAAATATTAAGTATTTTCCTTTAGAAAAATATGTAAAACAAACACAGCTAAATGGTTATAGATACGTAGGTAAAAAATATATTTACAGATAAATAAATGATTCATATATTCAAAGAAATTAAAGGTACTGGTTATATAATAACAGGAGGTGATATAGTAGGATGGTTACAAGATAAATTAAATCCACCTGAAATGCATATACCAGGGTACCAGTATTGTGGCCCATTTACAAAATTAGAAAAGAGATTAAAAAGAAGTGATCCAGGAATTAACAGAGTTGATAAAGCTTGTAAAAAACATGACGTAGCTTATAGTAAAACTAAAGATACTAAACAGAGACATATTGCTGATCAAGAACTCTTAAACGATTTAGATTCAATTGAAAATACTACAAGTGGATTCTATCCATTAGGAGAGAAACAAGCTAGAGCTGTTATAAAACCAATTATAAAAGCAAAGAAAACATTTGGTTTAGGAATTTCATCCAATATGTATTGCTTAAAGTGCAAACAGAAAACTGAAACTAAAGATATTCAAGAAACAGTAGCTAAAAATGGTAGACCCATGGCAAAAGGAAAGTATAAAGTTTGTGGATCTAAAAAGAGTGTTTTTTTAAAGACGTCGTGAAACACCTTAAAAATATTTATTATACACCAGAAACTGGTTATTGTGGTATTAATGAATTACAAAGAAAAACTAAATTACCCAGGAAAGATATAGAAGAGTTTTTACATCAACAAGATGTATATACTAAACACAAACCACTTATTCATAGATTTAAAAGAAGAAGAATTTATGTTTCTCATGTCAATGACCAATTTCAAGCTGACCTTATAGATATGCAAGAATTTAAATCCTTTAATAATGACACAAATTATATTTTATCAGTGACTGATATATTCAGTAAATATGCTTGGACAATTCCGATTAAAAGAAAAACAGGTGAAGAGGTAACTAGAGCATTTAAAAAAATATTTAAAGAAAGAAAACCAGAAAAACTTCAAACAGATAAGGGTACAGAGTTTATAAATAAACAAACTCAAAAGTTATTCAAGGATGAAAATATTCACTGGTTTACAACTGAGAATATTGAGATTAAATGTGCTGTTATTGAAAGATTCAATAGAACTTTAAAGACTAAAATGTGGAAGTATTTCACAGCAAATAATACTAGAAAGTGGTTAAATGTACTAGATAAATTAATTAAGAATTATAATAATTCTTATCATAGATCCATTAAAATGACACCTACAGAAGCAAGTAAGGAAGAAAATGAATTAAAAGTTTATAATAATTTGTATAAAGAAAAAGAGAAAAATAAACCAAAATATCAAAAAGGAGATAAAATAAGAATTTCAAAATATAAAAGAGAATTTAAGAAAGGTTATCTTCCAACATTTACAGAAGAAATATTTATAATTTCCGATATATTGAACACAGATCCTCCGACATATAAAATAAAAGATTTAAATAATGAAGAAATTACAGGAACATTTTATGAAAAGGAACTGGTTAAATATGATAAGAAAGATGAGGTTTATAAGATTGAAAAAATTATTAGAAAGAAAGGAAATAAATACTTAGTTAAATGGTTGGGATATCCTGATGAATTTAACAGTTGGGTTGTAATTTGAAAAACTTTTGCAAAACGCCCCTTCGGTGGAGGGTCTATGCTTCATTTTTTTATTTTTTTTGTACCTGGCCAGCCAGGTGGGCGTTAACTCTTAAGACCCTCCACCACACACAGAACTTTTTAGATGCTAAAACGCTCTACCGTGAACCCAAACTCTGATTTCAAAGTTTGGGACAGGGAGCCATTCTACCGTACCGAGATTCGAACCTAAGACCTTTTGCATGCATGCCTGACTCGCTACCAATCGGCCAACACAGGCCGATAAATTCCTGCTTGAAACATATATTTACGTTTCAAGCAAGAGAAACTTGGCGATGATCCAAAGTTGTTACGTAACAAAGAACTGCTTCTTTCCGAGGACATAATCGCGCGCCGCGGAGAGTATTTTGGCAGCTGTTCAACTCTGGTTATGTAAACATTTTCGCTCGCAGCTTATCAGTAATGACTACATCTAAGCAAAGAAAGAGATTTAATTGCTTGTGCTACCATCTATATGTGAAAGAAAAAACCGTATTTCAGTATTTAAAGATATAATTTCTTAGGCAGGAATTATTAACGATTTAAAATAAGATATACGTGAAAAAGTATTTAATAACATGATATCTAATAAATGGATAATGATATTGAAGAAGCGAATTACTTTTCTTATTCAGAAGAAGAACAAATTGAAATTCCTGAAAATTTTAAAAAAGTAATGAAACAAATAAAAAGAATGAAATATGATGAAGAGGAAGACTGTTATTATATAGATTATAATAAATATTTAAAAAGTAGATATGTTAGTAGAATAAGATATTTTAATCAGTTTAAAAGAAAAAATAACCTTAAATTTAATAAGGAAGCAGAAGATTTATTTTTAAAATTATTGGATTTTATGTACTATGAGAAAAATTTAAAATATGTATATTTTATTAAAAAAATTTGTGACTATTATAATATATCAAATGATATTAAAATTAATATAAATCCAAAAAATGAAAAGATCTGGGAAGACTTTAAAGCAGCAAGCTTTTCAGCTTAAAGCAAAGTATTTATAAATTTGTTTCCTAATAAATGGAAGACAAAACATGCACAAGTTGTAAACAAACAAAACCTATTGATGAATTTTACATTCATCGTCGTTATGGTAGAGTTGATCGTCAGCATATTTGCAAATATTGTCAAACTTATACTCTATATAGGAAACTGGTTTGTGATTGTGGAAGAGAATATACTTATGCTCATTATCAAAGACATTTAAGAAGTTCTTTACATAAACGTCTTTTGAAAATCTGTTTATAAAAATACCTGCCCTTTAAATAGTTACAAATTTTTTTCCTTATAAATGGAAAAGTCTTTGAAGCCTATTATTGTGCATCTTAAAAGTGCTCTGAATGCTATTAGTGTTCAGAAACTTAGAAATGCTTTAAAAAGATTAAATATCAGAAAACGAAATGTAAAAAAAGATGATTTAATTAAATCGTTGATAAAATATATTAGAAAGACAGGTGATTATAAGTCTGTTTTAGTAGATATCCTTGGATTAGATACATCAGAATATTTAGATAGAAAAAGAAAAATATTTATTAATCATCCAGAGAGAAGAAATAGAATTAAAAAATTATTTGATTCTTTGAACTTAAAATTCAAAGATAACAAACTGAAACCAAGAAAAGAAAAGAAAATTAAAACAGATGTAAATCTTGAAAAATTATTTAAACCTGATTATGAAATTATTGAAACAAAAGGAAAATATATTAAAAAATATATGGTACATAGAAAGAATTATAGAGTAGCTGGAGTAAACATTAAACCTGAACAATATTTCAATATTTTACAACATATATTTAGAAAAGCAATTGGTAAAATTCAAGGTAAAGTAGATATAATTGTATATAATCCTAAACTGAATAAACCATTTCATGATAAAATGATGTATACTAAGGATGCCTATGAGCTATATATTTATAAATTATCTGATCAAATTGAATATAAGGAATTAGAAATAACTGATTGTATATTTGATTTTAATGTAATTGAATTACCTTCAGGAGGTAAACATATAAAGATAATTAATGATGAAACAATAGAAAATAAAAGAAGTATCTGTCAGATAAAAAATGATGATAACATATGTTTAGCTAGATCAATTGTAACTGCTCTATCTATTCAAAATCCTAAGCTATTATGTGATAAATTGAATCATAATGAATTATCAAAAAATGATATTAGATACATCAAAATGGGTAGAGTTTTACAAAAATCATTAGCTGTAAAATTACATGAACTATGCAATATTCCATTAGAAATATGTTGCTTAGAAGAGGTTAAAATATTTGAAGAATTCTTAGATATTCAGATAAATATATTTTGCAGAGAGAATTTTAATGAACGTATATATAGTGGTAAATATAAATCTACATGTATTTACATATTGAAAAATAGAAATCATTTCGATGTAATTACTTCTGTTAAAGGATTTTTAGGAAAAGAGAATTACTGTGATTATTGTCAAATAAGCTATAAAAGATCAGATCAACACAGATGTCCTCTCAAATGTGATAGATGTTTTAAAACAGATAGTAACTGTAATGGTGAAGAGATATTTTGTAAAAAATGTAATCGATTATTTAAAGGTGAGGAGTGTTTTGATAACCACAAAAGAAAAAATAAGAAAGGTGTTAGTGTATGTAAATGTCTATGAAAATGTTTAAAATGTAAAAGAATTATTAATCGATATGAGAGAAAACCCAAAGAGCATGTATGTGGTGAAAAGAGATGTAAAAATTGTTGGAAATATGTATTACATGATCATAAATGCTATATGAAACGTAAAGATGCTAAAGGTGGTAAATGTGAAAATGATTGTCCTAAGTTAACAAGAAATCGAAAAGATTGGTGTGAAAAATGTAAATATGAATATACTGAGAAATATATATTCTTTGATGTTGAAACTAAACAAGAAACAGGAACTCATGAAGTTAATCTAGTTGTATGTCAAATGTATGATGGTAGTGAAAAGATATTTGAAAATGAAAATGATTTTTGTAATTGGTTATTTCAACAAAAACATTTTGGATATACTGTACTAGCTCATTATGGTAAAGGCTTTGATTTTCAATTCTTAGTTAAATACTGTTTTAAAAACAAAATAGAAGTGTTTACTATATATAATGGAAATAAACTCAATTATATGCAGGCATCTGGATATAATATAAGATTCATAGATTCAATCAATTTTACTATGATTCCATTAAGAGATTTTCCAAAAACATTTGGGTTAGAAGAGATGGCAAAAGGTTATTTTCCTCATTATTTTAATAAAGAATGTAATCAAAATTATATAGGTAAATACCCTGAAAAACATTACTATGGATGTGATTCTATGAAATCTGAAGAGAGAAATTAATTCTTAAAATGGTATGAAACTGTTAAAAACGATACGTTTGATTTTCAAAAAGAATTTGTTAAATACTGTAGATCAGATGTAGATATTTTAAGAAGAGGATGTTTAGAATTGAGAAGATTATTCTTAGAAATCGCAAATATCGATCCATTTAAATATGTAACTCTAGCAGGTGTATGCATGAGTATTTATAGAGATAAATTCTTAAAAAAAGGTACAATTGCCATAGATGATGATACAATTCAAAAAGACAAATATAGTAAAAAATCAATTGCTTGGTTAGATTATCTGTCTAAAAAGAATAATATCAATATTCAACAGGCATTAAATGGTGGAGAGAAAAAATTAAAATTAGGTAAGAAAATTTATAAAGTAGATGGATTTTATGAAAACACAGTGTTTCAATTTCATGGATGTCACTGGCATGGATGTAATAGATGTTATAGAGAATCAACTATAAATGAACAGAATCAGATATGTATGAAAGACTTATATAAAAGAACTAAGAGGATTCAAAAGAAGATTTTAAAAGCTGGATATGAATTAATTGTTATATGGGAATGTGATTTTAATAATAATAAAGAAATTAAAAAATATATAAAAAATGAATGGAATAGAGATTTCGTGGAACCTTTAAATCCTAGAGATGCATTTTATGGGGGTAGGTGTGAGCCTACTAAATTGAAATATGAATTTAAAAATAATGAAAAAGGTAGATATATTGATGTATGTTCACTGTATCCAACTGTAAATTACTTTGATAATTATCCAATTGGTCATCCTGTTAAGATATTTAATCCTGAAAAATTTGATAAAGAATGGTATGGTTTCATCAAATGTAAGGTCTTACCACCTAGAAATTTATATCATCCAGTGTTGCCAATTAAAGATGAAAAATTGATGTTTGCTCTTTGTAAATCATGTTCTAAAACTATCAAATGTAATCACTTTAAAACTGTTGTAGATAAAAAGAAATGTAAAGAATGCTTTGAAATTAGAAATAAGGAGTGTAATCATAAAAGAGACGAAAGATGTTTCACTAGTACATGGACTACTGATGAAATGAATTTAGCAATTAAAAAAGATATAAAATTTTAAGAATATATGAGGTTTGGAATTTTGAAAATAAAACTGATGAACTATTTAGAGATTACGTTAAAATGTTTTTGAAAATCAAATTAGAAACAGATGATAAATGGTCTGAAAACTTTAAAAGTGAAAAAGAATATAAGAAGACAGTTTACAAGAAATTAGATATAAAATTAGAAAAAATAGAAAAAAATCCAGGAATGAGATTTATAAGTAAGATATGTTTGAACTCATTATGGGGTAAGTTTGGACAGAGATAAAATATGAAACAGACTAAATACGTAATGGATTTAGATGAATTTTATAAAATTATATTAGATGATAATCTCAAAGAATTAAATATGATATTTATGAATGATGACTGTGTAGAAATGACTTATAAAATGAAAGATGAATATGTTAAAAATAACTTCAATACTAACGTTTATATAGCAGCTTTCACCACTAGTTCTGCTAGAATTAGATTATATAAAATGCTTGATAAATTACGTGAAAAAGTGATTTATAAAGACACAGATAGTGTTGTGTACATAGATGATGGAACTAATAAAATCAAAACAGGATGCATGTTAGGAGAATGGACAGATGAATTGGGAGAGGACAAATATATGAAATCCTGGATAGCTGGTGCACCAAAAGACTATGGATACATACTAAATGATGGAACTGTAAAAGGTAAAGTTAAAGGATTTAAAATGAGCTATGAGAATGAAAATATTTTGAATTTCAATGATAGAATGAAAGTAATAACAGGTGAAACAGATTACTTAGAAATATCAAATAATCAGTTTAAGATACAAAAAGATAGAAATATAGCTGTAGATACACTGAACAAGAAATACATGTTTGGATTTGATAAAAGAAGAATTCTAGATGATTTGAATACTGTACCTTTTGGATATGTATTTAAAAAAAGTGAGTAAATATAAACAATGAATGATATAATTGTGATTATAAATATTCAAGAATTTGTGCTCCCAAATCGTAAGATAGCAAGAGAGATAAGTTGGGTACACTCAAAACTGAATATTGGTGAAACAATATCAGTGTTCACACCTGACTGCAAATTAGATGAACAAGAATTGAATATCGTACGTAAGTGTGTTTTAGATGTGCATGGACTGAGATTTAAAAGATATCCAAATAGCAAAGAACTATGGATTAATAATTGTGAGGTAAAGAACTATATTAAAAACCTGTACCATATTTATGGTGGTACATTTGCATATAAAGGAGGAGTAATGGAAAAAGAGATGCTTGAAGATATTCCATCTGTTGATTTAGATATAACTAAATGTCCAAGAGTTTTAGGCCCCGGATGCTCTATGTATAGATGTATGCATTATAAGAATTATATTTCAAAAAATGAAAACTTATAAATGGATTTAATGGGTGACCTAAGAGCTCTATACTGTTCTTCAGATAAAAAATATAGTAACGAAATATCTCAATTCGCTCATTTTTGTGATGACTTGATTCATATGTATAGAGATAATTACAAGTTTTCAGATATTCTAACTATAGTTTATAAATATTTAAAAAAGGTAAAAAGAATAATTGATAAAAAAGAAAAAAACGAGGAAATTAAAAACAAAGGATTAGAAATTTTAAATGAGTTTGTAAGTTATTGTAATTTACAGTTCTCATCACATGTATTCAAAAACCTTTAAAAAAATAAAATCTTATAAATGGATGAGTTCAATAGCATCAGATTATTTACAGAAACACAGAAATTAAAAGATTTGAATCCTGGAGATTATAAATTGATGTCACTGAAAAAAATCCAAACGAAATTCGGAGATGCAACTATTGCAAAAATAGAAGTCAATGATGAAGAAAGAGAATATTATCTTAGAAAATGTCACGGAAAACTATCTGACAGTGCAATTAAAAAAATTAATAAAGGTAATTATATATTCAGATTCAGAGGTAAAATTGATGATCTATATTATGATTATGAATTAGTAAAAACTTAAAAAAACGAATTCTATTAAAATGAAAGTTCACTTCGATCCTAATGTTGTTGTCATATATGTAGGAAATGAAAAGGTATATGGGAAACATATGCAGTTGATCGAGAGAGGTTCAAAAGAAGAATTACCGAAACAGAAAATAAAATAGGACATATCTTTAAAGAGAAATGAAGTACTACATAACAAAACCTTATATTATTGAATTCGTTTAAATCTTTGTAATATTTTTAATTAAATCTTGAATTTGTTTAATCTTCAACAATTTTTAATCTTTCTATAAGGGGTATCCATTTTGGGTACCCCTTTTTTTAATGCATTTTTAAAAACGACTTTGCAAAGTAGTTTGTTTTACAACTTTTCTATTGATCACTAAATCCATCATTTCATCACAATCAAAGCTATTCAAAGCTCAAAATGATTGCAATTGTTCAAAAAAGTCGTCAAATATCATCAAAAATGCGTGTTTTTATGATGTCTGTTTTTATGAAAAAACAGAGTAAAAACTTCAATTTTCAAAAATCTGATGTTTTTGACTATTTTATGCCCAAAAATCAATGATTTTTAATGAAAATATGGTGTTTTTGATCATAAAAAGCCTTAAAATGTTCGTGATTATTGAGGTCTGAAAAATCAAAAAATGCCTGATTTTGAGGTTTTTATGTGATTTTGGGGTGTGCCATAGTACCCCCTATATACTACTCATCATTATCCTATGTATACATTAATAGAGGCTTGTTTACGATTTACAAGGTGTGTACCAAATTTGGGAAATGTAATTTCATGAACACTTTTAAAAGCTCTCTCTCTGAATATATAAATATCCCTATCTGAGGCAGTGGTATGCATGTGTTCGTGTTACAGAAGGGAAAGCCACCCCTGCTAGTAGCAAAAAACTGACTCATCATACTTTGACTATGCCCAAAGTAAGGCTTAGTCGAAGGATATGTAATGAAATCGTGTAACACTATTGCAATACATGCTTTCATTACAATCTTTCTTTAGCATTTATACCTGGAAAATGTCATGACTTCCTAAGGAACATAATTTAAAATTGTTCTCAAAATTTTGTACATATACACTGAATGATCACTGAATTATGACCATAGGTCATCCTTTCGCCCTCAGTACAGCAGCTATCCGACATGGCATCAATTCAATAACATGTCGGAAGCAGTTGGGAGGTATGGCTGACAAAAATGGGTGTAATGCAGTCTTTAATGCTGTTACGGAGGTATAATCGTGTGTTGAGATGAATGAAATGCTCTTCTGTAATGCTGCACAAGTTTTTTATGGGATTGATACTGTTGGAATTTGAAGACCAGTTTATATGCTGGAAGTCTGAATTGTGCTGCCCAAATCATTCCTGTATAGCATTGGACCTGTGGCTTGGCGCTTTGTCATCTTTGAAGATATTGTCGCCATTTGGTAAATAGTGCAAGATTGCTGGGTGTACAGAACCAGCAAGCAATTCACGACAGTGAGCACAAGTCACATGTTGTTCCACATGCACCAGGGGTCCAAGTTTCTACCAGGTAAACACATTCCATACCATATCAACTGCCACCACCGGCTAACACTGTTGATATCAGGCAGGATTGATCAACCACCTCATGTTGTTTCTGATCTGTTGCATAGATCCACGCCCAAAATTCTTTTCGAGTTTTTGGAAAAGTGAAATATTCAAGGAATAGAAAAAACTGTGGTTAAATTTTATTTACACGTAACTCCTTATAACTTCCTATAAGATGAACAAGGTAATGAAAAAGTGAAGCTAATTTTTTCCCCCTTTCATGGTTTTTGTTGTGTTCCATGTTGCAAAAACATTCAGGTTATTTTTAGGAGTACCCGGAATGTGTGGGATAGTATCGTTTGATAGTGTTTCTCTCTCTCTCTCTCTGTATGCTTTGGTCCACAGCAGAAGAGGGAAAATAAATTCAATGTAAATATTATTTGGGTAACGAGAGCACATTTTATTTGATATTTAACACTTATGCAATGTGATCTGTAATAATGGCTGTACTTTAGTGCAACTTGAATATAATGTTAATATGTATTGCAAATATATTTATTTCATGTTAATGTGAGCTTCAATCATCTGTCAAACAAAGTGGCAGTCGTCAGTTGAGTTTCAGGTTTCTTAATTTTTTTTAATTTTTTTTTGTGTGCCAAGGCTGTTAGAAGAATTAAAATGTGATGTGTGGTCGGTCATGAAGTAATGTATTAAGCCTCCGATTGGCCGGCACGTATATATACGTTCGTAGATTTCTGTACCCAAAGTGACGACAATGCAATAATACGTTAATCTAAAACCTGTAAAATACTACAGAAAGACGGGGCGCTTTTAGGGGAGTCTTCTGTTATTCATGTGACAAAATTTCGCATTGCTGCTTCCAAATCCTCTGCTGCCACCTGGAGGGTTAATTGAAGTTGTACAGTATTTTTTGTTCCCTTTTGGGTAAGTGTATTTGAAATGGTCCCCCCTTCCCTTTATTGCCCTTTCATCAGAAGGAAATTCCACCCATTGGGGTTAAGTGGAAAAGGGTGCAGCTGAGGCCATGTGTTTTTTGTTGATAACATTGCCTGTAAGCTGAATTCCTCTAACAGTCAAAAGTGTCCATTATTACTTGATCAAGCTGGGGAACATAATTTAATTCTTGCTGCCCGAAGAAGGTGTCATAATGGATGAATTCTTGACTTTGATCATAGTTTCTTGTTTCTGCATGAGCAGGGGTTTGCTGTTAGAGTACGCTAAATTTATACATAACCAATGTTGAAAACATTTTGCTGTTGCAGAAATTCAGGAGTATGGACCTGCGTGTGTGTGTGGGGGGGGGCAAGCAAGGCACACAAATTGCCCCCCCCTTGTTTCTTGAAAGAGCATACTGTCCTCAAGAGACGCCAACCAACACGTTAAGCTTTTATCAGCAGACCCTAGAAACAATCTCAGCAAAAGACTGCACACACACACAGCGCTGTCCCACCAGAGCATGTACTCATCCAAAAGACTACAAAACTTTAGATGTTCACCCGCTCTCCATAGAACAGCCTAGTCTGCCCTATTGTTAAAGCCCTCTAGAGGGTTAGAACAGTGTTGCGAGCTATAAGCATCACATCCTTTGCTCACAGAGGATTTCTGTTGTTCAACAGACCACACGTCTAGCATGAAATCAGTCTTTTACATACAATTTTGGTGCTCCAACACATCCTAAAGGGCACAGTGGAAACACAGGCAGATGGCTGATTCAGTGTGTTCTTTTTATGGCAGAAGCTCCTATACTCCCTCGGAACCTAGAGAGTACTGAACATTTGATGAGCAACATTGCCTCTTCTTTATAAACAGCCGACACTTCACGGTGGATTTTGTTGCATTCAGATTTTTTGCTCATAAAAGAAAAAAACACTGTTCCGTGAACTTCTGAATTCGAATAACACTCCAGCTGCTGCGCCATAACAAACTCCTGTTAACGAATAAACTTTGCAACACAATTGTGCTACACTCCTTCCATGAGCAGATGATGAAATGTGTGACATCTCTCTGCAGCCGTGTTGTATTTATTTCCGATAGTCACTAATATGTGAAACCTATTTTGTGATACACCCTTGTAGCTCATTTCTTTTTCCTTATATGAGTGAATCCCCATTGCAACATAGTTCTTTTGATACATTTTTCAACAGCTTACAATGTCATTAGCTTATATCATTTTACACTTCAATATAATCTCTTTTACCTAACACTGGTATTTTTTAACAGCTTTGTTGTTTTGTTTTGATTTCTTGAAACCTTTGGGTATTCTGGTTTTTGTATATCCATACACTCCTCCCTCTTCCTTTTTGTTTTTCCATTAGAACAGTTAAAAGGGCTAAACTTTTGAGAGGACAAACACATGTACTTATTGTGGAAAACATTGCATGTTTAAAAGCATTTTCCTGCAGCTAATGAGAGATGTCACCTGGAGATGACATTGACTATTTGAGATAAGTGTTTCATAGTGGATTTATATAAAAAAAATCCACTAAAACACTTCTTTCTGATGGTCTCAGTTACAGCAGTAAGCAGATCTCAAGTTCACGCTACAGGTACTGTAAGTAAGCCTTTTCTGGTAATATTTTTTAATTTCATTTGTGTAGGCATCAACTTGTCTGATTTTTTTCTTCACATAGTAATTAGCTCATTTATTCTCTTTTGTTTTGTGCAACTAAACCACCATCGGGACATGGTAGCTTTGTTATATTTTTCCACAGATTACGATAGTATAAAATGCAGCTCGCTTTTAGGCTTTTCAATGACAGAAATGGGGAAAAAAATGGACTCAGCTGAGAAAAATATAACAGCACAAAATTTATTTATGAATTACTCATTATCAAACTGTTGCTACTCACTGGCAAAAAAAAATACAAGTTTTAAAATGAGTGCGCCTGAAGACCAAACGGTGGAGCAGGTGAAGTTCACAGAGCAGTATATAAACAACAAGACCAGCTTTTGGTTACTAGAGTGTTGAGTCGGAATGGGAATAGCTGCCGATTTATAGGAGTTTGATAAAGGACAAATTGTGATGGAACAGTGAATCTTATGGATTGTTCACGTGCCGCTGTAGTAAGTAGGTATCAAAAGTGGTGCACAGATGGCCAAATGATGAATGGTCGTCTGCAGTTCACCGATGCCAGAGGGGAGCGGAGACTGTCGCACATTGTTTACAGCAACTACAGTGCAACAAATCGCACACATATACAACAGTGGTGATGAGGGCAATGTGTCACATCACACTGTTTACTTCAGATTTGTGCGCATGGGCCTATGTACCAGAAGAGCTAGCTAGATCCTCATACTCACTGCATGAAATGTGCCATGATCATCGAGATTGGACCATGGTTGATGAAAGCAAGTGGCCTGGTCTGGCGAATCAAGATTCCTGGTGCATCATGTAGACAGCCAAGCATGGATATGCCAATTACCAAATGAGGTTATGGCACCTGTATGCACTGTTAGGCAGAAACAGGCTGGAAGTGGCACTATGCTGTGGCCGATGTTTTTTGATGACACTTCTCACTAGCAGAATCTTTTTCAGAAGTCTGCAAGGTAAAGGGATACCTAAATGTTAATTTTGTCATAAAATTTATTGTTCAGCGCTGAGTCAATTTGAGATATCGATAATAGTGCACATTCATATTTAGTTGCAATAGTCAAACTAGCTTTTTCCTCATAAAAACGCAGACGAAACTAGAACTATTTTAATACATTCAGAACTTAAATATCATTCTTTAAATGCTTTCGGAATTTTAAAAATAATGGTCAAAAAGTATAAGGAATTATTTGAAATCCGTATTTTTAATTTGCATTTAGTTAACTGATCAAACTTTAACTCCCTCTCTTCGAAGGATGTTTTTCCTGATAGACATTGTACTTACTATTCCTGCAGCAATTACAGTATGTTGTACTAGGGTCCTCACCAGGTGATTGTGTGAGAAGGTAAGGATCATGTCAACTTCAGAATACCAGTAATTTTGCCACATTTAACTTGATTTGTAAAACGGGGGTTCATATGAGATTTTTCTTTGAAATCCAGTTTGTACATTCACCACAGTTTTAAGAAAAATTTGGTGAATTTGTGAAAATAAGATGGGGGAATTTTCATTGATATAATTGTGGAAATCCCATAAAACTGAAGTGAGCAAAACAGCAATGGTTCTTGTAAAGCAAAAACTTTTCACCTCGTCAATCTGAAATGAAACAATCTGGTAGATCATTGAAAGACAGTTGGGACAGTCAGCTTCCGGAATACCACGTCATATGGCTTTGGAAACGAAGCAAGGGACTTCAAAATTTTTGATCATATGGTTTTAGTAAAAAAATTATCTGAGTAAAGGTATCTGGAAGTAAAAAAATAGATAAAATAAAAGGCGACCATTTAACTTCCAAAATGCCGCATGACTGCGGAAACTAAAGTGAATGTTGCAAACACTTCACAAATATGGATTTTGAAAACAAAAAAAAAACAAAAAAAACCCAGCAGTAATCTAACTGGAACAAAGCTATCTGGGTGCCAAAAATGACAGAACTGCGCACGGCCACCAGAATGCCTCCCAATGCGACCATACAAAACAGAACGAGGGCGATATAAATGTGTAAAAACATAATTTTTGAAAAAGTAAAAACAAAACAAAAAACCTTATCAATCTAACTGAAGTGAAGCTACTTTCGAAGCATACAGTAAAAAAATAAAGTTGAGACGTCAACTTACGGAATGCCGACATATTCCGTTAAGTTGCAGTATTTCTTCGTTTCTGTGACCTTAGAAATGGAGAAAACGCTTTAAAAATATGGCTCTTGTTAAAAAAAAAACCCTTCATCTAACTTTTAGTTAGATGAAAGTTTAGTTGTCCATGCTAAAAATAGAAAAAAAAAGAAAATTTGTGCCCATTACCTTCCGAAATGCCACATCAAACGTGCATGGTGTGTTAAAAGTGCACAAAAACAGCACTTTTTAAATTCAAAGCTGAAAAAACAACAACAATTATATCTTATCAAGTTGAAGTTATCTGTGCGAAAATATCATATCGAAGAATTAAAGCTAAAATAAAATGGGGGAGGGTGGAAAACAGTTGCCTCCGTGATCGATAATAGCTTCACGTCTGGAACGGGTGCTGTTACAAAAGGTGTGAAAATTTCTCTTCCTTTGTTTTAAAAAATCTTAAAAACAATGTTAAGAAAACAAAAAAACACTCTGCACACCTTTCCAAGAATCTGCAATGGGTGTCGCCGTGTTTCTCCTCTCAGGGGGCATTATAGTCCCCATTATCCCAATCCCTACAGCTGTCAGGTATCTGAACATCATTGCACACCAAGTTCACCCATTCATGGCAACTGTGTTCTCTGCTGGTGATGGCTATTTCCAACAGAACAATGCATCATACCGCACCGCCAGAATCGTCAAGGAGTGGTTTGAGGAACACGCTGGTGACTTTCTTTTAATGCCCTGGTTTCCAAATTCACCTGACACGAACCCACTCGAACATTTGTGGTTCGAATTGGAAAACAGGGGTTTCTGCTAAATCACCACCACCCTGAAATCTACAGGAAACAGAGGTACCAGATACCCCAGGATACCTATTGCCGGTGTCACGTCAATTCGTCGCGTGCGTCAATTCGTCGACTACGTCAATTCATCGCCTGCGTCAATTCGTCGCGTGCGTCAATTCGTCGACTACGTCAATTCATCGCCTGCGTCAATTCGTCGCGCGTCAATTCGTCGACTACGACAATTCGTCGCACGTCGATTTGTCGCACGTCAATTCGTCGCGCGTCAATTCGTCGAACACGACGATTCGTCGCGGACAAATTCGTCGACTACGTCAATTCGTCGCGTTTACAGATTTTGGTTACATACAAAACGAATGCAGGAAAACGTACGATTTCGAACGTCTTGCTCCCTGATCAAATTTATAAAGTTTGGCCACGCAGACAGGATAGGAATATTACGTTTTTCTTTGGCACTAAAAATATTAGACGGTAAACGGTTTTTGGAACGGGGCAGGGCCAGGTTGGTCAGAGACCCCATATACAAAATTTTCGTAAAATCTACAGTTTTCAATTCAGAATCACCAAATCTGGTATACTATCTCGTGGTATTCTAACTTAGACTGTAGACGGTTTTGGGAAGAGGTTGGAGAGGGGGTGGCGCTTAGAGCACCCCCTACAGAATTGCCGTAAAACATAGTTTTCAATTTAGAACTACCAAATTTGGTATAATATCTCATGGTACTCTAACTTAGATGGTAGACGGTTTTTGGAACGGGTCAGGGGCCCGGTTGGTCAAAGCCCCCATACACAAAATATTCGTAAGATCTACAGTTTTCAATTCAGAACCACCAAATCAGGTATCCTATCTCATAGTACTCTAACTTAGACGGTTGTCGGTTTTTGGAACGGGTCAAGGCCCAGGGTGTCAGAGCCCCCCCCCCCCCCATACATACAAAATTTTCGTGAAATCTAGTTTTCATTTCAGAACCATCAAATTTGGTACCATGATACTTTAACTTAGACGCTAGACGGTTTTTGGTAGGGGTTGGAGCCCGCGGGGTCGGAGCCCCCCCTCCCTCATAAAAAATTTCGTAAAATCTACAGTTTTCATCTTAGAACCACCAAATTTGGTATACTATCTTATGGTACTCTAACTTAGTCGGCAGACCGTTTTTGGAACGGGTCAAGGCCCGGGGGTCAGAGCCCACCACATAAAAAATTTTCTTAAAAACTACAGTTTTCAATTCAGAACCACCTAATCTGGTATACTATCTCATGGTACTCTAACTTAGACGCTAGACGGTTTTTGGAAGAAGTTGGAGCCCGGGGGTCAGACCCTCCCCCGAATAAAAACTTTTTCGTAAAATCTACAGTTTTCAATTCAGAACCACCTAATCTGGTATACTATCTCATGGTACTCTAACTTAGACGCCAGACGGTTTTTGGAAGGGGTTGGAGCCCGGCGGGTCAGACCCCCCCCCGAATAAAAACTTTTTTCGTAAAATGTACAGTTTTAAATTTAGAACCACCAAATTTGGTATACTATCACATGGTACTCTAACTTAGACAGTAGACCGTTTTTAGAAGGGGTTGGAGCCCGGGGGTCAGACCCCCCAAATAAAAACTTTTTCGTAAAATCTACAGTTTTCAATTTAGAACCACCAAATTTGGTATACTATCTTATGGTACTCTAACTTAGACAGTAGACCGTTTTTGGAAGGGGTTAAAGGCCGGGGGTAAGCCCCCCATAAAAATGCAGCGTAAAATCTACAGTTTTCAGTTTAGAACCACCACATTTGGCATACTCTCTCATGGTACTCTAACTTAGACGGTAGACAACTTTTGGAACGGGTCGGGCACGGGGTCGGAGTCCTCCGCCCATAATTTTTTTCGTAAAAACTAAAGTTTTCAATTTAGAGCTACCAAATTTGGTATAGTATATAATGGTGTTCTAAATTAAACGGTAGACAGTTTTCAGAACGGGTCGGGGCAAGGGTGGTTACCCCCCTCCTACACACAAACTTTCGTAAAATCTATAGTTTTCAATTTAGAACCATCAAATTTTGTATACTATCTCATGATACTCTAACTTAGACGTTAGAAGATTTTTGGAACAGATCAAGGCCCGATGGGGAAGACCCTCCCACATACAAAATTTTCTTAAAATTTATAATTTTCAATTCAGAACCACCAAATTTTGTGTCATGAAACTCTAACTTAGCGGGAGACGGTTTTTGGAACGGGTCGGGGCTCTGGGGTCGGAGCAACCCTACCCCCTCCCCGTACAAAATTTTAAATTTTCGTAAAATCTACAGTTTTCAATTTAGAACCACCAAATTTGGAATACTATCTCATGGTATTCTAACTTAGACTGTAGACCGTTTTTGGAAAGGGTCGGAGCCCGGGGTTCAGAGCAACCCCCCCCCCCCCTCATGCGAAATTTCGTAAAATCTAGTTTTCAATTTAGAACCACCAAATTCGGTATACTATATCATGGCACTCTAACTTAGACGGTAGCCGGCTTTTGGAACGGGTCGGGGCCCGAGGGGTTAGAGCCCTGCCCCGTACAAAATTTTCGTAAAATACACCGTTTTCAATTTAGAACTACCAAATTTGGTATACTATCTCATGGTGTTCTAACTTAGACTGTAGACGGTTTTTTGTAAAGGGTTGAAACACGGGGTTCAGAGCACCCACCCCCCATAAAAAATTCTTGAAATCTACAGTTTTGAATTTAGAACCACCAAATTTGGTATACTGTAACATGGTACTCTAACTTAGAAGGTAGAAGGTTTTCAGAACACGTCGGGGCACGGGGGGTTTAAATGCCCTCCCCGACAAAATTTTCGTAAAATCTACAGTTTTCAATTCAGAACCACCAAATTTGGTATACTCTCTCATGGTACTCTAACTTAGACGGTAGACGGTTTTTGGAATAAGTTAAGGCGCGTGGGGTAAGAGCCCCCACATACAAAATTTTCGTAAAATCTATAGTTTTCACATTAGAACCACCAAATTTGGTATCATGAAACTGTAACTTAGACGGGAGACTGTTTTGGAACGGATCGGGGCCCGGGCGGTAAGAGCACCTCCCCTCCCCCAAAGAATTTTTGTAAATTATACCGTTTTCAACTTAGAACCACCAAATTTGGTATACTATATTATGGTACTCTAACTTAGACGGTAGACTGTTTTTGGAGCGGGTCCGGCACGGGTAAGAGCCCCCCCAAAAAAATGTTTCGTAAAAAATAGAGTTTTCAGTTTAGAACCACAAAATTTGGTATACTATTTCATGGTACTCTAACTTAGAAGGTAGATGTTTTTTTGGAAAGGGTCGGAGCCCAGAATTCAGAGCCCCCCCCCATAAAGAATTTCTTGAAATCTACAGTTTTCAATTTAGAACCGCAAAATTTGGTATACCATATCATGGTACTCTAACTTAGACCGTAAACGATTTTCAGAACGGGTCGTTGTCCGGGGGTTAGATAATTCCTCCCATACATAATTTTCGTAAAATATAGTTTTCAATTTGGAACAACCAAATTTGGTATACTATCTCATGGTACTCTAACTTAGATGGTAGACGGTTTTGGGAACGTGTCAGGCACGGGGTCAGAGCCCTCCCCATAAAAAATTTTCGTAAAATCTACAGTTTTCAATTTAAAACCACGAAATTTGGTATACTATGTCATGGTACTCTAACTGAGAATGCAGGCGGTTTTTGGAAACGGTTGGAGCCAGGGGTTCAGAGCCCTCCCCCCTCCATGCCAATTTTTGTAAAACCTACAATTTCGAATTTAGAACGACCAAATTTTGTACACTACCTCATTGTATTGTAAGTTAGACCGCAGACGGAAAGGGTCGGTGCCCGGTGTGAAGGGGGCCCATTCAAACTTTTCGTAAAAATTACAATTTTTACTCTTAAGAACTGCATCCCAATACAGCACTCCATTACCCCACCTACGGTCTAGGTTAGAGGCCGTAGATAACATTAAAGTGAAAAAATATCAGGTTCATGGTGTATTAAAAACACAAATTAATAAACGTTAGCTTTCACCACCAACGGTTGCCTTATCAGGCAGAAATACAATGTAATGTAAATAAAGGAAATTCGTTTTTGCTTCGTACAATTAAATTAACTAAATCAAAAGATTTAAAATAAGTTTCCTGGAAATTTACGGAAATAGCTTTTTCATTCATTAACTTTCACCCGCTGAACTTGGTGATTTTAGAAATAGTAATATTTACCTGAGAAATACCGGGTACCCCTGCTAGTAAGAACTAAAGATAATGTTACACTTTTAGGTAGGTACAAAACAATAATTAGAAAGCCCTAGGACTGGGCCTGTTTAGCACATTTCAGTGTGCCGTGCTAATTTTCATAATGTTTTCATAGAAGTCCAAGATTTTAGCAATGCGCTTTTCTGAGGTTGGAACTATTAAGCAGACCCTATGCCTAGAGATTTTTGATAGCTTTCAGTCCTCCGAGCTGATATTTATGTAGTTTTCATAGAAAATAAAATGAATTCTGTTTAAATGTTACTCGAGCACAAAGCATTAATAGATACGCCCGAGACCTAGGCATATGCATTTATAGTAATTTTTATAATGTTGTGATTATATGAGGTTCGCATGACAAATCAATTTAAGAGTGTTACGCTTATCAAAAATTATTTAAAAGGCCTAGGCCTAGCGGCCAATTATTAGCATTTGGTGCCTGAGTGAAAGCGGAACATTATTAACTTGATTTGTTATGCAAACCTTATAAATACGACCACAGAGATTAAAAGTTACTTTAGAGTCCTTGTAAGTAATATTTTTTGACCGAGTGCAAGTACAATTTACGAAATGTCAACAGGTCAAAATATCTAAAGTAACAATGAAATTTGGAATATTTCTTTTTCTTTCTTTTTATTTCAGTTTTGACACTTGTATTAAGTTTTAAAAACATATATTTCTCCTATCGTATACCTTCATTGTGCTTTCAACAGAATTTCTTACCATGTTTTGGGTATTTTGTTTCGTGTGGTTGCAATTTTTTCAATGTTTTGGGCATTTCATTTTGTGTGGTTACTTCTTTGCATGTTTTGGGCATTTTACTTTGTATGGGTGTTTTTGTTATGCTTTTGTTATTTTCTTTTCTGTGGTGGTTGTAATGTCGACAGGATGAAAAGGGGAAACTGTGGACAGTCACGATGCCTACTTGCTTATATTTTTTTTTCAAATACAGCACATGATTTTGTATTGAGTTATACCACTTACTCATTAAGCGACTACAGGTTTCTATAAATATGAAATTTTTCTTAGAGCCTTTTGTTTCCTCTACCTAGCTTTTTCGGCTCCGCAATTTCTTTTTTTGGTTTTAGAATATTTTCCTTATCATTAATCTATTTTCTCATGCAAACTCCTTATGTAAGGTATGTTTATTCTATCGAAGTATTTTGCAATTATAGTGAAGCCCTGTTGCTGAAGTAAAAAATAATAGTTCCAACTGAAACAACGCAGTTCAGATATTTTCCCGCTGTTAACTCAAAGAATGAAAACAAAAACAACAAATCTGTGCAATGGTTGCGGCATGAGACAGTACTTACTGGTAACCAGGCAAAGTTTTAAGGAAGAATGAGCTTAAGAATTTCTAACTGCAACAAAAAAGAGCATCCGCACTGTATCCCTCCCCATCCCCTAGTGCCGGCCTTTGGACGTCTTGAAAGAGAAGTCTTAAGGACACATCTGTATCGTAATTGCCTGAGCATTCGCGACAATCTTCTGGTGTCGTAGTAGAAAAACATACTTCCTACTTCGCCTAAATTGCTTGGATGTAATGCCAACGAACAAAGTTTTGCTCTCCCATTGGATTTCTGTTGCTTTTGATGGAATACGTTTCCCCTGGGGTTCACTGCTTTCCCTATAGTCTTCAGGACAGACGGCAATACACCCCAACGTAAAACACCAATTTCACTGCAATTAACTGCAATTAGCGAAAGAGAGGGGCGGTACAGGAAATAAGTTGAACGAGACAGATCTGAACTTAGAAAGTCGGGGAAAGGTGTTGCATGAAAAACTGTGTTTGGCTTACAGATCATTTGGCACGTAGGGACGTAGGTTTCGTTTAATATGTTACGGGGTAAACAAATTGTCTTTTCAGTATAACAATTTTCTTTCATACGCATGGTGCAACAGAAAAAATTTGAATTTATTTTTGAGAATTAGCATGACGCCTACCGGCCCAGAGTACAGCTGCCCAGTCCGCGCCTGCTGCCGCCTCCGGAACCTGGCTCCCGGGTTCTTCGCATCTGTTGATCCCCCGCCTGGAGCGTCCCAGCTGTAAAATACATGTACCTCTCCGTTTTGGAAAATCAAAAGATAAGATGCCGATCCTTAAAATTAACCACTTCTTGTGACCGCAGGTACGAAAATCTTGAACTTCGCTTAAACCCTAACTGGAGGAACAAGCATCACGTGATTGTCTGTATTCCGAGTGAGGAGAACAGAGAACGTGCTTGTTGAAACCTTTGTTGTGCGTTGTCAAGTGATAATAGTGGAAATATATCATTCTAAATATTTTGGAAAGAGAAAGTGCATTGTTTTCCGAAGGCACTATGCAGATGAAGAATGCAACATAAATAGTTAACTCACAAAAAGAAAATGATTTGCTGAAATGGAAAGGGTATTTATTTTGCCATAACAGAATGCGAGGTGATTTACGGTATTGTCACTGTATTGAAAGAAATTATGGAAATTGTACTGGCTTTGCTAGTACTATTCTTACTGGAGATGAACACAGGATGCGCAATGAGAAACCACATAATCATGCTCCAAGACCAGAGAAAAGTGATGATGCTGTTGCAAGAGCGCAAATAAAAGAACGAGCGAGAAATACGGACCAAGCCCCTGCACAAATTATTCAAACCGTGACAACGTCAATGGCTACAGTAAATGCAGCTTACATGCCTAATATGGATGCACTAAGGTAAGTTGTAAAAATGAGAAGACATGCCAAGACATGCCTGCGGAGCCTACGACCTCAGAACGGGTCGATGCCCCAATAAATTTACAGGGGAAGATGGTGCAAAATTTCTTGGCAGAGATGGCGCATTTGGACATCAAAGAATTATTTTATTTTTAACAGAGAATAATTTACGAAAGCTTAAAGAAGCAGCCCTCTGGATTATGGATGGGACATTTGAAACTTGTCCAACCCTTTTTAGGCAATTATGTTCCATTCATGCTATGGTTGAAACGAATCCAGAGATGCACAGACTTGTCCCACTAGTTTATGGGTTACTTTCCAGCAAGTATAAAGAATATAATACTATTATACAGTATGTTTGTAGGATTTACAAGACTATGCATCAGACTATGATATTCAGCTTGCACCACAATATACGCATAATAATAGATTTTGAAATAGCTACCGTTATAATGCTGCTAAAAAGGAATTTGGAAGCAGCACACACAAATGTTGTTGGTTTCATCTCAAAAAAAAAATGTGCTGAGAAATATCCATCCTCTGGCATAGCCTTGGAATATAGGGAAAACAGTGAGTTTGCTCTCAAAGTCAGACATTTGCAACCACTCGCATTTTTTTCATATGATGAAATTCCAGCTGCTTTTGAAGAAGTGAAATAAATTTTACTAGAATATGCAGATTCTGTAGTTCAGTGGTTTGAGGAAAATTATGTTCTTGGAAAATTTCGTGGAAGCAGAAGAAACAATCCGAGCAGAAGCCCTCCGCTGTTCCCGCCAACAATTTGGTCAGTAAGTGAAAAAATTTATTTGGCGTTCCCAGAACACAAAACGAATTTGAAAGATTAGACAGACGCTGGAATACAATTATGGGAGAGAAAAAACTGTGACTGTACGAAATAATCAGTGAAATTGCGAAAGAGCAGAGAACAACTATGGCTAAAATCAAAAGAGTGATAGCACAGATTCCAACAAATCCACCCAGAAGAGAAACGCTGGCAAGATAAAAAGGAATTCGAACTTCTTTGGTGCACAGAGACAATGTTAACATGCTGGACTTTTTAAGAGGATTTTTATATAATTCTACCCTTTACTAAAATGTGCTGGTATTTTTCACTAATTGAATTATAACTTTTACTAACTTGTATTTGAATTTTTCAAGAATGTAATTCCGCCGAAGATGCAAGAATGTAAAACACAACGCAAAATTAAAAAAGACAAAATTTTCAAAATAGCATGTCAAAAACATAAAATGTCAAAAAGTAATCCAAAATGTGAAACAAATAAAAATTCAAAATGCAATCACAAGTCACAAGCATTACAAAAATGCGAAACGCTATGTAACAAGTACAACACAAAATAAAACAAATGCCAAAGAAAATGCATACGCTTTGTAAAATGTACAAAATAAAATAAATGCCATATTCATAAGGATTTCATGACGAGTCAAGTTAAAAATGAGCTTTTACTTAGACTTCAAATAATAATTACTAGCCTCTACACCTTTTTAAGTCTTTAATAAGTGCAACATCATTAACCTGACTTGTTATCAGACATTATCAATATGACCATAGCATACAATCACTTAAACGATTTGTTAATGGATGAATTGAGGAATCACCAAGTTCAGCGGGTGAAAGTTAATGGCTGTTTATAGTTTTGTACTCGAGTAAATGCGCAACACAGTAAACTTGACTTTCTCTGAAAATTTTATGTATATGAGCACGGTTGATTGAAAACTGATAAAAAGGCTTAAGCCCTGTTTATTAATTTTTGTGCCTCAGTCAAAACGCAGTACCATAACCTTTGCATGTTATCGAAACCTTATGAATACGTCGGACTAAAAATTCCTAAAAAAAGTTTACGCCTAAGGTCTTGTAACTAAAGTTATGTGACAGGGTAAAACTGCAACATTAATAACTTGACATGTTATGTTAACGTTGTGAATATGAGCACGGCGGATTAAAGATTTCAAAAAATAGCTTTTGGGATTAATGTGTTGTAGCTGAATAAAAATGTAACATTATCTTCATTTTCTGTATAAACCAAACTACGTGCTGAAATGGCCCAACTATATATACGTATACTTCAACCATATACCGAAGCGCTGACAAGGTGAAAACAAAAGTGCAATTTTGTACGGTCCCCTAACATTTTATGGCCAGCCTACATGGAAGTGGACACATTGATATCAAAAACATACTTTTTGTACGGTCCACAACAAATAGCAATGGACACGTCGCAATCTTTTTTTGGGGGGAGGGGGGGTTAACGACCACCGTGATCAATTCAGTGGGCTATAAGCAGTCGGACATTCCCAATTTTGGGCCACTGGTTCCTGGGAAGGGGGACAGACCGTGACAGAAGTCAAGCACAACGTCCATGATTCACCGGGATTTGAACCAGGATCCTTCTCGACAAGTGGTCAGAAGCCAGCGCCTAGATCACTCCGCCGCCGTAGCGGCACACGTTGAAATGTATTTTTCATACGGCCCCAAACGCTCTTATGGACACACTAGATTGAACTGGACGCAAATAAATCATTAATATAATTTGTACTAGCAGGGAGACGAGTTATTTGTCAGGTACATATTAGTATTTGTGGAATCACCAAGTTCAGCGGGTGAAAGTTAATGAATGAAAAAGATATTCCTGCAATTTTCCAGTAAACTTATTTTAAATTTTTTGATTTAGTTAATTTAATTTTGCGAAGCAAAAAAAGAAAGAAAAAGGAATGGGAATACTTACCTTCTAGGAGACATCTATAGAACTGCCGTACATCTGGCGTGTTCTTCTGTGAATCCCGCGACACAGAAATGCAACGTACCTATGTGATGTCGCATGCATACAACTTCACATTGGCATTGATCATCTATTTCTTACCGTTTTGAATTTTGAATATCTGGAACTCTCTGTTCACATTACATTATATTTCTTTCTGATAAGCCGCTCGTTGGTAGTTAAAGCTAAACTATATAGATTTGTGTTTTTAATACACAATTGAACGCATATTTTTGCACTTTAATGTTATCTACAGTCCCTAACTTAGAGCGTAGGTTGGTTAGTTGGTTGGTTGATGGTTTACGGTGCAAGGCCCTCAAAGGGCCAAAGAGCGCCTTAGAACGTAGATAGGGTATTCTTAAGAGTAAAAAACGGAACTTTTTACGAAAATTTTGCATGGGGCTACCTTGACCCGGGCCCCGACCCCTTCCAAAAACCGTCTACCGTCTAAGTTAGATAACCATAAGTAGTGTACCAAATCTGGTTGTCCTAAATTGAAAACTGTAGATTTTACGAAATTTTTATGAGGATGGTGAGGGGCTCTCACCCCGGGGTTCCAACCCTTTCCAAAAACCGTCTAGTGTTTAAGTTAGAGTTTCATCATACCAAATTTGGTGGTTCTGAATTGAAAACTGTAGTTTTTAAGAAAATGTTGTATGTCTGTGTGTGTGTGCGGGGCGAACGGGGGCTCGGACCCCCAGGGCCTTGACCTGTCTCAAAAACCGTAGACCGTCTAAGTTAAAGTAACATGAGATAGTAATACTAGTAGATGACTATACCTGCGCCGTCAAAGTGCTGACATCGCAGGGAAATGCGGAACTCTCTCGAATAGTTTGGGATTGATAGGATCCCTGACGGCGTTCCGACAGCTAACCTGACAGTCACCGGAAACCACAGTCTTCCACTCGGACAGATTCGGTCTAGTGACCCGTGGGGATCTGCCTCCCCCACGGGACCGGTACCTTACACCCTTCTGTCACAACCCGTGTGTGCGACGTGCTATGGGCAGTTGGGGCAGGCAACTTTCTCAAGAAAATCCCATCTCGTGGCAGGGAGATCGTGCGCCCACGCGAGTTTGTTTGGGACAAATGTCCTTTATTAGGTATCTTGAGTAATACAACCACATGCACATTTCACTATGAGGGTCTCATGCACCCCTCTCACAATATTCAAACACTAAGAAATTTTTAAGAAAAACACATCACAACAACATTTTCCACAGCGCTAGGGCCAGTGCTGTGGTGATGACCCCGGGCCAGGGTCCTCAAAAAACACCTTGGTCAATAGACCCAAAAGCTCAATACTGAGAGCGACGTACCTCCGAGGGTACTTCCATCTGTCAACCATAGTCGACCCGACTCCTCCTTTGCTCAAGTTCCCTAATAAGACTAGGGCATGTCTTACTGAAACTGGAGTGTGAGACGTCCAGTTTCAGGCGGAACCTGGCATTCGCAGCGCTGCAGTTGCTGCAGTTCGGTGCGGCGGCACACTGGTGGTGCTGGTGCCCAACATCAACACAATTGCCGCACCTTGCATCTGTCTCGGGGCACTTGCCTCAAAAATGGCCGAAGCCATTACACCGAAAGCACCTGACCTCCCTCAAAAATTCCTTTAGACGGAGCACTGACCAACCCAAGTTCAGTGTCTTCCGCCTCACCAAGTGCTTGAAGGTCTTGGGCTCCACGTCTGCTACCCAGTGGGCCCTACCTCCCTTGCCCTTGATGGGAAAACAGGCTTTGAACCCGTTCTCGAGCTCTGGGTTTTGCCCACAAACCGCCTGCTCGAACTCATTAACTGAGAGACCCCCGTCGACCCCATATACCTCTCTTTCGTGAGGCCGTGGGAAGTGTGCAATCCTTGGTCAGCGGAATGCTTCTCAACTCCTGAACAAGGCGGTCGAGCTCCCCGGTTGGGAACACTCCACCGCGACCATTCCTTTCCTTATACCCCGTAAGCTCTTGACCCCTATCTGCAGTTTTGTTGGGTTTACTGGAGTTTTTAGGGCTTTCTTTGTGTCCTCTGAGGACGCACTCTCCACTGTCGGGTAGACTAGAAGCACGTGTCTCCTGTCTCCCGAATTAACCTTCTTCTTCTTAATCTCAATTGGGCGGGCGAAGGCCCTTTCGCCTTGCTATCCCCCTTCCTAGCCACTTCGGCGTAGGAAGCCGCTTTCACGTCGGCTTCGCAGCCCAACTCCTCTCTCACGGACAGCCTGCCTTCGACATAGGCTACCCGTGCTGCTTGCTCATAACAAGCGTCTCTAACACTGCTCAAGGCAGCTTTCCCCTTCTCTCTCCCTGAGGAAGTGACCCGCGAGTCCAAGAGAACGGACTCAACATCCCAGGTGAGGTCGCAGATGTGATTCACAAACGCCTCGGGTGAAAGCACCTGGGGTGTCCTGGGATGCGTACCTCCCACCGAAGGTACCTCTGGGCACCCCGCGGACGACCCCTCAGGAGCCCGAGAGGGTTCGGGCTGGGGTGTTGTTTTCCCCTTTCTTGCCATGGGCGGAACTGGCAAGGGGGGTGCTTACACCACTAGCTGACTGAGACTGCTCAGTCGAGGCTCCCTTCGTGGATGTAGCGGCTTTAGAGCCCTTCGCTGGGGGAAGCGTCTTTTACAGTTTCCCCTAGCATTAGGCTCTACCTTCCGGCTGTTCTCGGAAGAGGGGCTAACCCCTTTAGCACTGACGACAGGGCTTGGTAGTGCTTCTGCCGCTACCTTCTGCATCCGGGTTGTCCCGGACGATTTGGGGACTGACCCCTTGGATTTCGCTTTACCCTTCTGGGTAGCTGACATCTCTGTGAGAGAGATGCAAAAACTCAATTCCTTCTAAGTACTGAGTGGGCACCCAGAGGTTTTCCCACTCTAGTCTAACCTTAGAAGCCTGGTGCTCGGGCTTTGGGCGGGCGAGGGATCAGAGGGTCCCTTCGTCCGCGGGACCGGTACGACGACGACGTACCCGATGACTGATGCCAGAGTCTCTATGCGAGCTGAACGGAACTTCGCCCTCAAAAGGGCGTTTTCACTAAGTCCCGTCACTGCTCTAATTGGTGGGTAACGTATACTACCCGAATTGATTAAAGGAAAAATCGCGAGATCGGGATGGAAACCCGTCTCGTGGTTGAAATCGTCAGTTCTGCTTGACAGCGCAGTTCAGCTCAATCAAATCACACACAGAAACTCTCACCCGGTCGGCATCAGACTGACCGGTCCATGAGATAGTATACCAAATTTGGTGGTTCTAAATTGAAAACTAGATTTTGCGATTTTTTTATGAAAGGGGTCCCTTACCCCCTTCACAAAAAAATCTGCAACCCCTTCCAAAATCGTCTGGCGTCTAAGTTAGAGTACCATGAGATAGTATACCAGATCTGGTGGTTCTGAATTGAAAACTGTAGTTTTTCAGAAAATTTTGTATGTAGGGGGCTTTGAACCCCCGGGCCTTGACCCTTTCCAAAAGCGGTCTACCGTCGAAGTTAGAATACCATGAGATAGTATACCAAATCTGGTAGTTCTAAATTGAAAACTAGGGGGGGGGGGGCTCTAACCCCTGGGCCTTGAATTGTTCCAAAAACGGTCTACCGTCTAAAATAGAGTACCATGAGATAGTATACCAAATTTGGTGGTTCTAAATTGAAAACTGTACATCTTACGCGGCATTTGTTTTTATGGGGGGGGGGCTCTTACCCCCGGGCTCCAACCCTTCCAAAAACCGTCTAGCGTCTAAGTTAGAGTACCATGAGATAGTATACCAGATTTGGTGGTTCTGAATTGAAAACTGTAGTTTTTCAGAGAATTTTCTATGTGGGGGGCTCTGACCCCACGGGCCTTTACCCGTTCCAAAAACGGTCTGTCGTCTAAGTTAGAGTACCATGAGATAGTATACCAAATTTGGTGGTTCTAAATTGAAAACTGTAGATTTTACGAAAAAGTATTTATTCGGGGGAAGGGTTCTGACTGACCCCCGGGCTCCAACCCCTTCCAAAAACCGTCTAGCGTCTAAGTTAGAGTACCATGAGATAGTATACCAGATTAGGTGGTTCTGAATTGAAAACTGTAGTTTTTAAGAAAATTTTGTATGTGGGGGGCTCTAACTCCCCGGGCCTTGACCCGTTCCAAAAACGGTCTGCCGTCTAAGTTAGAGTACCATAAGATAGTATACCAAATTTGGTGGTTCTAAGATGAAAACTGTAGATTTTACGAAATTTTTTATGAGGGGGGTCTGACCCCCGGGCTCCAACCCCTTCCAAAAACCGTCTAGCGTCTAATATTTTTAGTGCCAAAGGAAAACGTAATATTCCTATCCTGTCTGCGTGTCCAAACTTTATAAATTTGATCAGGGAGCAAGACGTTCGAAATCGTACGTTTTCCTGCATTCGTTTTGTATGTAAACGACGAATTGACTATGACTATGTAAACGACGTTTTCCTGCATTCGTTTTGTATGTAATCGCGACGAATTGACTACAGTTTTCAATTCAGAACCACCTTATCTGGTCGCGACGAATTTGTCCGCGACGAATTGACGTAGTCGACGAATTTGTCCGCGACGAATTGACGCAGTCGACGAATTGACGTAGTCGACGAATTGACGCAGTCGACGAATTGACGCGCGACGAAATGACGTAGAACCCCTATTGCCACTTCATCAAATTGTGATGCCTCGCCGAGTGACTGCTGTTTTGCGGGCTAAAGGGGGTCCTACAGCTTATTAGGTACATGACCATAATGTAATGGCTTATCGGTACATTTAGTTTGTATACCAACATACACACTGCAGTGTATAATTATGATTGCAAAGTCTGAGAAATGTAAGCAGCATCTTTATTTCTCTGTATAAACTTGCACATGCAGGATTAAAGGAATTAGTTTTGTCTCACTGACATAATAATAAAAAAATTGTAAAATAAACTTTGCATGCTGAATACTTGTTTTTTTTTCAACCTGGAACATGTATCTTTAAAATATCACTAATAACAATGATTCTACTTAATGTGAAGTGCTAACCAAGATAACAATAGAATAAGATAATTTCAATAAATAATTTTTAGAACATTTCAGATTCCAATGAGAACAAAAGTACATTAGGATTGAATGTGCATCAATGTGTGTGAAATGGCTAGATTCGTTTTTTACCTTCAACCAGAAATGAGGTGGTTAGTATTCACGATTTCAAATTTCATCACATTTATGGTATTGGGTGCAGGTACCACATTTTCATGGGCTTTTTTATTAGTTTTACATATTTATTTAGTGTGTAATATCTTGAAGTGGTGGCCGAAAATGGGTAAACAAAAAATTTAAAGCAAAAAGGAAATTTTGTCTAAAACAAAAAGGAAAATGAGAATTACATTTTTTTCTTAAATCTACAAGCAAAAGCTGTGAAATCTGCTAATAATCTGTAAACTAACAGCGTACAGCGTACGTCTGTATTCTGCAATTCTGATAATGACACGGAAATGTTTCAAAACTGAATGTTAAATCCCTGATAAAAAAATGCACTGCAAATTGAATTTTTTAACTATTTATTCATTCTTAAGGCAGGGATACAGTACATATGCAATCAAAATAAAAGGAAGAATAAAATAAAAACTGACATGCTGATATTGGTTTTCAATACACATGGTTATTACAGTAGGCACTTCTCAAAACTAATAATACACAGTACACAACAAAAAAACTGCTGGTGCTCAACACAGACAGGAAATACAATGGCAGCAATTGTTAGCACTCTACGAATGATGATTGTTGCGAATGTTTGAAATGGAAATTCATCCCACATTTTTTTATCCCCACAATTTGGGACTATTTCAGGAACTTTTGAACCTACATTTTGATCTTTTACAAACAGCTGGGCTACTGATGGACAAATTAAATGTAGGTCATTAAACAAGAATACATGGTTTTGCTTTACTTTCACCTGTGCACATGCTACCATACAAAGACACACACACAAATGAAAATCATACAAGTTGCAGAAAATCAACAAACATCTTTAAAACCAAAGGAATACATGAAAAGTGGCAGAAATTGCCAGTAGCATGTTATAATAAGTTTGCAAACTAGCGGTGGAAAGTATCTCCGCCTTCTATACCGTTTTATTTAGCCTGCATCTACAAATATTTCCATACATCAGAGACTTATTTACCAAGCTAGTGTTATAAGAGCATTAAGTCTTGTAAATACAAAGTTTTCTGTGCAAAAAAAAAAAAAAAACAACAAAAAAAAAACAACTCATCAGTCTTACAAGTTGATGACCATATACATGAAGAACTCTGATATATCATGTGTATAAATGTGCACCAATTTCTTTACACAACAGGAATGAGGTGCTTCTTCCTATGCAGAATTTGTACATTGAAGTGGAGTACATGATCTTAAGATTTGCTTTAGAAAAAAACGAGTTTCACAAGAGTTATGCCAGGGAAAAAAAAATAAACATGTAACATGGTTAACTGAAATATTGGTAGCTATTTCATAAATATACAGTTCACAAAATAGAAACAGTTTTTTTTTCATTTTATCCAATAGATTATTAAAGGATTTGTTTTTCAATATTTTTGCTTGACGGATCTTTTGTAAAATTTTAGGTCCGTTACAAAACTTATGTTACAGTTCCGTGCAACTGATGAAAATACTCAGCTATTAATACACTGGCGGAAAGTGAAAAAGAACACCAAGAAGGAGACGTCCGATACCAACGAAATTTATACAGCATAATAACGGATTACAGAGGATAACGTGATCAAAACATTATGGCAAAATACAGCTGTATTTGCTGATAAACTGAAAAATAACATTTCCATGTAACGTGGTTAGTACGAGGTTGAACCGCCATGAACTGCGTCACACAGTGCAATTCTGGCATGGAGTCTGTCGTGCAGATGTTGGATGTAAGTTTGGGGTATTGAGTTCCAAGCATCCTCTACCTGGACGCGTAAATCGGGGATGGTCGCGGCTGGCCGTGAAGACCGGATAAGTCGTTGTCCCATAAAATCCCACACGTGCTCAATGGGGGACAAATCCGGTGAACGTGCAGGCCCTTGAAGTTGTCTCACACCCTGAAGTGCATGTTGCGTTTCACGTGCCGTGTGTGGGCGTGCGTTATCTTGCTGGAAAACACCACGATGGACTGATCTTACAAATGGCAAAACAACGGGCTGAATGATGTTGTTGATGTAGGAGGTGCTATTTAACGTACCCGGTACAAATACTAGTTGTATACGGCAGCGATAGCTGATCGCTCTTCACACCAGGAGACCAGGTGTAGGCCCTGTGTGTCGCTGGCGGATACAAGAAGAGTGAGACGCTCCCCTGTGCGTCTGCGAACACGCATACGTCGATAGTAGGCTCCCTAGCAGAATCTGTTTTCATCGCTGAACACGTCAGATCGCCATTGCGTTCTCCAGTGCAGACGTTGGTGACACCACTGCAGCCGTTCCTGACGGTAGGCTGCAGTCAGAGGTACACATGCCAGAAGTACGCGTAGACGTAGTCCTGCATCCAGTAGACGGTTGCGGATTGTTCAAACAGTCACCTCAGGTGCAACGGCAGCTCGGATTTGAGTCGCAGTGGATGTTCTACTTGACAACGCCGCTCTTGTTTTGCGTCGATCGGTCCGCTCATCAGTCCGTCTGTGACTCCCGCTTCCACGTCTTCTCGTGTGGGGATGTTCCTCGGACCATCTACGCCACCATCGTACCCCCACCGATACTTCCCGTCCAATTCGCTCAGCAATACGACGATACGACCACCCGGCCTCGCGGAGTCCAACTAGACGACCTCGCTCAAAGTCCGATAACTGCTGAAATGTCCAGGCATTGCAGCTTCTTCAGGGTGTTTGCACTTGCCCGTACGCCGACGGCTGATTACATCCACTTCGCCGTACTCCTCAAATACCACCGACGGTAATTTGCATATTATGCCGTGCTGTGGCGTAAGAGTTCACCGGTTGGTCCCTAAATTAACATCACAGCTACGTAAACTCGACCACATTAACATATGTAAATTTCATGATCGTCTACCAATTCCTTCTTGGTGTTCTTTTTTCACTTTCCGGCAGTGTATAAGTACGTTGCATTTGTACTATTCGACTGAATATTCAATACGATTTGCACTGTGGGGAATTGTTTTCTACTTTGTTTCTGTGTTCCAGTCTTGTAGTATTTTAAATTGCTGTAGGGCGATCTTTTAATTTGCTCTTCTCCCAGACGTCCATTGCTGTTTTCCATAATATTTCGATGCTCTTGAAATACATTTCTTTCGTAGTCAGTTATTTTATCCGAAGTGCCACCACAAAGAAAAAATTCAGGGCAGAATTCCTGCCTTAAAGGAAATAACATAAAAACGATAATGAGAGAAATCAGTTATAATTCAGTTCAGTGTAAATCTTAATTTTTTAAAAATAATATACTGCATGCTGTATGAATAAATAAATATTACTTCTGACTTCATACCATTTCTTTTTTTTTTTTTTTTTGCAATCTGTGTACACCTTTAGCATTAAAAAATTATTAACTATGTTGCTAGGAAGACTTGTGTATTTTTCTTGTGATATATGGAAGTTAATTACCGATTTAACATATTCATTTGTGTCTGTGAACTTCTTTCCTCAGTAATTTTTCGCCGCACTTTTTATCATTTGGACACATCTTCCATTTCTTCACTAAGAATGTATTAAAATGTTTTTCTTTGGTATTCGTAGTTCTAAATAAAAACCCGTACTTTAAGGTCTTTTCTTGCCCAGGTTGTTTTTTGATCTGATCAACCAAATCACAACAGCGAAGAAAAGCAGTGCGAACGCTCCTGATTATCTTCATAGATTTGCGCGATGATCAGACAATAATGGTTTTAAATCTCAGATACATATGTTACTCTGACTTCAGCCTTAAAACTGCTTTAATTGATTTAACTAAGTTTAGTACCAAACCTTTCGAAGTATACTGTTTGGGATTAATGCTCTGTATGTGAAGCAAAACTGACAATTAAGTATATGAAATTAAAGTGCGAAGAAAGAGACCGTAGTTTGACGATACAAAGTACTTCTTATGCAATGGCTTTTGCATACAACACACATTGCTACAATTTTTATTAGGGTATAACATTCTGGAGGATATTTAACTGACAGGTTACAATATTGTAAGAAAATTTTGGATAAATACCAAATGCAGAAAACAGAACAGACATGATTCGCAGAGTCAATAAATTAATCACAGCATGTGTGTGTATGTGTGTGTGTATGTGTGTGTGTGTGTGTGTGTGTGTGAGAGAGAGAGAGAGAGAGAGAGAGAGAGAGAATTATGATTTGTTATATTCAGGTTTCCTTCTAACCAGCCAATAATTATTTCCAGAAGTGTTTCTTTTTTTTACCAGAAAAATGGATGGTAAGTAGTAAAGGAATTATTATAAACATAATTTCCTATAGCATGGTTTTACCATATTTGCAATCATCGCAGTATGCTACGTAGCTAAACATCACCTCCACGTGCATCATTAAAAATTTGCTACATCCGTGTGCACAAGAATGTGTAAAATTTCTTGCTGTACATGCATAGAAGTAAAAATTTATGTAAACTGTACATAGCTAATTTCCGATTCACCTGTTTTTTTACAATCATGCACTTTCATTCATACCCTGGAACATATATAGTATGGGCAAAAGACTACATTGTGACACATGCACGTAAAAACGTAGAGCTACAAACCTAAAGGATGTAACATACGAAGCTGCTGAGAATACAGGACAAGTACTATTCTTGCATTAAAAATGTTGGATCTTTGTTATAGGAGTGATGGCTAAATGCTGTCTAATAGATTGGCACAACGTCATGAAACTGATGGCTCAACGATGTAACAGTGGCTCTTGTTGTGGGGGTGTTGGCTTAATTATGTAAAATATGTTGATACCATTTTGTCCAACTGTTTAACGGTGTGTTATACGCTGGCTCAATGCTTTAAAGACGTCGGCTCGTCGTTGCGATAGCGGCATAATGCTATATGAGCGATGGCTTAATACTGTAAATGATTTTGGCACAAGGTTATCCCAACGATGGTTTGGCGTTTTGTGCTGTGTTGGCGTAATGTTATTCCAACGAAAGCTCAATGTAGTAAGAGCGGCTCATTCTTGAAGGATTGATGACTTTATGTTGTATGAAACATTGGTTTAATGCATGCACAATGTTTTATATACTATGTTTATTTTTACGTTGGATCAACGCTGGCTAGTACACTGAGCCTACTAGAGGCTGGTAAGTGGCCGCCGAGATATATAGAAAGATCCACGTCGTAGTATCCGAACGTTTTGCCAACGCTTTGTGTTTTACCTACGGCCAGTGTAAGTGTGCTACCTGGGAAATTCCTGGATGGTAAACGAAAGAAATGTTGTATTATGTTTGAGAAAATAATTTCTTCGGTTATTGCTTTGTGTTATACAGTTTTCTAGCAATTTTTAAAGTTTGGCTTTTATAACATCACAACTGCGTTTTTTGTTAAGTGCAGTGTGTTTTAATTAATTTTGAATCTGAGGATTCCTCAAAGTCACGTTTACTGTATATAAAGGATTCATTGATTAATAATTAAATCGCGGTTTCTTTTTGGACATTGGGATTTCCTATGTGTTCTAGGGAACGTACGAAAAACAGCAATAAATTTAAAACGAAAAATTTGGGTACATTAGCGGATGTTCGTATTGAAATAATACGAAAATATAAAAAACACTAAGATGCGGCGAACATAATGTATTCAACATTTATCGTACTGCCCTTCAGAGAAATTTACTGAGGTTAACTAAGAACGATAGATGAATATCCTGGACACTGCGGTATCTGACAGGCAACGTGATTTGCTAAGCTGTGTGACATGAAAACAAAGACAAATAGGAAAGGTACTAAATAAAGTTGAGATGTTTCACTCAAATATTATTTTCACACGTAAAAAAGGAAACCACCAGTTTTTTTAGTACATGGATATGATCTATAGCGTTCTAGCAACTCCTGAATCCAGCTTGTCTTCTAGGTTGAACCATGTCCAGTGTTATCCTCAAATAATGTGAAAGAACCTTAGTAAAAAAATTTTGAACCACTGAAAGATGGCTAATGCGCTTGTTGTTTCTGAGATCCTCAATGTCACTTTTTTGTTAGCAGGATCACTGTATCCTTGTTCGAAACCTCAGGTACATTTCCTTCAATGACACATCAAGTTAAAACTGTGGCGAGTCTAGTTTCAATCTCTCAACTTGCTTTTTGTATTTTAACCATGTTAATTCCATCGTTTTCTCGAGCTGATCCCTATTTCATGTTTTTACTTGCATATATACATATATAAAAACTTTGTATTATGGACAAATATTTTTATGTTAGACCACATGTCCAACATTCATGTTACGAAGGGGATTTTCTATTCTTCGAAGTAGAGAAATGAAAGGAAAATGAGTCCAACATGAGTTTGAAATCTCATGTACTAATTGGTTTCTCACCATTTTTCAAAAAACAAAACAAAAAAACAATTGTGTGTGGTCAGAATCATGAAACATTGCTATTAGACATGCATTGCATTTCACTGGTGTCAGGAATTTTACAGCAATTCTACCGTGAATTGAAATTGCACGTTGGCGATATCTGTCTTTGAGAGCATCAGCTGATTCTCCCAGCACACTCTGTATTCGTACAACCATGGAACAATTTCAACAAGTTGCCGATTGAAACAATCAGATAACAGCAAACAAAATGGGTTGAATAGGTAGTACAAGAAGAAGAATGTGATATCCTTTCAAAACACTTGTAAGTACTGCGCTTTCCTCACCAAAGGTAAGGAACATGCAACTTTTAATAATCAATTATTGAATAAAGTTATTATGGTGGATATGTTTTTTAAAGCACGATCCACGTTCTAAGTAATCACCGGAACAAATCTCCCTAACATCAGGAAAATATCCAGCGGAAGATAATTTGTACTGGTGAACCTACCTTCAAATTCATGCTCTCAAAATACACTGCTGTGCAAAAATTAAGGACAAAGAGGAGAAATTAGCATAACTGCGGAACGAGCAGGCAGAACGGATCGAACCCCACTCAGGAGATAGACTAGGGTCCGGTACGGTAGGGCATGCGCATATATGCGGCATGGCGTAGGAGGGACTGTCGGAAGGGTAGAAAGCACATGGGCTGTGTACGCTAAGCAATTCGGTGAAAGTTATTGCACGGTGTGCATCGGCTTGAACGACGTCGAGTTGCTGCCACCGTTTGATATCGCCAACAGGCAATCCAGTAAACGACATTTGGATGACTTTAACCGAGGTCGCGTCATTGGGAAGTTGGAAGAAGGTCGAAGTGTGACTAGTGTGGCCGAGGAGTTCGGGATCGCTCACAGCATCGTTTCACGAGCTTGGAAAGCATTTCAAACGACAGAAACAGCTGTCCGAGAGTTTAGCAGTGGTCGTCCACGAGCAACTATGGCGGCGGCCGGCCAGTATATTGTCCTACATGCAAAAAGGGACAGACGGCAGACAGCGGGAGAAAGCGCAAGGCACGTGCAACAGAAAGCTGACGTACGTCATCGCGTTTTACCGTGGTTAGGAGGTTGTACAAAGGTTGTCTATTTGTACTACGAACAGTACGGTGTGTGCCACTAGTAGACGATGCTCATCGGAGACGGCAGTTCGTGTGGTGCCAGGGAACACGCAATCACACCTCGAACATCATCGAAAGGGATCGGTTTGGAGGTGGCGGAGTTCTCGTTTGTGGCGATATCATGCTTCGTAGCCGTATTGACCTCCACATCTTCCAAGCAGGTTCAGTCACTGGTGTCCGCTATTGTACCAAGGTTCACCTGCCTCACGTGTGTCTGTTTAGAGGTGCTGTGGGTCCTGAGTTCCTCTTCATGAACGACAACGCTACACCTCATCGTACAGTGGCTGTCGCAGAGCTATTGGAGAGTGAAGATATTCAACGCATGGTTGGCCCGCAATGTCCCCGGACCTAAATCTAATCGAACACGTATGGGACCTTCTCGGGTGACGCTTAGAAGCACGTCACCAGCCGCCAGCAACGATTCCGCAGCTGTGATTGGCGCTACAAGAGGAATGGGTCGCGATGCCTTAACAGCTCCTTGACAACCTCGTCTTCAGCAAGGACAGACGTTGTAAATCCTGCAACGCAGTCAGGCGTGACCATATCCCCTACTAAAGACTGGATTTTTCTTGGCAGCCACCTGTGACATGGACGTTTCTGTCTTCTGTCCAGTTGTGCTTGAAGCTACCTTTTCAATAAAGTGCCTTTGTATCCTTTGGATTCTTGCTTGTACGGTTTTGCTTACTTGTCCCGTATTCTTACATCTCGGGGATCTTATGGTATGATTTGAGTCGATGTGGAACACTTCTGCACGACGTTACATTCGAAAAACCGTCTCGTCCTTAATTTTTGCACGCCAGTGTATTAAAGATTATCCTGGTAAATAACTTAGAGGAGATGCCATGCGTCGGAAACAGCAAAAGGAAAAATCCATTAAAACAACAAAACCATCGCTTTCAGAGAAAATAAATCGTTGACAAGACAGGGTTGTCCAATTGTGTGTCATTTCAAAGCAGAACAGTGCTACCGGCTTCCATATATCATTTGCTCAGAATACACGTATATTTGTAATCGACAACAAAAGTCTGAACAATCGGTTTTTATATCTTGAGGAAAGTACGATTGATCCGTCCGTTTGTTATCTACCGAAGAGACAATAGTGCAGTTGGGCAATCAGGACAACTGACATAGAAAAACGGTCCGCGTATGGGTTTCCCAAACCGATTGCATTAGTAATACAAATATGTATAACCGGATATCACAAGAGGCGCTTAGATCTGATATCATGAAGGGCTTTTAAATATTAACCCAAAACATACTTTTAGATTCCTTATTTTACGACAATGTGCATATATTTTTGGTGTATGCGTGACCTGAAATTTGATTATAATTTTCTACTATTTCTCAATAAATCCTCGTCATTATAGACCAAGAGCATTTGTCCAAGGCTTTACTTAAACTGTCCTTCACACTTTTGACGCAGATTACTAAAAGTAATTATTAAGCATTTTTTTCAAAGTGAAACACGTACTAAAGTTTAAGGTTTTTTTCTTAATTATTGAACAGAAACTGATTTAGATTGTTTTTATAATTGTTATTCATAAACGAACTATGACATGATCGAAAGAAGACAGTGTTGCGTTATTTTTAAAACAGAATGAAGAATTACGAGGATTGCGGTTTAAATATACACATCTGGTTCTAAAGTCATATTACATAGAAAGTTTTCCTTTACTCAACCAATGTGATCTTTGATCAATTTCATTCTTCTCCGAATGTTAACTAAGAAAGTTACATTTTAATTATCTCTAAAATATATTTAAGTACTCTAATGTACCTTTACCTTACGTTTGAGAGAAATAAAATATAACACCTGTCCCAAAGATTTTGGTCACAGTTTGTTTCATATAACGTTACTCTCACACTATTTTCTGGGCATACCTGATAACTTGAGATTTAAGAACCACAAAACTCAATGAATTAAAAACTAGGTATGTTCTGCCGCCGAAACGTGCGTCACCGTTCTTAACGTAGTCAAGAACGAATTATGTAAGTAAGGTTTGTACAGCTCACATGTTCGAACCAATGAACCACAAGGCAAGAATCGGATTCCAGAAATCATTCACCACACCAGTTCGTGCAAGATTGCTGACATATTTTAAGTAAAATAGGTCCAAAAATCAATCTCCAATCTGACCCACTCATATTTTGAAAAATGTCTTCCTGGGCAAGTGGGAATCTTACGAAAGAACTAAATCAATATCGTTGAAGCTATGAAAAGTTTGAGTAAAATATTTTATGAGTTACTTTACATGTGACAAATGTATAACGATCAAAAATTAGGCATTGCCTTTGGATTAGAAAATGTTCCCAAAATCCTACTACACCGACTGACGAAAGAAATTCTGGGTGCGACATGTTTTGCTATTTCCTTCTTGATCATTTGTCATAATCATGAAGTGACGTAAATCTTACATTGCCAAGGTAACGCAATTCCAAATGTCTTGGGAAATGATGTGAATCACGTAAGTTGTTATCATAATTAATCATAAAAGAGAGCTTCCGATTGTTCAAATATTTCGATTTACTTAAATTTGTGTTCCAATTGTTAAGTAGGAATGCTAATTTTAATAACAGTCTTGTACAAATCATGTTTACTGGAAAAATGTGTGTCAGTTTTCATTTGAGTACTCTAAAACTTCATGCTGTACGAAGTGATGTGCAAAAGATTTTATTCAAGAGAAAGAATTATCTTTGTGGAATATTTCACATCCATAAAGGTATTTTAACAGGCAAGCTAATATGGACCGTAATAAGATGTGTTTATCTATACGCAAACAGATGCGTCTGTATGCAAACAATTTGGATAATTTATTGCTCTTATTCTTTCTTTATCAGTATTATTGTGACACATACAATACCGCTAGTAACATTGCATCATCAATTTGGCAGAAATAAAAATGTTTTCACAAAAGTATGGTGTTTATTAAAACATCCAACATCATGATTAAAAGATAAAGTGAAAGGTTGATGTCATATTTTTACGCATTGAATTAAAAAATATCATTTTTGCATCTTGCATTAGAAAAATGCTTTCTTTAGGACTGAGCTTTTTTATTTCCGTATAATATTCCAAACAACTGCATGGACACATCACGATAGAGCCTCATGTATGCTGGTGCTTTTTAGACACCGAAAAAATTCATTATATTAGTAAAAAAATTATCATACCAGGTAAACTACTGATTTGGTCATTATTTCATTCCCCATTGCTATCAGCATTTAATGGTAGTTTTCGCAGTTTAACTTGAAGATTTATAATAAATTAAAGAAACATTACTAGAATATATACGAGTTGCTGCATATTCCCGTACACCATTCATGCGCAGTGGGTGATTGTTTAGAAAAGAAAATAAGAAACTTAAGGAAGAAACTTATATTTCGTTATTCAGGTCACCTTCTTGAAATCTATAATGCTTAATTCACTAATTAACTTATTTCTGTTTTTACTGTATTATCATTTGCAAGTTCATTTGTAAAAAGTTTTACTAAGTGAAAACGTTATCTATGACTCGTTTAATTTCTGCTCATTATGTATATCAAAGATACTGTATGAATTGTATTTTCGGATCACTTTTTTATGCTCTACAATTCGGACCGACACGTTTAAAAATTTTGTACCAGACCATTTTTTTTTAATTTAAAACACTATTGAACTTATTTGCGGCCACACACATTGTCCTGTCTTTTGACAACTTATTACAATAATAAGTAAATGCGAAGTTGTGGTAAATATCTGCCGAATTAACGGACCTAGAAAGTCTGCAGAAAAAGCAAAGGGAATTTGAACATTTCCCGTCAGTAATTGTTCTAAGAAAAAACTAATAAGGAAAACATCTCCTAAAGATTTGTATTAGAAAGAGGTCCTTGAAAATTTATAAAGAAGGCGTTGATGCCGCCAAATATTTGAAGGTAAGTAGCAATAAATCTCCCTGTTTAATTCCTTAAACAGCAAAATTTTACTAATTGTGGATGCATGATTGAAATACACTGCTGGCCACCTAAAATGCAACACCAAGAAGGAAGCATCCGATTGGCATGAAATTCGCAACATGCGTCGCCCGTGGGAGGACATGCAAACGAATAACATTGCAGGGCATGTGCGGCCGGCACGCCGCCAAGAAATACTAAAAGAAGGGTGCACAGAAAGCGGGGTGTAAGTAGAGGAAGTGTGTTGTGCTGCCGGACCTGTACGTGGAAATCTTCCTGATGACTCGTCGCAGAATATGGCAGTCATTCCATCACGTTTCGGAGTTCGACAGAGGACGAATAATGGCTTATCGCCACAGCGGTTTATCGTAACGAGACATCGGCGCCCGTGTGGGACGACATCTAGCCACAGTGAGGCGAGTATGGATTCGGTGGATGCAGGAGAGACGGACGAACCGACGTGAGCGATTGCCGCAGCCGCGTCACACCACCGAACGGTAGGACCGGCATGTGGTGCGAAGGGCATTGACGGCTCGCACCGATACATCACGAACGTTAGCGCAGGTATTGGGGTGTGTTGCGCAACAACCGCTGGCAGTACTTACCGTTCGACGTCTATGCAGAAGCGGGGACTTGTCACACGGCGCCCATTGCTGCGATTACCATTGAAGTTACACCACTGGCGAGGCGGCGGCTGTGGGCCGGTGAACGCAGCACTTGGACTACGGAATAGCACAACATTGTCTTCTCCGACGAATCCCGCTTCTGCCTGCAACACTACGATGGTCGGATCCTCGTGTGGCGGCACCACGGCGAGAAACTGTATGACGCCTGCGTTATACATTGCCATACCTGTCCGTTGCCTGGCGTTATGGTTTGGGGCGCAATTGGATATGACACTCGAACGCCTCCGGTACGCATCGCAGGTACACTCAACAGCCAACACTACATCTCCGACGTTTCGGAGCCTGTAGTCCTCTTTTAACTGCAGGACTTGCCAGCAGCCACTTTTCAGCAGGACAATGCGCGCCCGCACGTAGCACGCATCGTGCAACAATTCTTCACGGCCCACCAGGTGTCACTGCTGCCGTGGCTCTACTGTTCTCCCGATATGTCACCCATCGAACACGTCTGGTCGCTGATCGGCCAACAAGTGTCCCGGCAAGCACCACCCGCGGCTACGCCTGATAAAGTGTGACAACGTGTGGAAGCAGCCTGGACCGACATACCTCAAGCCCACACCCAAAGATTTTTACGTTCTATGCCGCGGCGTGTAGCGGCCGTTATGGCTAGTCATGGGGGCCACACGAACTAATGATGTCTGCGTGTTCCGCAAGTCGCACGGACCTGTAATCTCAATCGTTTCATCTTTGTATGTGTTGTTATGTGTCCAGTAAATCTGGCTTTGCTATCTCGTGTCCTTCTTGGTGTTGCATTTTGGGTGGCCAGCAATGTATTTCAGAAATATTTACTGTTCGCTAAATGAATTATTATTTGATTTTTCACATGATCCGCGGTAGGGCGACAATAAATATTAACCGAAGCAGAACTTTGGTAAAGCTAATGTTATATGTCAGATATGAATGTGACTATTCCTGTATAACGCACAGTCACGGAACAGATTATGTGAACGGATTTTAACGCGGTGAATTCACAATTTTTTTTTTAATTATTTCCATTGGTGATGATTATATATTAATGTTATACATTTTGGATGAGCGATATAATTTATATTTATTTAAAATAACGTTGAATACGAAATTCAATGCATATTTTTTTTCAAAGACGTTATTTCGACCATCTTTCATGTTCAATTGGTGCCCTGATCGGAAAGGTGCCTCTATTGTAATCTGATTACAACTGGTAAATGCGTTGCAATTTGCCGTAGCACGCTGTCGCTTTTTAGTTGTCAAGTTTGAATGTCAATTTACTTCATCCGGCAAAGGGGAAGGACGCCTGATCTGCTTCACTACTAGTACTTACTTGCAAACAGGACTCACTCTTCGAAACAGGCGACGTAATAAACAACAACAAAGAAACAACTTTTTTCATTTTATCATAATGCCCCATTGGCGCAGTGTTTACGCCCTGGCTTTAGACCACATGTCAGAGATGCGTCAGGGTCCGAAACTTGGTGAGGAATGCATTTTGTGTTTGGCTTGAATATGAACTCCCGGAAAGCGGGCTCTCTTTTTCTCGTGAGCCAGTGTCACGGCAATCTTTAAATCTCCAAAAATATAATTGCCAACAGACGTTATTACTAAAGCGAAATTTTGAAATAAACGTAACTTAACCAGACTTAGTTTTTAACTAAGGAATAAATTCGAAGCAAAAATAATTTTAAATGGACGTCCAGATGATGCTGCATAGGCGAAATCTAATGGCATTTTACAACGGTTGTGTTAAAGTGTGTTTTAATTGGAGACTATTGGCGAAGAATGATTTCGAGAGTGAAAGATATCAAACAAAAAGTAATTTCTAAAAGGTAAATGTATTTTAGGTTAAATTATGCGAAGATATATGAAACGGCAACAGAAACCAGCGTGGAAATACTCTCGTTGAGTTTGCAGAGGCAGAAGGGTTTTTCATCTTGAACTCCTTCTTCAAGAAAAAGCCACACAGGAAATGGACATGGAGACATCCAAATGGGACGACAAATGAAATTGATTTTATTATGTGTAACAAAAAATTTGTCATAGAAGACTGCAGTGTGCTAAACAAGTTCAACACAGGTAGTGACCATAGATTGGTGAGATGTAAGATGCACCTCAACGCTAAACTTGAACGTGGCAAGCTCATAAGACAAACAAAGTCTATTGACATAACCAACCTCAAAAAACACCATAATACCTTCAAGTTAGAACTGAAGAACAGGTTCTCTGCTTTAGAAGGCCTAACATCGGAAGAAGTGGACATCTCTGAAGTTAACAGAAAAGTAACCAAAGCTCTTATGGAAACAGCAACAAAATTAGCTGGGTCTAAGAACAAGTTGCATGTGAACAAATTATCAGGAAAAACCAAAATGTTGATGCAAAAAAGAAGAGAGATGAGGACAACTAAAGAAGATGTGACTTCCAAAGTGGAATATATAGAGCTATGCAAGACAGTAAGAAAAAGTATCACTGAAGACGTAAGGAAATTCAACTGTGAACTAGTGAGGAAAGCAATTGAAAACAACCAAAGCCTAAAGATAGCAAAGGGACATCTCAGTAAGGGAAGAAAACAGATTATGGCACTGAGAAAAGAAGATGGTTCTGTAACAAGAAATAGAGGCGAAATTTTGACAAGAGTGAAAGATTTCTACTCCAAATTATATGAAAGGGATGATATATGCACTCCAGACATCATGAAAGATACCAGTACCAGAGTTCCTCCAGTCCTTCCAGCAGAAGTTGCACATGCAATCAAGAACATGAAGCGAGGAAAAGCTCCAGGAGAAGATGGAATTACTGTAGACATCATACAAGAAGCAAGTGGAGAAATCGAAACAGTACTCGCCCAAATTTTCACTCGATGCCTTAATGAAGGAAAGATTCCTGAGGATTGGAACACCGCTACAATGATCCTGCTACATAAGAAAGGTGACATTGAGGATCTCGGAAACTACAGACCTATCAGCCTCCTATCAGTAGTTTATAAAATCTTCACTAAAGTTCTTTCACACCGCTTGAAGGTAACACTGGACACGGCTCAACCGAGAGAACAAGCTGGATTCAGGAGTGGCTACAGCACAATAGATCATATCCACGTGCTGAGAGAACTAATTGAAAGAGCGAGGAATATGAACTTCCATTGTGCATGGCTTTTATCGATTATGAAAAAGCCTTTGATTCGGTGAAACCATCAGCAGTTACAATGGCTCTGAAAACCTGCGGTATTGAAGATGCATACATTAATATTATTAATAACATCTATGAAAATGCAAGTGCAAAGATTAGGCTGTTTGAAAATACAACACACGTAAAAATTGGAAAGGGAGTGAGACAAGGTGACAACATATCTCCGAAGCTCTTTAATGCCACATTGGAGGGTGTTTTTCAGTCGCTGAGCTGGGAAAACAAGGGGATAAAGATTAATGGAGATTATCTAACCCACCTTCGTTTTGCTGATGACGTAGTCATTTTTGCAACTACCCCATCAGAGCTGCAGAGTATGATCCAGGAACTTGCTGACAAGAGTAAAGAAGTGGGATTAAAAATGAACTTTCAGAAGACAAAAGTGATGTTCAATGCTTTTACAAGAAATGAAGATTTATCGATTGATGGAGAAAAGCTGGAGATAACAGACACGTACGTTTATCTTGGACAGCAGATATCAAGTGAGGGTCACATTGATGAAGAAATTAATCGGCGTACAAAACTTGCCTGGAGAGCTTTTGGAAGAAACAGCATAATTTTCAAGAGCAATATGCCATTATGTCTTAAAAGAAAAGTGTTTGATCAATGCATCCTTCCAGTGCTTACGTATGGTGCAGAGACGTGGACCTTAACTAAAAGAGACATACAAAGGCTGCAGACAACTCAAAGAAGCATGGAGAGGTGCATGCTTGGTGTAACCAGGAGAGATAAGAAGAGGAACTCGTGGATCCGAAAAATGACTAGAGTGGAAGACATCATGATCAGAGTTAAATCCCTGAAATGGCAATGGGCTGGACATACTGCCAGAAGGACAGATCATCGATGGACAGCCGAAATTTTAGATTGGATTCCAAGGGACAGGAAAAGACCCAGAAGAAGACCACATGGGAGATGGGTGGATGAAATTCGAAAGTATGCAGGGGTGACATGGAGGAGACTGGCACAAGACAGACCGTTGTGGAGGAAACTTGGGGAGACCTTCGTCCAGCAGTGGATTGATAATGGTTGACAATGATGATGATGATGATATGAAACTCGTGCATATAGTTTTTCTTTGGAGGTTTGCAATATGAAGTGCTTTCTGAAATTCGTCTTCTACAAATAGGGTTATAAAAACTTGTTTTGGATATGAACCCCCAGAAAGCTGAATAATTTTGGAAGTGGAGAAAGTGCACATTGTTATAGAAACTGATTTCGGTGAAAAACGTTTTGGTCGGATTTTCAAGACCAAGACAATGCAGAAGTGATGTACTTGAGCTTACAAAACCTACACGCCAAAATGCACACAATGAAAATTTAACTGGTGTTTCCAAATGTGTTATAAACAGTGACAGTGAAAAGCATTCTCACAAGTCAGTTCTACCGAAAAAACACAAATTGTAATTCGTACGATATTTTGGTATGTGATACGACTTGTAATCAATACAGTATTTAGTTTGTAATATGATTTGTAACTAAAACTGTGTTATCGAATTTTAAACCTAACATCAGCCCTGGATGCTGCAAATCTATGTGTTTTGTTCCAAATACCGTGTATCTCGATCCATCGTTGATATTTGTAGATACAGCGTTTACAGGGCTGCAACGTAGGCTAAATTAATGCAATTTCCTCATAATTTGTGATCGAAAAACAAATCACCATAAAAAAAATTCACAGTAATTTTGCATTCACATTTCGAAGTCCCAATTTTGGTTTAGTACTGTTCCTAAAACAAATAAGTTGCTTTCTTTAGAACAGTTTTTCATAAATATTTCGGTATTTAGGGTGAAAGGTTGTCTTGAAATCGCTATCACTCTTTGTATTTCAATTCATAATATCTCTCAGAACGTTCAGTGAAACGTTACGAACTTCTGAAAATTTTATTGATCACATTAGGAGTGTACCTGATTTAGAAAAAAATATATATTTTTGAATAATTTTTATTATAAATTACTGGCATCTAAAGAGACCAAGAGATTAAATGTCTATAGTAAAGGATACTTGAACTATTGAAAGAAATATACATTTCCCTTCCATTAATTTCCGTCTCCCCAAGAAGTACCATGTCACCGAACGATCATAAATATAACTGCGGGGACTTCGCGATTATAAACAATACTGCGAGTAAAAAGGTCTCCAACAAATATTGATGATAAAATCCCCAAAAAGAAATATCCCCTTTCGTAATATTTCACCGGTGATGGACATTCGTCGTTTGAGATCGGCGGTTTGTCAGACGCCGGTTGAGTGGGTACAGTGCGATAGATTGCAAATACTTGAGACTCTGTCAGCATAGTGAGGATTGTGGTTTACTCCCCTCAAACATTTTTTTAACGAAAAAAAAATGTCTCGCTGCAGTCGCTGGCCTAAGAATAAAAATGCCCTTGTGAAGGAAAGGTCGAACGCAGTCACAGTACTGTGCACAATTCTGACAATCTAGAGGGTTCGTCGTCGTCGTGCCGATCCCCCTAGAATACGGACTAGGCCAAATCTCGCACTCAACCAGAGCAGTGTTTTGGTTACAGTGGAGAGCCCCAGGGTGCCGCTGGACACTTGGCTTCCTCGAACGACGTAAGTCTAACTGACCAGGAACACATGTCACGGGATTTGCTCTCGGTTAGCAACCAAAGTTGAGAGATGTATCAGGATGCGGGGGCCGCAACCCCAGGTCCAAGCCGGCCCGTTGAGGCTGACTGCCACTTGGAGACTCCGACGGAGTTCGTAAGAGCAGTCAACTCCTTTTTCAAGAGTTGGAGAGGATTCTTGAGAATCCAGAAAACAAGGTATTGGTGAATAACCGAAGCAAGATTCGGAAGGTAGCAAACAAGCTACATGACGCTTGGAATAAGCAAGTAATAGAGATGAGTCTCGCCAAAGGGAGTCTCTAGGAAAAAAGTGAGCGCGCAAGCTCCGAACCCAAATCTTATGCCGAAGTGGCAAAGACTAAAGCCTAGCAAGGGGAACACGACCCCAAAGCAAAAAGTGACAAGAAGAGAGGTCGCAAAGACGGACGAGAAGAGGCACGTGCTTCTCGTTTACCCGGCATCAGACAAAGGTATTCCTACGTCTGATGATGTCAAAGCGGCTCTTCAGTCACAGATATGCACAGCTAAACTCCAAATTGGAGTAAAGTGTGTAAGAAAGGTGAATAGGGGAGGAGTAATGGTGGAATGCTTCTCCGCCAAAGGTGTGGAAAAATTGGATTCCGAGCTGAAAAGCAACGTAGTGACCAAGCACAACCTTCGGTCAAGACTGCCGGCAAGGAAGAATCCAAAGTTCATCGTATACGGTATCGATGAAAACCTGTCAAGGGAACATGTCGAGAAATGTATCGTGGTACAAAACCCTGAGGTGGATGAGAGCAGACTCCAACTCAGGTTTTCTTTGAAGGCCAAGGGTGGGAAACGCCACTGGGTCACGGAGGCGGACCCACTAACCTTCAAAAGGGGATGAGACGAGGCAGGCTCGGCGTGGAATATACTATCCACTCGGTAAGGGAATATTTAAGGGAGGCCCGTGCTTCAGATGTAACGGGTTCGGGCAGTTTAGGTGAAGGTGTCCCGAAGAGCAGGATAGGTGTGCCAGGTGTGGGGAAACATGGCACAATCGCCAGGAGTGCAGCAATAACCCAGTCTGCACTAACTGCTTGGCAAAAAAATAGGATATTTAGGAGTCGAGTGGTTGTCGGTCACTCGAGCCTAGACAAGGAATGCCCAAGCCTTGTCAGAGAACTCTCTTAACTTAAAGAACGCACTCACTATGGCTGGAAACCCCAAGATAGGCGATAAGGTGCTTCAAAGCAACCTGCACCAATCATGGGCAGCTACGGCGCAGGCCCTGGTGAAAGCCACAGAGCAAAATGCACATCTCCTTCTTTTGCAGGAATCATTCGTTCAAGGGGAATGAGTGGTGGGCTCTCCCAACTATTTCCGGATTTACCACCCTAGGGTGGAAAAACCCAGGGAAGACATGGTCGCCAAAGACCGGTCCCTAGCGGTTCTCGAGATAAAATGCACCAATAACGTGGTCTCCCTGGGAGTGGAAAGTGGCGACAAGAGGTTTTCAATGGTGAACGTATATAGATCGCTAGCGAGCGATCTGAGAGATACGCTGAATGAGCTAATGGCTCTGTTAGGGAAATTCCCGAGTCGTGAGATAATCGTAGCTGGTGATCTCAACGCGAATAGTCCTCCCTGGGGCCCGCAAGACGAGGATGAACGCGGCCAGCGACTAGTAGCCTTTGCCACTGCCGGAGATATTAGATTCTTTAATGATCCAGAGAGTCCCCCGACCTTCCAAGGGGCGAGGGGCTCATCCTGGATCCACGTGACCCTTGTCAGGGTCTCCCACAGCAGCCTCGTCCAGAATTGGCAAGTAATAGACTATGAGAGCTGACTTGACCATTTATCGTTGACTTTCGTCTCAGGCTCAGAAAGACACATCCGGCACAAGCGCAAAGGTTCTTCATGAAGAATCTCGACTGGTTGAGCTTTAAAAGCCAAACTGTTGGGGGTAGGAGGGCAGAAGTGATTGGAGAGGTGTCAAACCTCAACTACCTCTTTGAAGAACTGACTAGTCAAGTAACAGCGCAATGAAAGAGTAGCAGGGGAAGGAAAAGGAGAGCCAAGGATCCTCACCCCTGGTGGACTGAGAAACTAAAAGCTCTAAGGGCGAGAGCTAGGCGGAGTAGGAAGGCTCTGTAAAGAGCAAAAGCTACACCGCAAGATAGGGTGCGCACAGATGTGCATAAAAAAGCTCAATTATCATACAGAAGAGAACTGAATCTCTTTAAAGTCTCTTACTGGAAGAAGCTGTGTGAGTTCCAAACTCCGGCGGACCGTTTCAGGATCCCTATTAGGTCGCGAAGGATCCATCACAGAACCGCTGAAGCTGGCAGCGGTCAAAAGGGCAGATGGAAGGCTATCAACGACTCTTGGTAGTACCATAGAGAGTCTCTTAGACCACCACTTCCAAGAAGACGAGGGAGAATGGGACTTCTTACAGCAAAAGGAAATGAGGGATGAATGTCGGATCCCGCCGGGTACTTTTAAGGACCCCCTTTCACAAGAGAGGAAGTGGAGTACGCCCTCTCCAGTCTAAACACTGGCAAAGCCCCAAGCAAGGATAAGTTGGACCTCAGCATAGTGAGAGAATTTTACTATGCTATTATCAGTACTTCGTATTGCTCCTAAGCGAATGCTTCGGGAGGGGTATCTTCCCAGACTTGTGGAAGACAGCACTGCCAGTCCTTTTCAACAAGACCGGAAAGGATAAAAACGATCTCGCAACCTATAGGCCCATATGTCTTCTCTCTGCGTTGAGAAAGGTGCTGGACAAGCTCATTACGAACAGAGCGCTTGGCTTTCTCATGGAACAGGGAAAGCTAAACAAGAACCAATTTGGTATCCTTCCTAGGCGTTCGGCAACGCAGGCAATTCGCAGCCTCAGAGAGAAGGCAGAGAAGAACAAAGCGGAGGGACTCCATTCCTGCTTTATCTAACTAGACGTGAGGGGTGCTTTCAACAGTGTTTTGTGGCCACTGCTCTTAACCAGACATAAGGGACTTGGCTGTCCAAGGAATTTGTTCAAGCTAATCAGTACCTACTTGTCTGATAGAAGGGTATAGTTCGAAGCGGGAAACGGGCATTCATTGCGTATGTACCATAGAGGGTGTCCGCAAGGATCCAAATCCGGGCCGCTGTGGTGGAACATCGTTGAAGACGTAGCCTTGAATCTAGATCTAGGGCAGGCAGTTGAAATACAACCCTATGCGGAAGATTTCATCCTCGTGGTCTCTGCTTCAGGGAGACACGTGATCGAAAGTGAAGCGCACTGTAACCGAGCTGTGCTGGACAACTGGAGCAGGGAAAGCAAACTCTGCTTTGCGCCTGAAATGACCACTCTCTTAGCAATTGCAAAGAGTGGAGTAAAGAAAAACCACCTAGGTGCAACTTCCAAGAATGCACTATTAAGGCAGTGAGACAAATGAGATACTTAAGTGTGGTCTTTGACCAGAACTTTTCAGGGTTACCACACTTAAGACAACTTCGAACAAGGTGCACGTTGATCCTCAATAGATTGAATGGCATTAGGTTATTGGGCAAAACCAAGAAGGCCATCTATCAAAGAGGAATAGAAATAATTCTGACTTACGCTAGTGGGGCATGGTGGACAAACACCGTCAGAATAAAGAGGGGCGTAAACCAAATCCAAAAGTTGGCCCTACTAGGGATCACAGGTTGATTTCGTACAACCTCGACCCTAGCACTTCACGTGCTGACGGGGTGTGAGCCGGTAGACCTAATAGTGAAAAGGGAGGCAGCAATGCCCTGCCTAAGGTCAGATGATGACGCCTACCTACTCGGTGTGCCACATCGAGCCTCCGACATGAAGATAGAAAGAGTGGACTGGAATATACACCCGGCAGAGAAAATTTGCCGACCGTGTGACAAGGCGATGCCCACGGAAGTTTTTCATGGGCTATTCACTGTTGGCTCAAAGCTAAAGGGACAAGTGGGTGCAGGCTTCCGCGCGTTTTCGGATGGAAACGAAGAAACAGCAGAATGTGGGAAAATATCGCAGAACGCTTCTGTCTTCCAAGCAGAACTTCTGGCGATAGAAAAGGCACTTCCCTGGGCTCTCCTCAGGCGAAGCGACGAGACAATCAAACTTTACTCTGACAGTGAGGCAGCACTGCATGCTCTTAGTAGATTCAGGGGAAGAAACCCCATCGTCCGGAGGATTAAAACCCTTCTGAGGGCGGAAGGTGATGGGGCAGTTTGTTTTCACAGGATACGAAGCCATGTCGGGACCCAAGAAAACGAAAGGGGGGACCAGCTGGCGAAGGAAACCACGCTGAAAGAGACGGTAGACGTGCATAACAGAACGTCGCGCAGGAGCATCAGCGTAGCATTGGCACACCAGACTATGGCCGAAAAGATGATCAGATGGGACACGGGAGCGACAGGGCGGAAGGCACACAGTGTTTCCAATGATCTCGAACAAACGTGCACAGACAAACAAGTTCCTGAATCAAGCACTCAGTGGCCATGGTATCTGCCCTGAATACTTTGTCAGATTCGCAATCAGGAACTGCAGTTGTCCCTGTAGAAATCGGGCGGCAAGCATTGAACACTGTGTGCTTGAATGCAGTGGCTTCGCCGAATGGAGAAACACACTGATCCCAGGTGTGCAAGAACATGAAGATTGGATTTGCTCATCCATTCCTTCGTTAACAGGGGGTGGAGGATATTAGCCCTAGTAGAGAGGCTAACCATGCAGCAGCATACGATTTCCCCCAGTCAAACGGAAAGCGAGTCAAAAGAGGTGAACGTGCACACCGAAAGCGACTCGGATTCGGAATGAGAGCAAAAGTCAAAGAGGACAAGAGGTAAGGGTTATTACCCATGTAAATACCTTGTAAATACACTTTGTTTCATTCTCTCAACATTGTAAGTTCTAAGCATGAAGATAGTGTATATATGCGGGTAAATACTTTGTTGTTAATAAGGGGAAATCATTCCCCAAAAATCAAAGCTGTTCGAAGGGTAGACAATCTCATGTCAACCCTAAAATTTAACGGCGTATCTCGCCAGTCAGTGCGGGAACCCAGCCAAAGTGCTCTAGGTCGTCTGCCAGCAGAACATCGCGGTCTGGTATCTGGACCACGGCGGTGGCCGATGCCCGAACCAGCGTCTCAAGGCAGGAAATCTATCGGAACATTTCAAATGAAATTCAAGGAGTTCCATTAATGCCCGTGGAGCTAATGGAACTCCTTGGCGGAACGGGATAAAGAAATCAGTAAATACTATTTCATACAAGCTCTTGGAATCAGTTTTTTTTTCAATAGCCTCGAAAGTACGCTCAATTGAGAAGAAACGCATTATGGTATGTTAAATTAGTTTTGGTCAAAAATATTTGAAAAAAGAGACATTTTTCAAATTTATCGTAAGTAAATGAGTTCGAGTAATTATTAAACATTTGGCATTTCCAGATTGAACATTAAAACGGTTGACTTAATGGAGGCACAACAGCATCAAAAAGGAATGGAGATATTTCAATTCTAATAATTTATGCCTTCACCCCGTCGTAATTAAAGAACCCGAGTTTCCATAAATCAAAATAACATTCCAATTTCTTCGCCACAAGTGATAACCGCTGCAAAAATCAATTAACTGAAATGATGAAAAGCTGTAATGTGGAAATAAGAAATTGTGATATACGTACAAACATTCCAAGAAAGGAAATATTTTTGATTTTTCATGTCTTTGCATTCGAATTTCTGGTCTTTGAGAAATACATATTTACTAAATTGATTATATGTTACCAAGAATATAATGCATAATTCATCGTGAAATGAATTAACACATATCTGAAAGACTTGTCCGCGAGTAAAGGAAAAACAACAGATTCAACTGCAGATAAGGGATCGTCCATAAAGTACTTCCGAGACTGGTACGTCTAGCGACAAAAATACAGGGCATGGTATTTCTTCGTTTTGCTTTCTCTTTTTTTCTCCTTTGATTAGTTAGAAAAAGGGTATAAAATATTTCAAATTTCTGATGGTATTTAGCTAAATCAGAATATTAATATTAAGTTTTCGTATTTGTACTACCACATCTATCGTGTTTTGTAGTTTATATAATCGGGAGTGTTGAAACCTTGAATGCGTGCGTTCAGTTGCAGATCTTTATTAAGAATTATAATGTTCGGGTAGCAATTGGGAATAAATTAATGCCTACATATTTAATAAATATTTTCTGAAGCAAACGGGCAAATTTATAAAATATTCCTTTAAATAATTTCATGTTTTCTTTCTGTTTCCTAACGGACTTCTAAAAGCAGTCGTCAAAAATAAAGGGGATTTCGGAAATTACGACGTACCTTTTAGGGAGGGGTTATCAACCACCGGACAAAATGTGACATGGGGGAGGGGGAGTGTAAAACTTGTAAAAAATCACGAACGTACTTTATGGACGGTCCTTAAAGAAATGGAAAACTATATCATACAGAATCAGTACCCAGAAAAGATTACTAACCGCAATTAAAGACGTTGAATATCATCATCGGTTCACGATACCCTATGGAGAAAGTAGCCCAAGTACCATCTTAATAAAAGGTGTTCGTACAAGGCAAATAACATAATGCTGCAGCTTCTTCCGCCTTTCCTTATATCTGTATTGACAGAGAAGGAAATAAACTGTCTAGTTCGCCTGTATGGGAAATCTAATGATCAAAACAATATTTTACATTCACTTATCGTCCTCTGCAGCAACGCGTTGAGGTGCATTTCTTTTACAAGCCATTAAAATGTTCCATTCAGTAATCACTTTTTTACTTAGCTTCAACTTTTAAGAAGCATTGCAGAAAATCGATTAGAAGCACTCCTAACAAATAATTAGCTAAAATGTAAGATATATTCATAATGATTGCTATAACATACTGCTAGCTAAGCATGCCTTACGTTTAACGCTAAGAACATCTCCCAATATTCGGATGTCACGACATCAAATGTACGGAAATATTACGGTTTAAACAATTAATTCATATATGAATCTAGTACATTTTTACTCAAAGGATATCATGAGATATATATTTACTGTTCTACATTTCTTTTATAGGTAAATATATTCTAAAATTATTGACATCTCATTTACACGTTGTTACGTAACTGTATAGAAATTATATCAAACGGGTCATCTCTTTAAAAAGTGGGACTTCCTGCTGAAACACCCTGTAGCTTTTAGATAAATACTGCAAGTCAAATATGCTTTATTAATGCCTAGCACATAAGTGTAATTTTTTTTTTTGAAATCTGAATTGCTCTTTCCTTTTACGGAAAAAATTCATTTCAATGAAAGAGAAATATTATTGCTACCACGAAAATAATTTTATAATTATTTTAGTCCTATAACAAAATATCACTAAGCTTTCAAATAATCCATGCGGACGGAAAAATTGAGGAGAATAAAGTGTTGTCTCCGATGTTTATGGAAGCTAAAAGAATAAGGCACAAACATCAGTTTGAGAGAACACATAATATTTTTAGTAATTTAGAGTGTAAAGATAATTCGTGTGTTTACGCATAGTATGATTTACAATTTACGTTGATTTGATTGTATCATCGTTGTGGAAAAGGAATACTTGTCTCAGGTGTAGTCCATCAAGGCGTGCCCAAGTCATCCCTGAAATCTGTGCAACTGCAACGCTTAGGCATCATGCTGCTCAAATTATATGCAGAATAAGAAACTGTTCAATCCTATAATCATATGAAACTAATTACCCTTGCAAAACATCTATGTGTTACAGACGTACTGGGACTCAACTAAATATATTTGTTCTTACATCCTATGGTTATCCCGGCTTTGGTCGCAGTTTATATTTGCATATAAAGAGCGCCATTTATTTGTAAGGGTCACTAGGGGCACCACCTCCCTTAGCTGACTTTTTGAATTTCTAAATAATCTCTGATCAATTTCAATAACAAACGCTGCAGCGTCTTTTGCTTCTAAACAATCTACTCTTTACTCCCGGGTACTTGATGTGATAATTTTCTTATCAAGCGACCAATGGCGTTTGAGTTACGTGAGAGCTTTTTTTTTTTTTTGATTGGAGGTTTAACGACCGCCGTGAGCAACTCAATGGGCTATAAGCAGTCGCCCGTCCCTACTTCAGGGTCACTGGTTCCAGAAAAGGGAGAGAGCCAGTGCCGTAAGACAAACACAACATCCATGCCTGACCGGGATTCGAACCCGGACCCCTTACGGACGAATGATCAGAGGCCAACGCCTTAGACCACTGCGCCACCGGGGCGCCTGAGAGCTTTCCTCATCAAGCGAACATTTGCTTTTAAGTTGTTTTTTTATTATAGAAAACGGAATAATGCATGGGGGTCTTTCTGGATCATTCAATCTTGTAACTTGTGGTTTGTTAGCTATTTAGAAACAATAAATATTTGTTTGCTATTTGAAAACTAATAAATATTTGTTTGGTTTTTTAGAAACTAACAACTCTCTGGAACATAACCTTGAGGATCCACCATTTCGTGATGCAGTAGGTTGTAATCTTAATCCAACTCTCATATCAATATTCACCATTCTGATTTTAAATGAATGCACTCAGGATTATTAGAATAAAAGCAGTTTTTAATTCATGCATTCCATACTGATGCAACTGACTGAATTTCTTTTAGCGTCTCCACATTTCTGGTACATCGGGATTTCTTTTGGGAATCCCGACGTACCACTTGAACTAAAGTTTTGTTTTTGTTTATTCATTTTAATAGCTTTTAACAATTATTTTACTAAATGTCATTTTTGTGTCAGTGATTAAGATAATGCGTAAGGCAACTGAATACAAGAGCGCGAATGCACACTGTATACATGTTCTCTGTCGTGAGAACGATTACCTCATGGACCTAGAGCATAGCTACTGTTATTTTGAACAACATCTGAAAAGGATGATTTGAAGTTAAACAATAGATTTATAGCGATTTTATCTTCGTGCCTATAATCTGTCAATGTTCGTCAGAACTTCCTCTTTGGTTCTCAGAATTTATTTATTTTAAATGCTTGTACATTGAATCTGAGTTTTGCTAAATAACTACGTGCCCTGCAGCATTTTCCTTTCTTTGTTATAAATTGGCTGACAGTTTCGCTCGCACTCGTTCTTTGATGACTTTAGAACTGAACCAATTACATTAGGAATTTCTTTTGCCATACATATACTCGAAAACAAATAAATGGGAATTGGGAAAATTTTAAATATTTCTGCTGAACTTGATTTCAGTGCGAACATTTTTGTTCGAATTTTGGTAACTGAATGAATGCGGACTCATTCTGTTACATATCTTCATTTCAAAGTCTGCTTGGCATCTGTGTGCAGCAGCGGACAGAAAAGCAGCATAAGTGTAATGAACTGTGCATACGATTTTTTAAAGGAATGTTTATTTTAAACTTATTTAGATGTCTTCACTTTCGAAAAATTTCACTCAGTGTCCGAAGCTGAGTCTCGCGTTCTCAGTTTGCAAGATTACACCTTTGCGATTAACCTGAGCAGGGAGCTTGAATTGCCGTGCTTTTTCATCCTTTCCAAATGGTTGCAATAAAGGTCGGCATTTATCATTTGATTAGGTGCACCCCCTTTGCACTCGACTGTTTCTTTGATATCCCACTATACACTTAACAGTACCTTTCTGGTTTAAAGTCATCCATTTGAAGTCGACTGACGAGACTCTTTTAACTCGGGAAACAATACTTTGATGTTTTTAATTTCTGCAAAGTGCACAGTTCTCATCACCTGTAACTAATCGTTTCGAGAAAATTCATATTTCTGATGAGCAAGGAAAAAGACAGAGGTCATTATTTTACGGATGAGCAATGTGGTACCCACTGCTCTAAATTTGTGATAAACCCATGCGCATGCGTTTTGTTCTCTTCTGTTGTTTTGAGTCAGGGAAACGTTTCTTATAATTTTTCAACAGTTCCATTTCGGAAAAAAATACAACCTAAAAACGACAACACAACACGAGTAATGGCTACACTGTGTAGGTAAGTTTACAGGTGGCAGAACTGTGAACGCTAAGATATTGTTTCGAGATATTGGCACACGAATCACCCCTAACTGTCCACTAGGCATATCTTGTCGAGCCATATCAATGAGGGATTATTTTTCCAATACTATATCCAAAATAAAATACAGAAGCAACATTATAAAATAATTTTTATGTACATTACTTCTGTTGTTGTGATATATAAGAATTGAGTAACCAGTACTGAAGAAAAGTACACAAAATTATGATAATAAAAAAATGCTAGTTACTTTTTTTATTCAGAGTAAAATATTACATTAGAGACAATAAATATTTCATGGAACAAAAAGTGTATTTATCAGTGTTATTTGTGAATTTGAATTTCGCGATTTATTCTGAAAGCTCTAACAGGAATTCACTTTATTAGAGGTTTTTATACGTAACAGTTTTTTAATTATTGTGGAATCTTAGCTACCGTTGGACCCAGTGGTAATGCATAAACTTTGAAAACGCTTGATAAAGCGAACGCTCTAAGATTTCTAAAGGTGTCCTTTGGTATCTAGTATCAACTCGTCACCTGCAAAGCATCTTAACTTTGGTAAGCCATGCGGCTAAATTCCCGCGGATTGGATTTGCTGTTCCAACGCAAACCACAAATGCTCGATTGGGTTGATGTCTTGGAAATGTGTACGTCAGGCCAATACCTGGAAGTCTTGCTCGTCTTACGCAAACTGATTTCTAACAGTCAGGGCATTGCGTCATGTTGTATTATCCATCTCCAAGAAGGCACTGCTAGAGGGAATACCGTCGTGAAGGGATGTACCCGATGTGCAATTTAGTTTACGTATGTGTTAGATATCATAGCCTCCTGCACATGTACGACTAAATTCGGGATTTAGAAGCAGGATATTTCCCAAATCATTGCGGTTCCTCGAATGGCTTACCGTCGCAGTTTGCATCCCGTTGCCAATACTTCTCCGGTTAAAGGTACCACACATATCCGGCGGTTCATATGGCGCAACAAGGAAAAAAGATTCTTCGGAACGGATGATGTTTTCCAACTATTCCAAGTATAGTTTTTATGCTAGTATACTCATTGTGCAGGCTTTCAAAGGTGAACTGAAGTTAAACGTTGAAAGCGTGTACAAACTCAAAGCGACCTATGGCTTTGAGTTTACTGGCCATAGGTCGTTTTGCCCCTGGGATTTAAAGCAACCTATGATCAGAAACCCCATTTTCTGAAGGATCGATTAACAGTGTGTTGTGACACATTACTCCTGTCACCAGCATTCAGGTTGCCCACGAGTCGCCCCTATATTCCTTCTGTTGGATCCTATTATCCGTGATAGCTTTCATTCAAAAACTGGCGTGTGTAAGCCGTCGTCGGCTTTTACATTGTCGGCGGATGGTAGTAGTTCTCTTCTCAGACCACTTTTTAGAGGTACTAACCACTGCTCGCTGTGGGCACTCGACAAGTGTTGCCATCGGCAATATCGGCAGTGTTATAAGATAGAGAGAGAAAAACGGCACCAGATCAGAGACAGACGCGTTCTTCAAACTGAAATGTATAGGCTTAATTCATATTTCTTAAATTATTAAATTACTTTATCATTTTCATTTGTAACTTTGTAGCCTTTTATTTTCGGACGCATTGATAATAGCTTAAGAGTGCTAAACCTCCTATTAACTGCCATAGGTTTTTGTAAACATGCTGTAAGTGGTTTTCGTTGGAATGAGTCTGCCTTTGGTAACCGTAATGGTTTCAAAATTCGTTTTCAAATTTTTGTTTCTTTATCTGTATATTTGGGCCTTGTTTATTTTGCACATCTTATAATGAATGTTGACAAATTCATACAAGATTCGGTCAATTTTATCCTCTCCTGTGCAGAATTTATTACGCTTAACCGTAATTTTAAGTCATTCTAAGGCACTGCAAACTGACTTCTTTATTAAAGTGTTTTTGCATAACTTCTAAGTGTGTTTTTTAAATATTCATGAAGTTCCTCCACTTTTTCATTTTCGAATTTCTGCTAAATAAATCCTCTACTGTACGAATATGCAGATTGTAAACTAGTGATCCACAACGCCACGGAGTTTGTATCATTCTTCATTAATATTTTGTAATACATAGCAAAATTTTGTTTTATGCCTTTTTATTCGGTCCAACAAACTCTTGACGAACTTCGTGTTACAAGTGATATTCGTGTGGAAGTAGACATCCGTCATACATAACACGATATGCAACTTGTTCATTAATCACCTTTGACGAAATGATGAAGACAACTTCTACATTTAATCAAATTAACAAGTTAGTAAAATCATGCAATGCATTGATTATGATACGCTTTCCAATATACTAGAAATCATTACTCAAGCTATTACTCAAGTTATGAGGAAAATGGGTGTGGAATAAATCTCACCGCTGTGCCCTGACATTTGATCCATTTGGATGATATTCAACAGAACTGGTTCAGTATATCTCCGAAATAACATGATAAAGTTTTGTCGGAATCGAAGCAAGTTTACGGAAGTTATGATGCATAAGCGCTATGGAATAGATCCCGCTCCTGTATCCTGACCTTCATCCCATTTCGCCCATTTTCTACAGGATTCGTCCCCAGATAGGTCCCTACAACATACCAACATTTAATCCAAATGAAAACATTTTTACGTAAGTTATGCCTCATAATGGCGATGGAAGTGATTCCGTTCCGATGGCCTGACCTTTGACAACCATTTCGCCAATTTTCAATAGGGTTTGTCCCCAGGTGGTCTCCTACCACATACTAAAATTTAATCGAAATCGAACCTGTTTTATGTTAGTTATGACGCATAAGAGCAGTGGAATAGATCCTGCTCTTATGTCCTGACTTTTGACTCCATTTCCTTCACTTTAAATAGGGTTCCTTCCCAGGTGTTCCCCTACCACATACTAAAATTTCATCGAAATCGAACGATTTTTACGCGAGTTATCGTGCGGACCGACATACGCCCACAACGCGTGACGTAATGAGGCAGATGGGAAGCGCGACCATCTGCTAGCAAGGTGTGACGTCATAAAACGTTAATAGGATCTACACACAATGCGTGACGTAATAAGACAGATGGCGTGACTGCGCGCCAACATTCTCAAAGGCGAGATTATGACGTCATAAGATTTCTAAGCATTGGTAACATTAATGGATCAACGCTTTCACTAAAAACGTTATAATTCGGGGTGGTTATTTAACCCACTAAACGAATTCTCCTAAAGTCGAGATCAAGCTAAATCGATTTCTAGTACCAGAAAACGGTAGGTTAACGACTTTCATCAAAATTGTTGGAGCCGTTTTCAAAATAAAATGTACATACATACATACAAGAATTGCTACTTTAAGGTGGACGTCAAGTAATTTCGCTTCCTATACTTCCAATGGAAAAACTTCTGTACACATTTTCTTCACAATTCATGGGTTCCCAAGGATGAGAATTTGAACATCGATTAAAATATCTTCGATTTTAAATTTGCAATACTTAATATTTTCTTAAACATACCCATATTTATGCAATTCAGCATTTTTCTGTCTACTGACGTCATGAAAATACAGGTCGCGCCATCTTTTTTCTGGAAAATTAATGCGTTCACAAGGATGAAAATTTGAACACTGATGAAATAGCTTCATTTTATAACTTGGAATGCTTAATATTTTCTAAATCATAACCGTAATTATGCAATCCAACATTTTTTTGTCCACTGACGTCATCAAAGTACAGGTCGCGCCATCTTTTCTCTGGTTTCAACACCACCAAAGGAAAAGTGAGTGGTTTTTAATATAATTATGTTTATGTTTTAGAAAATATTAAGTTTTCCAAGTTATAATATGAAGTTATTTTAATCGATGTTCAAATTTTCATCCTTGGGAACACATTAATTGTGAAGGAAATGTTTACAAAAGTTTTTCCATTGGAAGTATAGGAACCAAAATTACTTGACGTCCACCTTAATAATATGGGATAAGGGCAATGGAATGGATCACAATCCTATGTCCTGACTTTTGAATACATTTCGTCCATTTTCAATATGGTTCGTCCCCAGGTGGTCCCCTACTACTTACTGAAATTTCATCGAAATCGAACCATTTTTACGCACGTTATGACGCATAAGTGCAATGGAATGCATCCCGATCTTATGTCCTGACCTTTGACCCCACTTTACCCATTTTGAATAGGGTTTGTCCCCAGGCGGTCTCCTACCACATAGTAAATTTTTATTGCAATCGAACCATATTTACGTAAGTTATGTCGCATAAGGGCAATGGAATGATCCCGCTCCTACGTCGTGACCTTTGACCCCATTTGTCCCATTTTTAATAGGGTTCGTCCCTAGTCGTCCCCTACCACATAGTAAACTTTCATTGAAATCGAACCATATTTATGCAAGTTTTGACACATAAGGGCAATGGAATGATTCCGCTCCTACGTCGTGATCTTTGACCCCATTTGTCCCATTTTCAACAGAGTTCGTCCCCCGGTTGTCCCCTACCACATAGTAAAATTTCATCGAAATCGTACCCTTTTTACGCCAGTTATCGTGCGGACAGACGGACGGACGGACGGACAAAGCTGGAGCATATACGCTTCTTCAACCTACGGTTGGAAAGCGTAAAAAACTTGCATTTTAATTATATTTAGTAATAAATTTGAAAAATAAATTATTTATATTAATAAACTTCAAATATTTTAGAGCGTTTTAATAACTTTAGAAATTTCTTGACGGGTATCTGTGTACCCTACTCTATGAATCATTCATGGATATGCTGCTTGCGACTCAGTTCCTAAGTTTTCACTATTTATTTACTACTTTAACAGCTAGGAACAAATTAATTCAGGGCTATTAAGATTTTCTGACGGAAGGTAGGTCACATATTTTACTGTTTACGAAGTGTAACGACGCGGCTGAAATAAACTAATATGCACATCAGAATGCAATGCTTTTGTTTCTGCTTCGTCTTTTATAAGTGGTGATTTAGAGGCGTGATTGACATTAATATTGTAAGTATATTTATGGAAGAATTTAGGGACTAATATTTGTTCATATTGCTTTCGTTGCAAAGAAGGTATTTTTAAGCCGACAGCGCAGTAAACAATTTTGCAATTTTAACGGTTAATCGAAAGTCTTAGAAAATAGTTCAGTTGCAGTGGGTTCCTTGTTAGATTGGGTGAGAGACAGACTGAGAGAGAGAGTGTGTGTTTGTGTGTGTTTTATTGAATGCAACTTTTAATTTGCGCATATGAAATATAGAGAAACAAAGAATGTTGCACTGATCTACATAGGAATGTACAGACATTACTACAATCCGATAAGTTCAAACAATTTTCACACTGAAACTTTCTCTGTGGTACATTAGTTGATTACACGTACATGTTCCTCAACATTAATGGACAGGGCGAAATGTTTAGCTGTATTACAGATTGTTTAATCGAATGTTTAAAGTGAGAAAAATGATTTATGTACCTCAATTTCTTTTCTCGTTCAGATTTTCCTGAAACTTGTGCCTACACATATTTATGAAAGTTTGCATCCAATAATACAATTAGTCTCAATAAAAATGTGTTTAGACATAATTTTTAAAAATTAGGGTTTTCACATTTTATACCTGATAAAGGTATAAAGCGTGAAATTTTTCATTTTACATTTTATATTAATTGTAATGCAAAAGAGATCTCAGACAACATATTTCCACTAGCCACACATTATATCTCAAAAAGACGCATGTTTCTCGCGAACAGCGGTTTTGCCAGACCTCCTACAGAACGCACCTTGGACGCTCTAGTATAATACGTGAAAACTCGTCAGCCCCATACCACAACATTCCGTAAAATACGCACAGCCGTCATCCACGAATGAATTTTTTGGCACCAGAATTCATTACCTTCTTCTGAGTTGATATCTTCGTTGTTAGGTAACATTCTTTCATCTTACATTGGTGATATTTGCGACGTGATCCTGTGTTTTCAAAATGTGTGCATATTTCTGTGTTATTATAAAATGTTAATTACATTTATGATTGTCTCTTTACAATCCAAACGTCTCGCCCTGCTGTTATACTTTTTCCTTTATAATCTTGCAAATGCCATCCAGGCATGAATTTTGAACACCAGTGTATGCCACTTGTAGTACCATGTTTTCAGTAAAATTTGCAAACCAATTTCACTCAGTACACTCCGTAGACAAAACATTAGATATAGGGACTATGAGCAGTTGATATAGGCACATCCCTGCTGAGAATGAGACAGAGCCAAACCTCACGCAGGCGAAAAATCGTCGGAAAGCGGCTCTTTCAAACTGTGTACTGCAATAGACGAACATATGTAAACGTAGTGATCTGAGCGACTTTTTTCATGGACTCATTGTTGCCGCAACACAGATTGGTAATTTTATAGGGGCAAGTTGTAAATACCTTAAGGTTACCGAGAGCAACCGTATCAAGAGTGTATATCGTGTATGTCATCGACAGACTGTCACTGCCCACAGAGCAACCGATGCCCCACCACATGTCATTGATAACCGGAGTCGACGTAAATTATCCAGACTCGCACAGACCGACCGCTTGACAACGTCGGCACAGTTCACATTGAGGTTAAATATCAGCGTCAGTGAGCAAATAGCGGACTCCGCATACCTTGTGTTAAAGGAGCTAGGGCTCTACCTGTGCAACATTGTTGATTGCTCATTGTCGAATATTATGCATCCCCTGATTCCAAAAAGTCCAAAACTGTGCCTCAGCTGACTGTGCCGCCTCGTGTGCTCGGTTTCAGCTTATGGAACTGACGTGAGGGTGCGGAAACCGCATCTACAGCATGAAGCTATGGACCCAACGTGGTATATCGACTAAAGCTTTGATGCGTCTGTGAATGTTTAAGAAGTCAGCTGAAGATGACTTTAACAACTGCGTGCATTATCTGCATACGCTCGCTGTTCATCTCTACTCTTTCATGGCATTCGTTCATCCTGCCGCCGATGGTCCGTTTTAGCTGCAAAATGCGCCTCAGTACCGTACACATACCACTCAGGCATGGGTCGAGGAACACTGATCTTAGTTTGGAATCATCCAATTGCCACAAGTTTCCGGAGTGCAACCCTGTAGAAGCATTCTGGGATGCCGTGGTTCAGAACACCAGATGCTTGGATCCTGGATAGACGCCTCGTTTGGTATTTCAACAGGCACGGCTATCATAACCTCCGAAAATTCTGAGGCCTCTAATGGAGTCGATGCCTGAGCAAGACTCCACGAATTTTGGCAGTCCGGCTCATTGTATTAGAGAGTCATAAACGTCGAACATAATGGAAAACACTTTCTTATATTCATTTCTATCAGTACAGCTTTTGTGTTAAATATATTTTCTCTACGCATGTAGAAATACCATATTTATCACATGTGGCAAGTATCTACCCGTGCAATAGTTTTCACATATCTTTGCAAATATAAGGATGATCTGTAATAAATATTAAAATTTTGAAACATTTGTCTTCTACTGAATTTTACGGTAAAATAATTATTCAAGATTAACTTTAGATCTTTTTGCATGGTTCCAACCGTATCGGAATGCATCAGAATTAAATTTTACTTCCTCATTGTTTCCCTTCAAAATATTTAATAATTTATGAATAAGGTCTTTTTTTATATAAATAGACTTCTGGGTAACTAACTCACTTGCGACATATCACGACTAAAACATTAATAATGTTGAAAAATCCTTGCTGTGTTCTTTATTTAAGTGGATATTTTTATGAGCAAGAAAGCATAATTTAGAAACGAAGATTTGTAGTTATCGAGTGATTTTAAACAGGACATGTAACTCTGATGAAACGAAAAGCTAACCGAAACCACGTTTGTTTAAAAGGAAAGATTTTGAAAGGACTCTTTTTCACGAGAAAGGACTCGTTTGGTGGAAAGGCTTCCTTTTTACAAGGTCATAAAATTACTTCTGTGTGTTGTGTGTTTCCTTGAAACTGATAACCTAACTAAGGTAACATGAAGTTATCGTCCCTGTGAGTTATTATCATGGATTCATAATCCCTGGAGTTACCTAAAGATAGATCGTAGAGCCACTGAGAATTAGAGACCCATGACAAGGATTCTCATTTTAAGAGAGGTAAGTGTGTTTAAAAAAATACAAAAAAAGTTGTTACTTCAAGAAGTTTTAATGCGAGTTCTATAGGAATATTTACCTATCGGAGTAATTTATTATGGCCGATTTAATGAGCTGAATCACTTTAAATGAAAATCGCATAGTTATAAAGAATGCGCACTCTCGTTAGTTAATCACATACAAAATAAATTTGTTTTGCTCATGTGGGAGATAAAACTACTAATGTTTAGCGAAATGGATTCTGTTTAATGTAGTGAGGTCTGTCAAACGGGAAAATCAAAGCATTGTGTCCATGTGCTTTCCGATACACTTTTATTAATCTGTACAAATGAATTCTTTAGTGAAACCTAAAACTCCCAGCGTTATTGACACCAAGAAAGAACTGCAATTGTTCGCTGCAATCCTTTTCCATTTCAAAGTCGTTACTATTCCAAAGATATAAATTTAATTCTAAATAGTGGAATTTTGTTTTCTGAACTAAAATTATGAATTAATGTTTTTGATTCCGAAATATTCATTTCACGTGTAAATTTTCCACGAAACATATATTTTACGTACGTCCATATACTTCGAACGTATGCCTACTTCACAAGAATGTGCGCTGAGATAAAGGGACAAATAATTGGGGAATGATTTTCCAAGTTTGAATAATGCATAATAAGCATCATATTATTTTCTCTTAACTTTTCTTAATGATGGTACCGTTCATTGATGTAACATTTAATTCAGATGCATCTGTTGTTCGTATTTCATCGCACATATTCTCCATTTGATATCAGTTGAAAAGATTCTGTTTTAGTCACCCTTTCTGTAACAAAAATTCTATTTTGAACGAATTAGTGGCGTTGTTTTCCTATCGACCTTTCGATAACAACTGCCAAATAATATTACTTTCCAAAACAGTATTATTTTGCAATATTTATCGAAACAGATAAAACATTTACACTAATGAATTAGATACATTGCTGATATTACTTTACTGAATTATGGTTTATTCAACAAATGCGGATTTTGAAAAATGGCCATTTTAATAGTCAGGAAACCGAAATTTAAGAAAAGTATGATTTCACGGTGAGTTCTTTATTTTTTCACGAAACTGAAAGAAAACAGCTGTTTTGTTTTACGTCCAATTGAGCAAAATAGTAGTTTAATTCTGCGTCCGGATGTGTTGATATTATCACTTAAATCATAAACCGTTCTGATCTAATGTGGAAAACAAAATTTGATTTGCAGTATAATCACACAAAAATAACATTCATTTATTATAATTTTATTCTACATTTTTTTACTGTTACGTTTTTAATCCAATTGATTTTAAGCACGGGACATACGAACTGCAATGAAATCCGCAATGCTCATATAAAGCCGCCCCGGTGGCGCAGTGGTCTAAGGCGCTGGCCTCTGATCATTCATCCGTAAGGGGTCCGGGTTCGAATCCCGTCAGGCATGGATGTTGTGTTTGTCTTACGGCACTGACTCTCTCCCTTCCCTGGAACCAGTGACCCTAAATTAGGGACGGGCGACTGCTTATAGCCCATTGAGTTGCTCACGGTGGTCGTTAAACCTCCAATCAAATAAAAAAAATACTCATATAAGAATATTTCGTTGATGGAAACTGCATTATGTTCAGCAGAAAAACAGACGCTGGGTTTCCAAAACCACTTGCACATCGATTAACAATATTCAGGTAATTAAGAGTGAGTATGGATTCCTATCCACGTGGATGACATTATATACCACCTGTCTTGAAATGAGAGCTGGGGTTGCGTGGGCTAAGTCTTCCACCAAGGACAATTAGAAAGAGAAGCTAAGGAAAGGATGAAATAATTGTAACCCGTAGTCCAGTATCTCGATACCACCTGCTTAACGCGCCTGTCCGACCCAAGTCAACTGCACTAAATGACTCTGATATTTGGAAAATTAAAGATGAGTCGTCATCGGAAGGTGTTCGACAGTTATTCCTAACGTTCTTTTTTATCCTTGTTCTTACTTTCAATACCACAGCTCCTGGCTTTACATTTTTTGCAACAGCATCGAAGTATACTCACAAGAGAAAAATAAATATATAAAAATAGAAATTAAAGCATTTTTGCATAATTCTAAATGCTCTGCAGTGCATTCGGTGACAATGCCCTCAGGAAAATGTGATTATATTCCCAGCAAAGGCATTGAAAATGTACTAGATTCGACATATTCTTTGACAAGACAAAACATTTAGCCGACGTTAACAGACGTGACCGATTAAAACAGAAAAAAAACTCGCCCAATATTTAAATGGTTTATAATGAGTTTTATCAGCACAATAAAAGATACTGTTGTGCTTGCTTTTACGTTCTGAAAAGAGGGGAAGCAGTGTCGAAACCTGAAACTGATTGAGGTCTTGCTAATTTTCAATCAAACAAAATTACTGTCGCATCGAGGTTTACTTTTTGATGATCAGTGCTAGTTTCTGCACTTGCATGTGTGTCTGTTGCTTAGAATTTCCTTATTGGAGCTTCAATTCTATGTACTTAATTACAAACTGTATTTTATGTGCGAACTTTTAGTTCAATATAAAATTACGGGTATATATGATGCATTTATTATTTATGGATCGTGATATTCGTTTGCATATCGATCTTTTAAAACATTTGTTAATCCACATTTGCATTCAACATATATTTCTCGGAAGCATTAAAGAACAGAAACGAAGTGTTCCTTATGTATGAAAGAAAACAGGAGTTTTATGTATGAAAGAAAACAGCAAATCCCTAATCATTTCAAACACTGATGAAGCACCAAGATAATTCTTTTAAAAGCAGATTTGTTGCACCCTACTTTGAATTTCGTTACAATCGGAAAAATTGTTATATTTAAAAATACGTAAGAAATATATATATATAAACTTCAACAAAATCGTCGATTTCTCATTCCGGTAGTTATTATTTAACTACTAGATAATGTCTACTAATAATGTCTGCATACCGTTTTATTAATATGATGTTTGTTTTACTATTTTGTTAGCCACGTGAAATCTGTGATGCCCAAATTTGGAACCAAGCTTGGCTTAATAGTAATACGATTGCAATGCAAAACCGTTCTGGCTAGTTACAAAATCATTTGATTAACCACAAACCGTACAAATGACAGGAATCAAAACAGAAAATTCAATTTACATTTGTCAGATGTATAGCTGTAATTTTTAGATGTACGTAGTAAAATAAAACTTTAAAAAAATCAAATACGAATATTTCATTGTCGATTACTATGTTTCCAACTTTGGTATTAACAGCTTCACAGTTAAAAGCAGTAAGAAGAGTTAAATGATACGAACTCCATTACCATTTAATAAACACAAACAATTATTGAACTTCGCATTTAATTTTTAAATTAATATCTCACATATTTCCTCCTTTCACACACTAACGTCTACGCAAACGACACTTACTGCTTCTGTATCGTGAAACTGGTGTTTCTTTAAAGTATAGCTCATTAACTTTGGCAAGAGTGGTCAATATTCCTGCATCCTGCATTTTGTAGCTGATTTTTTTATCATTTTACTTTTCATTGCTTACGAAAGAATAGAGATGATCACTAATTATTGTTGCCAATTAAGTGCTTTTACTCTGCAGATCTCCGCCCCTGTTTCGAAGGAGTCTAAGGTCTGGCTCCTGATTATTCGCCGTTGAAGGGTCCGGGTTTGAATCACAAGAGACATTGAAGTTCTTGTGTAAGTCATACGGCACTGGATGGCTGCCTTACCTTAAAAAAATGGCAAAAAATTAACGTCGGGCAACTCCTTGCAGCCCATTAATTTGCTGACAGTGGTTGTTAAATAATAATAAAAAAACAATGGTTCTCTAAAATGTTGAAGCAAACAACCTCCAATTCTTTCATCCTGTAGGATATGGAATGAAAGCAATCAGCACAAACAGAACATTCCCCCCACCATGCCTCCATCTTGAGATGTTTGTGTTGTGTTGACAAGGAAATCTGTGTCCGTTTGCTTAATGGGGATCCCGCCATAATCTCTTTCTGCGGTCGACACAGAAAAAAAGGTATCGCGACCTCTTGAAATGCATGAATTTTTTTCAAGTCTCCAATGTCAGTCACGGAACTGATGTTTCAAATGAATATCGTCCGGGACATTTCTTCGAAATTCATATCCAGCTATCAGCCACGCTTTGTAAGAAACGCAATTTAATATGTTCCTATAGTGTACCAATAGACTAAAACTGGCGAATTTGTTAGGAAACATTTTGGAACAACTCCAGTTGTGGAGCAGCATTCGTTGCAGTTACATCTTTAAAATTATTTCTCTAATTTGCAGGTGCATTCATTTCGGTCCATGGAAAAACAAGTAAAGTTAAAAGAGTCTAAAAATGCCATTATTTTGCACGTATAAATTTAATGACAAATGTATTCCGCTTTCCTACAGCAATTAATGTGAATCATTATGAGAATATGTTATTTAAAGATGTTATGGAGCACATAAATGAATAAATATTGGTAAAGCCACTGGTATGAGAAAAAATCCAGATTACCTTATTTCTGAGTAATTCCACACCAATTATGTGCACAATTTTCGATTTAAATTTGGTTTTATTTTTAGAGATAGAAAAAAAATTATTCCGATTGATTTAGGGTTTTGCTCCAGTATACTGCACCTTTGAAGCAACATTTTGCGGTATGAAATATACATTGTGATCTATCAACATATAGTTAACAATTATTAACATAGGGCTGCAATTAGAAAGGGCAATTGAAATCTACGTTTTCATGGTTAAGTGTTACTCAAGTCGACTGTTATACTTGCATGCACAAAAACCATGTACGTGCACATGATCTTTTAATTTGAAAGTCATTTTCCTTAGTACTGCCTAGAAGATTAAATAAATCAAACTATTATTCCAGTAGTTGCTACAATTTCACTACAGTATACTTAACCTTTTGAATCGCAAGCGTGGCGAATTGATAATTATAGCGATTAAAAAATCACTTAAACGTTACATACCTGTGAAAAGTTGTAACCAACAAGAAAAATTAAAATTATAACCAATTTTTTAAATACTTTACTAAAAGTAAATTTTATTTTAGAATTTTATATTTCATGCAAAGAAAATTTCATTACCCTAATAAATGAATTCATTACTTAATTTTTAAGAATACAATAAGTGTATGCGAAAGAAATATTGGATTCTTGTCTTTCACCTAACTTGTATTGCTGTGAAATATTTAGTTTCTAGGCATTCATCAAGGAATATACACAATTTTTTGACGTGGCAAAACCGTAAAAGCTTCAATCCAAATTGCGAGTAATTATGCATCGTAGAATCCTTCACACGTATAAAAATAAATGCTTTCAGCTTTATTCCCATAATGCTTTTGAACGGAACTGTTGAAACTTAAGAACGTTCCAGTTTTCATTAACACAAAGATATTACCTGTGATAGTCAATCCAGGGCAGCGACTAGAAGTCTCAAATCTTGTGCTTTCCATGTCTGACTCAAAAATCGATCTTTCACGATATGAAACGGCAACATGTTCTGTAGGAGAAAAACAGCAATACGCCTGTTCGTTTACATGCCTTTTAAGTTGAAAGGCTTTTTCTCGTGCTGCTATCAAAGGCATTCATTTATTTATTTATTTATTTATTTTTATTTTAGCTGTTTTAATTAAAACACATGTAAAATAAATGACATTATTATGTTTATTAATTCAAAACAGTTAGGAAAGGAGGGAGAAATGCCAAACAAAGACCTCACATAACTCCAGTCTCCTTACATACACATACTCAGTCAAGCGCGACAGAGACAGCGATCAGAATTATTAGTGTAAGTTATTAAACTTGTTGATTTATTCAAAAGGAAAGGAAAAGAGATAATAATTAGAAAACAAAAGAAAAGAAAAGATAATTAAAAAAAAGAGAGATGTAATGCAAAGATGTTTCTCCTCTAATCCATTATGTTCACTATATATCTCACATTTTCCCTACTTTCTCATATTAATATCCACCACTCATCTCCCCCTCATTTCTAATTTTTATGTAACAGATGAAGTTTTAATTTCCTATTAAGTATATTATTCAAATCATTAATCTCATGTGGTGGTGAGTTCCAATATTGAGGTCCCATGTAATTTATACTTTGCATTATACAATTAGTACTGGGAAAGACTGGTTTCAGTAAATCTTGATTGCTCGTTTTGCAGCTGTGATTTAGAAATTATTATAAATTCATTATTATCATTATTTTTAATCCTTTTATACAGTATCATACTTAAATTAAAGTTATATAACTGTCTAATAGTTTAAAAACCATATTTTGTAGAGGGTACTCTAGCAAAATGTCGAAAACTAAATTGTGTTTCATTTATAGGTGTGAAATTATTTTTTAATTGCAATAATCTACAAATATCTTCTCTAATATCTGGAATCTGGAAATATTCATTAATGTAGTGTGCCTTCATGCCAGAATGCAATAGTCAAAGTGAGACTGTAGTAATGAGTAATATAAAAGTTTAGAACCCTATTTGACAAAAGTGAGACTATGGAACTAATTATACCTAAATTTCAGGAAAGTTTAACAACAAGATCGTCAATATGTAGGCTCCATTTCAAATTATGTAGAAGTATAATTCTAAGATATTTAACATTGTGCACATATTCAATTATTTTATAGTTAATTTTCATTTGTAATTCAGGTGATAATTCAATTGCCTGTGTAGAGAATATCAGTGCCTTAGATTTATTAGTATTAATTACAAGATGATTTACCGAAAGCCAATTTGAATAATGCACAGCTGTTCCGTACAATGTGCTGCAATTTCATGTATATCATAACCAGAAAATAGCAAAGTAGTATCCTCTGTATATAATGTTGTAGTAGTATTAAATAATATATATCAAAAACTTTACTTATATATACATTAAAAAGTACAGGACCCAGAATGCAGCCCTAGGGCACCCCCGATTTAATAAATTCCATTGGTGACATGCTTTCATCCATCGGTGTATATTGAAGTATGTTCTTTAAGTAACTTTCAAAAAGATTATTAGGTAAACCTCTAATTCCTGTGGTGTATGATTTAAATAGGAGAGTGTTATGATTAATTGTATCAAAGGCTTTAACTTAGTCCAGGAATTTAGCCCCTTATTTTTTTGCTTTCCACGTTCTTTGTATGAGGTTTTGAATAAAAAGTAAAGCTGTCTCAGTTGATTTATTAGTCTTGAAAACAAACTGGTTAGTATTTTTATTTTTACATTTTTGCAAGTAAGCTGTTACGCTTTTACATATTAGCTTTTCAAGAACTTGAGCAAAGTTAGGCATTTTAGTAATAGGTCAGCATTTTTTTTTCACAATTTTAGAACCAGATTTATATACTGGAGAAAATTTAACAATTTTTAAAGCATCAGGAAAAATGCCAGTGTTAAAAACCTGACTAAAAATGGAAAATAGTGGCTCGATCAATAAGTCAGAACCTGCTTTTACAACAGCAGGACTAGTATCATCATAACCAGGAATAAAAGATGCACCGAATATAAACGAAATGGGCAAAACTTCATGGATACCTATCTCATAGCGTGTTGGTTTTCTTATAGAGGGAATAACAGCCTGTACCATGCACATGCAAACAAAGCAGGAGAGACGCCAAAAATTCAAAGAGTTATACGAATGATGTCAAAACATATTGCATACGGGTTATATTATTATGAAGTTCTTTAGTGTAAATTTTCTTGCATATGCCCTGTTATTTCATTTTTTATGAAACTTGTGGTGCCACAAATCGGATGTGCCTTTCTTATGCTATGTTTTGTGTTCCTGGTTTAGCGATCGACCTCCGAAATATTAGGGGCTAGGTTATTTTAGAGTGATCCGTGTTCGTGTTTGATTTGGAGCCCTGTTTCCCCGAGGGAGTGGGGGCCGTATGATAAGCGCATTACCCAAACCACATCGATAATGGAACCCGGATATATGCCCACAGTCTTATTCTTACACCACTGAGAAACGGATGTTTTTATTTTTTATCTGATTGAAGGTTTAACGATCATCGTGATCAACTTGATGTGTTATATGCAGCCGACCGAGCCTACTTTAGGGCCACTGGCTTCAAGTAAGTGAGAGAGCCTGTGTAATAAGAAAAAAAAACGGATTATCCATGATTTACCATATTTTGAACCCGCACCCATTCCAAAAGAATACTTAGCATCCATCGTTAGACCACTGTGCAACTAGAGCGGCAGCAACGGAGGAGACAATACTTATCTCTGACTGCAATTCCTTTAATATCTAGTGGATTCCCAACAGTGTGAGGTTATTTCTAATACATGTGCGTGTGAAGAATGGATATTTGCGATTCTTGATCTCCCAATCTGTAAGTACAGATGAAAATAATCAAGAAATATTATTCGTTGAACTTTAGAGATAAATTGCTTAGTCTCTGTTTCTTGTGTATTACTTTGAAGTAGAGGTTAGGCAAAAAAAGGTGTTATTGAGATTGCAAGGATAATATGCTGCAATTTTCCGACAATACAAAGAAGCATCGCTCAAGCCTAATCGTGTGAAGATGATTAAATCTTTTTTCTGCGGGGTGATTTCAAAACATCAAAATCTAACCATTTTTAGAGTAAAAAGCATCACCACATGTTCCATGACTTTGGGAAAACAGTACGCTTATTTTTTTTCAACTCTGTAAAACGTACGGCTGAAATTCTTTTTTAAGGGTAGTTTCACGAACAATGATGTCTTACGCACGCCCCAACAGGTACGCATATCGAAGTATGCTCAGAAATGAAAAAAACAATTATTTTTCTACCTTTTGCTTTATGTGATAGCGGAAATATTCTTACAGTGCATGATTGAATACATCAATAAGATTTCCTGCAAATTCTCACAATACGCAATTAGCCAACCTGTACGTAACGCGCAAACAGTCAGCAAGAAACTTACCGGTAATAATTTTTGTCTGTGTGAAAATCTCAAGTCGCAGGTTGTCCCAAGCAGTTTGTTCTCTAGTGTAAACAGATATTGAGGTTCAACCATATAATTGGAAACAAAGTATGGGGTATTACCCCAATTCGAAAATCCAATATATAACCAGTTTGAACTTCAAACAACTTCTGATGTATTGCTTATCTAATCATTCCCTTTTTTTCCTATGTTTTATACTAATTTCGGCGTAATGTTTTGTGACGTGAAAGCAAATACAATATTCATGTGCTTAAGGAAATATGTTTTATAGGCTATCCAATTTTAATTATTTCAGACATCCTTGACTCACACCTAAGTTTTCTAGTTCTTACGCAGAGAGCTTTTGTCAGTGCAGCCTTCGCCTGATATATTAAAATTTCCTTTTTTAGTTAGTGTTAAAGGGCGCGTTTACTTCTGTTTTAATTTATTTTACAAATTACTTTACTTATTCATTTTAGCAATTTAATTCTTTAAAGTCCATTTAAATTACTGTAAAGAAAAAGAAATACTTTGGCATTTTTTAAAGTTATGGTGACCTTGCATTAAGAATGAGTTTACCCAACAAAACTAATATAAAAATTAATAAACAAGTTTTCAAAAGGGACGAAAAATATGAAAACCAAAAGGAAAGAAAGATTCCATTCAATTCCTTGTCTTAATACAAATCAAATGAGTTTAGTTTTTTAGTGATTATCGCATTTTTCCATTGTTAGAGTTCATTGTCTTAGTACTTCGTTCAGAGTGCTGCTTCATGGAAGTGATAACAATGACACAAGTACAGATTGGTCCACATCTGAGTGACCCATGAAATTTGTAGTTTAGAGTATGTCAATGGCATTAACTCCAAATATAAATGAATATGTCATGCTATTACGATCATCTTTCCTTAACTATCAATTCAGTCGAACTGTAATGTAAACAGAATTGAAAACATTATTATGAGTAAGTTTTTCCATATAAAACACTAAAACTACTTTTGTTTTATTTTATTCAGTGTCCTGTGAGAGGCTGATGATTACCTGTCGTAAGCCTTCAATTTTCGATTTTACTGCAGGAGACATAATAAATTAATACACATGGTTTAAATTTCAAATATTGTGTGTGATCGAAATGACTTTAAAATCAACGTTCTTTAAATGCATGTCAAAAGAAGATAGCTTAGTTGACCGACGGGCCTAGGAAAGTCGAATATTTTCCTAATAAATAGAATGTATATAGTTGTGATTTTTCATAACAATGAAGATTATTTCGAAGGAACAGATAAATTTCAAGGGACTCTACCTTGAATACATTCCTGGTATACCTCAAAATATATCGTGATGGGACAAACAGTATATGTTCGAAGGATCATTGTTCTACTTGTCATCGGGTAACTGAAGTGTTAGAATATCAAGTTTTGTGAAGTGTGTGGAGTTACCTTGAAAACGCTCCACGAAAAAAACGAACTCGGAAAATCTTCAACACTTGATATACACAAACGGGTCACATTATTGTAACCACCTCCTGCTTTTGTCGTCAACAGCCCCTAGCCAATGAAAGAAAGCACGTGCCGTGAGCAGACTTGGAGGGTATATTAGGTGTACTGTAGGCAACCTGAAAACATATCACCCGTTACTGTCATGATACAAAGAGCGATGGATCAGATTTGCAAAAAGGGATGATTATCGGATTTTGGGCCAAGAGTGGCATATTTCTGAAACAGTACTGTTTGTGAATTGTTCGCGTGCAGCTGTGGTTGAAGTGCATCATGATTGGAGAAATAGAACCATTGTGAATAAGCGACGTGGATACTGCGGAGCACGAGGTGCCATTGATGTGATAGGTGAACGTCGGCTTCGAAGGTATGTGAGGACCGATCGACACGCTAGAGTGGAACAACTCACAGCCACGAATGAACCAGTGGGCTACCGGAAGTGTGTCTAAAACAAAAGTTCAGCGAACGCTGCTGCATATGGATATCCGATTCATGCGGATGATCACTGCAATTATGTTAAGGAAGGTGCATCGTCAGAAAAGGCTTATATTTGCACAGCAGTATCGGCATAGGACCAACTCTGATTGGCAAATCATTGCCTTCTCTGATCTTCAGAGAACTGGTGGACGTTGGCGTATAAGACGAGAAACATCAGAGAAAAGACTCTATTCAACTATTGCTGGCAGAGTAAAAGCTCATGGGAACAGCATTGTTGTATGATGAATGTTTTCGTTCCATTCTCTTAGTACATCCGCACCTGGGGAAGGCACTATGGACCGAATTCGTCATGAATCCATCCTTGCAAACCACGTACACCAATACATGCTGATTGTTTTCTCTGGGATGAATGGGATCTTCCAGCAGGACAATGCAACGTGTCACATATCTAGAAATGTCCGAGAGTGATTGGAAGATCACGATGATGACTTCAAGTACTTCTCTCTCACCCTAATTCCCAAGACGTAAGCCCGATTGAGCATCTGTGGTACCAAAACGATGGTGTTGTTCTCTCTATGGATCCCCCACCACGCACACTCCTGCAGCTGTCAGATGCAATGCAATCAGCACGGCTCCATGTAACTGTGAATACCTTCTAGCACCTTATTGGGTCATTTTAGATCAGTCTAGATGATGTCCGCGCTGCATACGGCGGTTACTCTGGATATTAGCCAGTGGTCACAATAATATGACCCGACCGTGTATATTGTTCGTGAAAACATTCACATTTGAAAATTTAGCAGTTTGTAGATTTGCATTGTATTCTCTTTTTATACAGTACATGCATAACCACTACAGCGTAAAAGTTATTTAGTAAAAAAAAGAACAAGTGAACAAAAAATAAGCATATATATATCAGCTAGTACACACAAATATCTGACGCTATCAACTAGGCCCAAGGAGAGCCTAGTGGATAGCGTAATCATCTATCATCGAAGAAATCGCAGGTTCGTTGAAAACAAGAACTATTAATGCAAAGTAGAATCCCGTTGATTTGGATTAGAATTTAAATCCCGAAAAAAATATTGAATATTTTTCTGGAATATATGACGCCATTTGGTGATAACGACATCAGTTCAAAAGACAAAACATCCGCTTGTTAAGTACCTGCATAATGAAAAACCTCAACTCCGTCAGAATGAAGTCAAGATAGGGACTAGCACCTATTTCATAAGTACAGCGCACGTTCAATAAGAAAGTGAAGTCTCCGAAGAGAAGTAGCCTTATACTGTATTTGCCAGTAGTTAAATTACTCACTTATCTTTTATTTCATAATCTGGTTACCCGCCGGGACTATTTCTTGAGATGTTTTGGAAATTCCAAATTTGCATAGCTGCCCCCCCCCCTGCCCTCAGTATTTCAGCAGAAAAAAAATTCTTTTCACTGTCTTCCAAACAAAAATATTTCCGACCTGTGCATAACGTGAACGAATCAGTAATTTGAAATTTCCTGTACACACGTTTTTCCAAGGAGAAACCATCAAAATTTTATCATACCACTAATATATAAAATATGAAATATCCGTAGCACGTGTTCGTAGAAGGAAGAATTGAATTCATTCATTACCATTTTACTTTCTCCACTAAAAGTATTTCAAATTTACCCTTGGTTTTCAATTTTAAGAAATAACAACCGCATTAAATCTGCAATCAAACCAAAGTTCTTCTTAAAATAAAATGTAATTTTTGCGTCTGCTATCTTCTTCAGATCCGCACAAGTCATATTGGAAATCATTAAATTTGTGTGCGGTATATTATCTGGAATAATAGATTCCTATACAGTAAAAATTCAAAAACACAATTGTTGTGTGATTCTCGTCTTTATCCATTAAAGCTGTTTAACAATAGCTTACACACATAAAAAAAAAAAAAAAAAAAAGAGTGTTGTAAGTAATTTTGTATTATCCTGACTAATTAAGCTCTAATCAGATCATCGTATTTTCATGGCCTTATAACAAAAATAACAGAGAACGCACTGCTGACAGAAAAGCAAGCCATGATAGTAAAACAATAGGATAATAATATTAATAATCTAAAGCATTTTTATGGGAATTTTACTAGGAAATTTTTTACAATAATAGCAAATTTTCGGAGAAAACTCTTCTCCTTCTTCAGGCTGTCTTGTTGTTGTCACTTTTTACTTGTCACTATCACGGTTACGGTTTACCTTGACGGTTACGGTTAACCTTGACGGTTTAGGTTATTTTTCAACAAATCCTGCCAGATGTTAGGCAGGGAAAATCCTTTGCAGTCATTGATGATGGAATTTTGATTTTTCTCAATCTCTATTCCTTCTTTCAGTTTTCTTTTTGGAAATTGCTTTGGAAACTCATTACTTTAAGGGAATTCCAATCCATGTTGTGCCCAGTTTCTCTAACATGCCTATCTAATCCAGTCTTGTTGGAGCAATTTTTTATAGCTGCTTTATGCTCAGCTACACGAGTTTCTAGTCTGCGACCTGTTTCACCTATGTAAGATAGTCCACAACTACAATTTACTTCATAAACTACTCCTTGCATTTTTAAAATATCTTCTTCTCTTTGAACTATTTTAGGGAAAAATTTTAACTTTGTTCTCTAAACTTGGAGCTAGCCTAATATTGTATTTCTTACTAATTCTCTTTAAAGACTCAAATAAACCTTTGTGATAAGAAATTTTTCTAGTGAATTTTACTTGTTGCTTTTGTGGGTTCTTCGTACCATTAAAATTCAGAAGCTTCTCAATTTCTTCTTTAGGATAGTTATTCTCTGCAAGTATGACTTTAAGCTCTTCTTTATGGGCTTCTTTTTTATCTGCAGTAGAAACTATTTTATTATTTTTTTCTAAAAACTGACTTGCTACATTTTTCTTAATAGAAACTGGATGATAGGAATTGAAATCCAGTAGTCTTTTAGTATTCATTGGTTTTTTATACCAACTAGTGAGGAATTTTTCATCTTCATAATAGATAGTAATATCTAAGAAGTTTATTCTTCTTTCTTTTTGAAGTTCAATAGTGAACTTTTGTTTTTCACAACAAGGAGAAAAAAACATATTAGTAGGAATTTTTGAAATGCTTACTTTCTCTTTGCAGAACAACTACTTTCAATTTGGGAAAACTTTTTTCATTCAAAAATCGGGGCTAGCTATGGGCTCCCCACTCTCCCCACTCTTAGCTAACTATTATGTGGGAAAACTAGAAGAAAAGATACTAGTACAACCCACATACTTCTGCTTATATAGCAGATACATGGATGACATCTTATTTATAATAGATAGCTCAGAAATTGCTCCAGAAAGAATTCTAGACTCATTCAATGAATTAGATGATTCCCTTAAGTTCACTATTGAACTTCAAAAAGAAGGAAGAATAAACTTCTTAGATATTACTATCTATTATGAAGATGAAAAATTCCTCACTAGTTGGTATAAAAAACCAATGAATACTAAAAGACTACTGGATTTCAATTCCTATCATCCAGTTTTTATTAAGAAAAATGTAGCAAGTCAGTTTTTAGAAAAAAATAATAAAATAGTTTCTACTGCAGATATGAAAAAAGCCCATAAAGAAGAGCTTAAAGTCATACTTGCAGAGAATAACTATCCTAAAGAAGAAATTGAGAAGCTTCTGAATTTTAATGGTACGAAGAACCCACAAAAGCAACAAGTAAAATTCACTAGAAAAATTTCTTATCACAAAGGTTTATTTGAGTCTTTAAAGAGAATTAGTAAGAAATACAATATTAGGCTAGCTCCAAGTTTAGAGAACAAAGTTAAAAAAAATTTCCCTAAAATAGTTCAAAGAGAAGAAAATATTTTAAAAATGCAAGGAGTAGTTTATGAAGTAAATTGTAGTTGTGGACTATCTTACATAGGTGAAACAGGTCGCAGACTAGAAACTCGTGTAGCTGAGCATAAAGCAGCTATAAAAATTGCTCCAACAAGACTGAATTAGATAGGCATGTTAGAGAAACTGGGCACAGCATGGATTGGAATTCCCTTAAAGTAATCAGTTTCCAAAGCAATTTCCAAAAAGAAAACTGAAAGAAGGAATAGAGATTGAGAAAAATCAAAATTCCATCATCAATGACTGCAAAGGATTTTCCCTGCCTAACATCTGGCAGGATTTGTTGAAAAATAACCTAAACCGTCAAGGTTAACCGTAACCGTCAAGGTTAACCGTAACCGTCAAGGTAAACCGTAACCGTGATAGTGACAAGTAAAAAGTGACAACAACAAGACAGCCTGAAGAAGGAGAAGAGTTTTCTCCGAAAATTTGCTATTATTGTAAAAAATTTCCTAGTAAAATTCCCATAAAAATGCTTTAGATTATTAATTCAATTAAACTAGGAAGCCATTTCTCAACATGAGCTTTATTCAAAGAAAAATATTAGTTTCGAAAGTCAGCTCCTGTGGGATTTCGCAGGACTTTACAGTTGATTACAGATAACGAATTACATCAGTTCTTTACATTTTTACTTTTAATATTTTGGTGATTTTTTAACTGTTTTCGTTTTTTCAGGAACACTCCGTATTTTGAAGGAAACAAACGTTAACTTTCAACAGAAAGTATATCAGAAACGATACAATAGGAGCATCATCATTACAAAAATGTTCCTTTTCAGATTCAACTGCGCACTCAGAAAGTGAAATCAATTAGCACTCTTTTATCATCAATCAAAGGGTTACAAAATTGACCTTTTTATTTGTCTTTAAGGAGAAATTAGTTAAGGAGAGTAAGTTTGTAAGATTAATGTTTCAACATGGATTGCTTAAAAATTCAAATATGAAAAGACTACAATGAAAGTGAAAAGAAAGCAATCTGCAGCTGTTTCTTCTCTACTATTTTATTGAAGATTTAACAACAACCGTGCGCAACTCAATTGGTTGTAAATTGCCGCCTGTCACTAATTAAAGGCCACTGACTCAAGGAAAGGTAGAGAGCCAGTGCCGTAAGATAAATACAACATCCATGCCTCACGGGATTCAAACCGGGACCTTTCTCGGACAAATGGTTATAAAGCAACGCTTAAACCACTGCACCACCTGGGAGACAATCTGCAGCTTCAAAGGGAATGGAGATATTGATCGAATACGCATTAAAACTTTTTAATACGTGATATAGGTAAACTCGAGTTAACGATCCAATGATAAGAATAAAGGCAAAAGCTGTATTTTTAGCATAGGCAAGTTTTTGCCAAATGAATGTGATTGGTAGATTAAGGGAAGAAAAGCCGATTTTACAAAAGTAGTAATTGTGGACATAAAAATATTACAACCAATATCAGGGAAATAAGGAAAAGAAAATATTGACTAAAAGTTCAACAACTCACGTTTTTAACAGTAAAGAACGGAATTTCACTGTTTTTCATTCAAAAAAATATTCTTTTTTGAAAAAAAAGATATTGAGAGTGTGAAAAATGTTGTGTCCTACTTCGAGAGCGATCTCGTAATTAAAAACTCACCTTTATATCAAAAGAATCAAGAAGTCCTACTACAAATATTAAAGGAATGCAAACGTTTCCGGCGCCAGCTAGCCGGTGCTGCAGGGGTCTGTCCCACCGGCGACCACTGCTCTCAGTTTGTACATGAAGCCAGACATGGTGGTCGATAAAGTTCATTTTCATCACTGATTGTTATACATGTTTAAAACCACAAGTGAAGCATATGGTTCAATATGTCATGCTTATGGTGAAACGGTTATGGGTGAGTAGACGTGTCGAGAATTATTTGCCAGGTTTAAGAAAAGCGTTCTAAGGTTGAAAGGCAAGCCACGTGCTGGTAGACGAGAAGCTGGAATCGCAGTTGCAAGATGATGACAGATAATCGAACACGCAACTGGAAAAACGTTTGAAAGTGTGTCAATCGACGGTAGTACGGCGTCTACAGTCCTTGGGGACGATGCAGAAGATTGGTAAGTAGGTTCCACATATTTTAACGGAGGGTAACATTAGTGAACGACTGGGCATCTGCACGTCGTTGCTGAACAGGTTTCAAGGAAATAATTTCTTGTAAAAGGTTGTCACCGGGGACGGAAAATGGGTCTATCGCGACAACCCCGTACGTAAGCGAACTGGGTCAATACAGAATAGCCATCAACATCCGTTTAAAAACAGGATATCCACGGGTAAAACGTGCTGTTGTGTGGATGGTGAGATATGCATTGAGTGCTGTACTTCGAACTTTTGAAAACAGGCAAAACAATCACTGTACAACCATTTAGCGACCGCTTGACGAAACTGAACTCCGCAATCGAGAAAAATCGCCGATGGACAAGTAAAGTACGCCTCCCAGTCATCATGTTACATGATAATTCCAGACGCCATGTCGGAGACAAAACGAAATCAACCCTTGAACAGTTACTTTGGGAGGTTTTAACACATCCGGCTTACTCCCTGAACATTGCACCCTCAGTTTTTCATCTGTTTAGTTCTATGCAACATTCACTAGTCAAACAGTGGTTCACCACCGTTCCAAATGTGGAAAATTTGGTCATTGTGTTCTTCAGCTGAGAACCCTAGTCTTATCAGAGGGGCATTCATTTGTTGCCCGAAAAATGGCATAAGGTCATTGATGCTTGCGTTAAATATTTCCTAGACTAAATGCGTATCGGTTTCGTGATTCCTTCTATCTCATTAAAACGGCGGGCCGTGGTGCAGTGGTCTAAGCGATGGCCTCTGATTATTCGTCCGAAAGGGGTCCGGGTTCGAATCCCGGTGAGGCATGGATGTTGTGTTTGCCTTACGGCATTGGCTCTCTCCCTTCGCTGGTGCCAGTGACCCTAAATTAGGGACGGGCAACTGCTTATAGCCCATTGAGTTGCTCACGGTAGTCGTTAAACCTCCAATCCAAAAAAAAACAAAAACAAAAAAAAAACGGCGGAAACATTTTCATTCCCCTAATATTTCACACACTTTTTTTCCACCGATCATCCGAAAATGAACCATCAGTTGTTTTCACCTTCCCGCTTTTATGGTTTATTAGTGGACCAGAGGAAAGCAGACGTCCTATGATACATACAGACGCTCAGATCTCAAAGTATACACAAAGAATTTTGTAAATTTTAAAAACTTCGCATTCTTTAATTTGAATGCTCATAAAACGGAATTCATAACACACTGATATTCAAATTAACAATGAAATTACAAAATCATGTATAACACGAATTCCACGCAACAGAGTTTAGTAATGGTTGGTATGGACATACATATATCAATAACGATGTTATACTCAGCAGAATAGAAATGATGTCACTTCATAAAGTGGAAGCATTACAGCATGGCATTTCAAATGTGATGCAGCAGGTGGCGATAACTTCGAGGGGAAAACACGCTGCGTGATTGCACCAAACCGTCAGTCATCTGGCACTACGGCACAGATGCAGTTTACAAGACTCTGATGTCATGCGTCGCCCGAGGCCTCGTTGTCCCCATAGTGTTCGGGCAAAGGGCTGTCTGCTTGCAGTTGCTCTTTTCAGGGCAACCCAGACGTCCACAATCGCGTTCTTTCGTTCTTTCCAAATATATGGTATCAACTGGACTCTGAGAATGTGCTCAATCTCCAGGTATATACCTGAAGCTGAGCTCTTACGTGTCGGCTTTTATAGTCCTTAAATCAATACTTGGGACCAATAGATCGTCTGACGATCCGTACATATTGGCTTAGGATATTTTCTTCCTTCAATGATTGCTGAGTAAACTTCATTATATTGGGTTACATCGAATTATATTTTCAGTTTTGTATTTGTAAAACAAAATATATAAATATCACTGCAATTTGAATCCATGACGAATCCTTGAAACACAGAGTGTTATGTTAAGTCTGTCACAGGCCCTTAAGAAAACAAAAAAAATATGAATTATCTTACATGTAAACATGTAACTGTTTTGCAAAGCACTGAATTTTCACTGCTAACTTTACGTGTTATTCAAATACACCAATGAACCATTACATTATATCCACCTACCTAATAAGCTGTATAATCCCCTATAGCTCCCGTAAAACAGCTGCCCTTGACGAGGCATCGATTCGAAGGGTATCTTGGGGTATTTGGAACCATAATATCAACAGCAGGTCACCCAGTTCTCGTGGAATTCGGGGTGGAGGTGATTTAGTGCGAACCTGCTTTTCCAAATCGAACTACAAATGTTCGATTGGGTTCATCATGTCACGTGCATTTGGATGCCAGCTCATTAACAGAAAATTACCAGCATGTTCCTCGATCCATTCTTTGACGATTCCGGTAGTGTGGCATGGCGCATTATCCTATTGGTAATAGCCATATCACCAGCAGGGTTCACAGTTGCCATGAATGGGTGAACTTGGTCCGCAACGATGTTCAGATACCTGACAGCGGTCAGGCATTATGCTATTGGGATAATGTGGCAGAAAGTGTCGCAAGAAACCATCGCCCACAGCATAACACCACCGCTACTGGCCTGTTTCCGCCCAACAGTAAAACGAGGTTCCGTAGCCTACGTTGGTAGTCGGCGTATCCACGCTCGGGCGTCACGTGATTCACCAGTAATCTTGATTCGTCAAACCAAGCAACTTTCTTTCAATTATCCACTGTCCGATCTCAACGATCTTGGGCCCATTCCATGCGTTGTTGTCGATGACGTGCAATGGACATGGCGATCCGGCTAGGAAATCGGCTACGCATGACCACTCCTAGAATGCTCCGATGAACAGTATGCTGTGACACATTGCCATGATCACAACTGCTGTAACGGCGAGTGAATTGTCGCATTGTGGCTCTGCTGTTGCTCTGAACAATATACTATGCTCTGCCCTCCCCTCTGGCATCAACGAGCAACGCACGACACACGGCTGGACAAAGTTTAGTTTTTTGGCGATCTGTGCACCAATTTTTTTACATACTCGCTACAGCGGCACGTGAACAACCCATAAGCTGCGCCGTATCCGAGATCGTAGTTCCGAAGCGCCCTGTCATCATAATTTGTCCTTTTTCAAACTCGATAAATCGGTAGATATTCCCATTCTGACTTAGAACACTCTACTAACCAAGAGTCGGCCCTCCGATTGTATATATATATATATACTGATCTGTGAATTTCATATACCCAAGGTTCGGTCTCCAGGCGCGCTCGCTTATTTTGGCAGGGGAAGGTCATAATGGAATGGCTTTTCGGTGTACACAAATAAAATAAACATGTCATGAGAAATTAATTCAGCTATTTATCATTTAATTTCTATTTTAATGAATACAATGTTAACTTCGCTTCATGAACAAAACTGTGTTCCGCTTACGACAAATTAGATGCATTCAGTTTGTAGTTTGGATCATCGTTTTATTCACAAGACGTGCAATTTTCTGAGAAATAACTGAAGCTGCAACACGCAAAGGGTTTTTAGATGTGAATCCGTAATTCTCGCCCTCGTTTTAGATTTGACGAAGTACATTCCATAAAACTCTGGTCACAAACAAAAGTGTAACAAAATAAAACTTACATTAAAATCGCAGTGTGCCACAAGATATCATAATAGCTAAATACAATGAATTTGCCTATCACAATTTCATAAGACGATGAATTCAGTACTGACAATTGTGGCCGACGGGGCTGTTTGCGTGCACCACGCACTACGAACATCAACACCACAGTAGCGATATCCCGTCCATCCGCTTCAATTCGGTCTGCTTAGTGTCTTTCCACCTACAGCATCACCCTCCGCCTATCAATCAAACAGAATGGCAGCTGTCTATAGGTTCTGAAATCCAGAGCTGCTTCGGGCATCCAGCTCTTACATGCGTCTCTTCATGTGAATCAAAGAGAGAGGCTTCTTTAGACGTGCTGCCATCTATCCGCGAGATCCTTCTGCCAGTTTAAGTCTAACGCACGACCTCACTTTGATTACAGAAAAACTTTACAGTCCGTACCTGACTGGAGAAGCAGAATCTGTTAAAATTGTATAAGTTCTCGAGTTCAGGACAAAATTAGGGTGGAGGCCGATTACAGCCCGGGGGTCGTACATGCTTAATTTAAATCATACCATTTGTTCTCACAAATGTAGAGTCGTCAAACGCAGGACCACAAAAATATTCAAAACATTAGAGGGAACATGTGGCAAGACGTTTACGAGAAAGAGGTTATAATCATACACTCCAGTTTAGTTAGATACGTGCACAGAAGTGCCAAAAGGTTGTTACGAACTAATTAATGTTTATTTAAATCGGAACAACTTCTCGTGAACGACGGCGCGTGTGAAAGACATCAGACAGTGTAAATAACTCCTGATACTGAACTGTGTGAAATCAGCGTTATTACTGTTCCCCAGATTGAAAAAGAGGCGGACTGTTACGAGTTTAACAAAGCCCAAATTATAGTGACCGGACCAGGTAATTTTCAAGACGACAAGGCTTATGGTGCACTCAGGGTTAACTCAAAAAATTGATCTGAAGTTGGAAAAGCTACTAACTGCCAGCAATGTGCGGGCCAATAATCGATTATAACCTTGAGCGAAGTCTATAACGTCTTTTCATCTTATCGAGAAGACAGGATAGACTTCGCTCCGACATCGTCTCATCGATTCTAACGTTGAGCGAAGACCATCCCGTATGTTATGAGGAAACAGAAGGAATAATGTGCGTTTGCATCTTGAGGATAACCACGCCAAAGCTAGCGGTACTACTTTCACCCCGGAAGCGTATAAACCCGTCTTCACTTGGCTAGCATTGGAAGAGTTAGCGACAGCGTCTCCTCTTATTCCTCTCTCCATGGAAGTATGTAAGAAATATTACAAAGCAAAGCCGATATATACAATTTTTTTACACAGTGTTACATTGAAAGTGGAAAAGGAGAAAACCTCTAAAACATAACAAACGTTGGATGTTATTTAATAAACGTTATCAAATGTTAAACTATATGTATATATTGAATTTCAATGTAATTACTGAATACTTTGTTTATTTGTCCTTCTATCCGAACAAAACAAGAAGAAATTATTGCTGTTGATGACGATGGCCCGTATTTCTAGCGATTTATAATATTTTGTGTTTATATTTTCTAGTCAAGTGTGGGGTTGTGTCTTTACTATGCATGAAAGTGCGGATAAAAAACAATGTGCAGCTACTGAGTTTAAACTCTCTGATAACGCGATATATGTATAAAACAAATAAAACAAGGGGCCCAATTCGTGGCAATCTTTCCCCAAGCGCAGTTTTGGGGTCAATGTAATGAAATAATCCAAATGTTGCAGACGAAATTTTAAATATCAGATAGGATATCATTAAACATCCCCACGTGGTTTGCGGTGGAGCAGAAAAATCCTGATTTGTACTTCGACCTCAGAAGGACATTCCACGCTTAATGCAACCAGGCTGGACAATTCTTGCTACATTTAGTATCGACCCTGCTTCCAAACTGAAAGTCAATTATTCTTAAGATAAGACTCAGAAATAGCATTAATATTTTGGAATATTGCATTAATCTTAGCTTAGAAAAATACAGCACGTCGCCACAGGAACTGAATATCATTCTGACCAAAAGTCATAAATCCGAACGTAGGAAATGTCCGAAGTTACGAAGAATTAGTATTACAACCGTCATGATCGTAGTAAAAAATTACTATAAAAACATGTAATCACCGCTACAATATAAGCAAAATATAAATGCACAACTAAATATTCTTGGAAACAGTCAAGTTTAGTTCATAGCGTCCGGTCAACTTGATAAATTGATAAAAGATCTGGAGTGGTTTTGAATTTTTTGGTGATACATGTGTAGGCGAAATCTCAAATTTCAAGACTGTTTTAAAATTGTAATCTTGTCGGGCTGCTGCAGGATTTATGTAAAAAAAAAGCTAGTTTATGAATGTATTAAACGCTTTATGATTTTCTTTCTGGTGATTTCTCTTTGCGCCTATCTTGCTCCACGTAGGGCATTTTTAGTGACAAAATGGTCTTCTTACATTGGTAAACCGCTGTTTTCAGTTGTGCAAACGTTGCCTTTCAAAACTTCAAGATTGATGTGTGTAGTGGAATCTTCTGGTATATCATTTTGTAAAGAAATTTTCCTTCGATTTGAGTTTTTCCTGTTTAGCAAACTCTTAGAAGGATTATTAGATTACGAAGTTTTTCATATTCGTTTTCTGGTTAAAACTTAAATATTGGTGATGTGATATTTCTAATATTTTTTGAATTATTTTACATAACATAATTACGGCAAATTCGGAATCTCAAATTTTAATTTAACCAATATTTTTCTAACATTTCTTGGACACCATGCATTTGCAAAAAATAGACTTACATGATGCTGAAAAATATATTTAAAAAAACTCGAGTAACAGTGTCAATGGTTTTTTTTTTGTGTGTGTTTTTCGTAAATTAAAAATGCAGCACAGAAATTTACGCTGTATGGTATTGCGTAGTAGTACAAGAGACGGCCATCATGAAGTTGCATGAAAACCTCTTCTTTTCATATTTTAAATTAGCCTAATAGTATCACTCTTTATCTTCTAGTGCTCCTCCACAAATTCAAGCAGTCTTCAAACAGATATAAGCGTCCGTGCGTCATGAGTAGGCGCGGCTAAGGTCAGAGGCTATCTAACTTCAAATGATTTTTGGTAAAGCTGTTTTGATGTCACATTGGTCGCTGGCTGGACCAAGCATACGTGCCACGGAAGCTGTATGTAACGTTTGAATTCTGAATTTCTGTTGGAGGAACGGTTGAGGTTGTTCGTCACTTAAAACTCTGGTATTGCGGGATACTGTGGGTGGAATCGGATTTACTCTAATGTTGGTACTATATTGACTGCCGACGAATAACGGTATATTACTCAGAAAATCTGTTTTATCTATTTTTGTCAGCAATTAAAACATTCAAAAAATAAAAAGCACTGAATGAAGAAAGTTGGCAATGATATTTGTCTCTGTTTTAGTATGAATGGAGAGTGTTTCTTTCAGGAGAGAGTAATCTTTACGTCCGTTCATTTATAGCTGAATGGTTGAAAACCTTTATATGAGTTTACGGTAGCAATCTCTTTGCCTCCCATGCCTTTGCAGGTTAGGGATTGCTGTTTCCTCGCTGGAGGTACACTTCTCGTAGTGTGTCTCGTTAGGAGCTTTGTATTTTAGAAGACAAAGCTATATGGACCGCTTCGATAAACATTTCGTCTCCGTTGGAAAATACGGCAAAAAAAAATTATTTTACTTTATGGTACAAAGTTATATTGTGCAGCAAAACATACAAAACATAAAATGCCAAGGTACTATTGAAAAAAACATAATTCCCTGTCCCATAAGTCTGTGATTCATTTCTTAAGTAAAAATCACTTTCCTCGAATATGTATTAAGTTTAATAATGTGTTATCTATGTTGAACGCGAATTTAAGTAAGTGTTTTCATGACTCGAGCAAAAAATAACACATTTTAAAATGAAAGATTTGAGAAGATAACACATAGCTCTTTTCTAGTACTAGCAAATGCATTTCTTTTGAAATTCAAGACCGGGTTAAGAGTGTTCTTAATTAGAATAGATATTTTTATTCGATGTGATATAGTTTAAAATCTCAGCCATAAGACTTCATAGAGTGTAATCATATGATCACAACATTCACGTTGAGAGACAATGAATTTGTTTATAGCACATAACCTTGTTTGACAGATTTACGTCGTTCAAGACAGGGTTTCCAAGAACAAATTATAAAGATACATTTACACAATTGTAATTTAATTATACAGTTTTCGAAACATAATAAACTGAAAAAAAGTAATTTTAATATTTCATTTAAAAAAACCCTTTCAAGCTAATAGACCTCAAAGAAATACAAGGCGTTTCATTTTCTTAAACTGTACGTCTATTCCAACAGTAAGAGGAAAATCTCCATCATTTTATAAAATCATTGCGTCGATATATATCTAAAATCAATTCATTGATATGTGTATATTCCAAGTGCTTTTCTTGAGAAGATAGTAAAAGCCGATCGAACTTGCTTCGAGGGGTTACGTTGATTTTTTCGTAAAATGTTTCTTAAAACAACGTATCGAAGAAACTCTGCTTCTTCCACAGAAATAATGAAAGTGTCGAAATTGCATATCAATCAAATCTTTCATAAAAATATTAACCTAAAACCTAATACTTGTCAGCAGGAATATAGGTCAGTCGTGCGCATTTTATAAGTGTATATGTGCATATTTCAGTAAAGAGGTTACGAAATATGTTCCAAAAGCATCAATGCTCAACTACTTCTTAAACGAGATGAGCGTTGTACTGAAAATTTCCTTTCAAAATAAGGGATTTGCTGAAATTAAAGAGTAAAGCCAAAAAAGAGGGGGAAAAAAAGAGAAAACCCAGGGAAATATTTGTAGTTAAATCACCATACTGATAAATAATGCACAAAAAAATTATATTTATGATTCTTTAATATCATAGTCTTTGGTTTAGCAGTTATGCAAGTAGCTTTACGTTTCCAAATGATCGAATGAATTGTGTGAAGTGTTAATAACAACAACCATAAAATATTACCTAAGCGCCCCAATGGCCTAAGCTAGGAAATTTGAGCATTCGCGGGTGAGGCACGGTTTTACTTTTTTTTCTACGGGACTGGCTCTCTCCATTCTCTGGAATCAGATGCCTTAAATTACGGGTGGGCGAATGCTTACAGCCCATCGAATTGTCCACGGTGGTCGTTAAACCACTACACAAAAGAGGTATTTCCCCGACAGATGTACTAAACAAACATTTTTACCAAAATATCCTAAGTTTGGTAAAACGTCGGCTTGTACCAAGGTACAAATGATCGATCTTCTGGATATTTGTGCATTTGCACGTGAGATTAAGTTTGCCCTTTAATGAATAAATGTAAGCCCTCTAGTAGCAAGGCTAGTCAGTTCTGCCCCTCCAAGAATGCAGTCACTGCCATTAACTATCCTGATATTTCAGCCGGACCTATGAAAATTATAAACTCGCCCAAGAAAAATCAGAATGACATAAAAGTGGACTAAACTTCGGTTTCTGTCCTATTCCCATCGTTCTGCTAGCAAGCATTCTGAAAAGAAACTCTCATTATGATTTCATCGGTTGCACGAATGGGAGAAAGCATTTCAAAATGTGTTTCCTATTATGTTGAACTGCCTTTGTCCATGAACATTTCTGTTTGGAACATAGACGGGCGGCACTAACTTTTAGTATCAATCTATTGCTTGGGACACTTCTACAGATCAAAATCAAATCGAAGAATTTAGAGCAGATATATGCTATTCAATGTCAGATTGACGGAATGACTGATACATAATTCTAACATAAAGGCATTCCTAATTTTTTCTAAGCGAAGCTAAATATGGAAGGAAGATCTAATATCGCTCGATACTTGGAAATTGCCTTTTACTAATACTTTAAAGCACGTCTTGTGTTCCTCTGTTGTTAAATGGAAAGCTATCAATTCCTGAAATCTTTCAATGAATAGTTACCAAAGTTTACTTTGCAAAAAGAAATTAAAAAAAATAAAATATATATTCGTAAAGAAATTTTCATCTTATTGTGAAGAATTTAAAAATGTTTTAAAAAACAGTTTCAGCTTTGACATCAACGGGAATCACGTGTATTGCATTGTGTGATTAGGGTTAAGATTGTGTATAAAGTAATGCAGTATAGAGGGCATATTTGGATGACTCGAGGATGGATAGTTAGAGAGAGAGAACATTTGTTTTGGTCGTTTATTTGCTCTCCATCTACTTTAGCGTTATTGACCGGTTCTCTGTAGTGCAGAAATCTCACTCACCGGATTTCAGTGTATTTTTCTTACGTAAATGTACAAAAAAAAAACGTGCTTCTGGATACCATACTGAAGTGTCATTGAATTAGAGATGGCAGCGATATTGAAAATGATTTTCTGCTAATCGATCATAATCACGCATGAAAGGCCGAAAGTGTTCTAAAAACATCTATTCCCCACAGCTTCCCTAGTCGTGACCGATTTCATTCATAGTGGGTTACAAGCGCGATTTGAAAGCTTATGTCAAATGGTAGGTCGTAGGTGCTCATAGATTAGGTCGCCGCGCCTCAGAAGTCGTCAACACACTAGGGATTTTGCTTGTTACTGCGATCTTAGTGTTTGCAGAATACGAGACGTGAGGTAAGAAACAAGTTCCTTATGAATTGCTGAGGTGAACTGACCACACACATCTCGAGTTCTACGCCAATTGGGCAGCTTTGGGTGTGATCGACCTGAAAGGCGCAATATAACATCACAAATGATCACCGACTTGAAGGAGCTTTGGTCTCCCAAGAGTTCCGCAATTGAAATCAAGGCACCAGACTCAACACCACCACTGGACCACATAGGACTAGAAGAGAATACCCCGCAGTGATTACTCCAGATTTTTACTGCACCGAGCCCAAGGGATATTTCGAATCACACGTAAAATATTTACGTGCGCCATGAATCCTTTTTGTTAAGTTGGAATAGCTGGTAACTCATTGATGACCTGTGATGTCTTTAGTAGATTTTGGGTGTCCTCAATATGTGGACACTGTAGCGAACTTTGTATCGAGATACAAACTAGAATAAATTGTACCAAGTATGAGGAGAACCATGTATCTCATAAAAATTGATGGCAGTATTCGTGAAAGAATTGCATGATTTGTAGAAATATACAGTTTTAGGAACTGAACTCATATCGAATTGAACTCAGACATGGAAACTGCGTCTGTTCTTGAAACAGAGATAAAATCTTGAAGTTTGGTAAATGTAACATGTGGCTGACATTTGTGCAGTCAGCAACATTTGTAAAAAGGAAGAATCATAAAATCATTTGCTTAATTCCAAAACAAATAGTTTTTCCTTTCTTTTTTTTCTTTTTTTACAAAAAATCATAATGCTGTTCCCAATAAAACGAATTCGTGAAAGTAAGCTAATTGCATGAATTGCTCAAGATTCAGAAGGATTGGGAGACAAGTCACGGCGCCTTTTATTTCCAGCTGCTAAATGCAAAACTAAGCATGTTTTCACGGAAGCAGCAAACACAGTGTTCTTCAATTTCTTACTTTCCAAAGCAAGTGCTTAAACTTTTGCCTTTAGGAAATTGCGAGGCATTTACATCGCTGTTAAAGTGGCTAATACATTTTCCTGTGCACATGTACCAGATCATAAATCTTATGACTCGTATCAATTTCATATTGCTTTAGGTTTCACAGATTATAGCATTAAACAAAATCCACTTTTTCTTCGGAAAATAGCCTTACCCAAGGAGAACCGTAAAGAATGGTGTGTAACAACTTTACGGTGGCACTTCGAGTTCAAGGAAGAATCAGTCGAATCCAGGTGCGCTTGCTATCGCCCACTCAATTATATTACTATTAGATTATATTCACTATGCATTAACTTTATTTTATGCATAGCCATAGTACTGATTTAACATTTCAGGTTCAGTGATTCAGTGTTTGATTGCATGCAATAGTTTTATACAAATACAGTTTCGCTCGATTTTTTCAATGTGTTTTCATCATGAATTAAGTGAAGTATTAAATCGAAAGAGAACAATTGATAGTCCGCCTTCATCCATTGCTAAGCAGCAAATAGTTTCAAATCATTTACATGCCTTAAGAACTGATTTTGAAATAGTAAATATCCACTGATTTTCAAAAACGTGGTCCAAAACACCAAATAAAGACGTGTGTTTAATTTCGGATATATCCATACATTATCATAAACTTTCCGATTGTAAAACGGAAAATCTTGAAGCTCGTATTTGTCTTATATTAATTATTTTCGTTCTTGCTTTTCTGTAAAGGTATAAATTCAAAAATATCGCAACACCCGCAATAAACAATTGAACTTAATTTAATCACACACCCAAAGCATAAACGGAGCAACATAATGCCTAACTTTATTAAAACACATATTCTGCGCTCTGTTTGTAGAAATTGAGTGTTGGGTTTCATTACGCAAGTCAACTAGAAAGAAATTGTTTCATTACTTGGGACTCTGCAACCCTGCTGGGCAGTCAGATTAAATACTACGTGATTTGTCTTCAAAGATACAGCATCCTCTTGGGGCACACTACAGAGTGTGCCCCAGTGAGGATATCTGAAGTCCCTGTAGCCCTCTCCCCCTAAGGCGAGGTGGCCACAGAGTTTAAAACTAAGAAAAACACCAAATAACTCTGTCCGCCATTCAACACATGGAACGGCTTCGAGAATCTGAACTCTGACAAATAAATATTTATTCAACCTTTCACCCAACTTTCTTTCTCTTTTACTCAACACAAACGATCATACACACCACTTACAGCATTTATTCACCCTTCATTTCCTCCATCCAGCCGATCGAAAGCAGCCAGGCATCTCCCGGTTGGCAACCTGGAATGAAAGCAGCTCCGAAGTGGATTTAGAGGAAGATCTGGAAAGCAAAAAACCAAAATAAAAAAAAAAACTGAGGAAAGGGCGAACCCTCCTCAAGAAGCCCTGAGGCCAAGACCTCAAGGCATCTCGGAACTACTACACTTTTTTTCCTTTAAATGTTAAATTTCACCAAAGTGACATTCAAGAATTTCAACACTTAGTACTCATCAAAATTCAAAAAACTAGCTACTTTAAATCACTCCCTTCTAAACACTAAACTAAAGTTAGATAAACACTAAAGTACTTTCTACGATTAAAGAACTATGAGTACCCGAAATCTTGTACTAAATTGTACAGGACGTTCAACCGTATTATTTAATTAACTACAAATGTACTAATTTTTTACACAGGAAGATACAAGATTAATCACCTACAGTTACAGCGAACTTGCACATTAACTAACGAACTACTAATCATCAAGACACTATTAATTATTTTAATTTTTAAACAAACGAATTATATTAATTCTAACTACAGGCTGAAAACAAGTCAGCCTTTATATTTTGGCCCATTCTCCCGAGGTCTGACACTGACCTGTACATGTTGGAGAAGCCGCAATTAACTTTTAATTTCATATGAAGTATGTAGCTTGCGGAGAACCTCCAATTATTCTTCTCTAAGGCATACATCGTCGAATGAACTGTGATTCAGGTAATCGGACGTGATCAGTCGCCATCCGATTTCTGATCATACTCTTAATGTGCCAAGTAATACTACGTGCTTTTCCTCCAAATATTAAGGAAAAAACTTCTTAAAAAGTAGTAACAAAAAAAATTTATGAGAAGAAATTACGAGTTCAGGTCTTATAAATTTTAATTTTCATACAAAATAAGGCACGTAAACATCCAAAATATTATTCTGGAGAAAGAGCATACTTAAAGACATCCAGAACTAATTTATGCACTATCAGTGTTCTATTTCTTTCAGATTTATTGAATTCGCAAGCCCTAAATATAAAAACAAACTTTTGGTATTTAAAAATATCTGCAAATGTCAAATATGTCGATGCAGCCTCTCTCTTTGTATATGTTGATCTCTCGTTGGTGCCAATTATTCTTGTTTCCCGTTAATCTTGATATTTGACATTTGACGATACACCTTGGATGGCTATACGACTAAATGACTGAATCATCACATCGGTTTCGCAAAGCCGGATAATCGAGCAGATTCTAGTGTTTTTTAATATACATTGCTGTTAAATAGTCCATGTCTTCGCTAAGCAAACGAGAACTTTGAAAACCATATCAATATGAGGTGGAGGTTAGTAGACAGTGTTATAGACTCGTAACATAAAGTTAGACATGCTGCAGTTTCGAAAGGACGTCATGATGACATGCAAATTTAGCGACTACTAGTAATCGATTATTCGCGTATTTAAATGGGTGATATGTAAAATATCATCGTAACAACAAAGCACGTGACGAGAGAGCTCCGGTAAATCTACAGTTGCAACACTTGGTGTATAAGTTTGCTGAATGTATTTCTTTCAGTGTGGGATTAATATGAAATTATGTCCAGAAGACGTTTAAGCATTGAAAAGAGAAATAGGGTTTTTGGCGTGTTACAGGCCAATGTACGGCAGATCGAGGCTGCTTCTGCTTTAGGAATTTCGGAAAGTGTAGCAATTCGGCTATACACAATATTTCTTGGCATGCAAATGTTACAGGATGACCCCGGTGTTGTCACCCGAGGATAACTAATTGGAGAGAAGATGGCTATATGAGATAAAGTGCTCGGAGAAGGCGACAGAGTGTCACCAATAGACAACTCTTGGAATCACTTCGAGCTGCTTGAGTTGCCACAATACCTACTCAAACGGTACGATACCATTTTCAGAAGAAAGGACTCAGAGCATGGAAGCAGCTGAGATGTATCGTCGACAACTTACCGTCGTCAATAATGTACCCGAGTCAAACGATACATTTCATGGAATACGGAGTGTCACCATTTACTTTTCCCAATCGTATCATGTTTCGCATTTTAACCTGATACTAGATGATGGCATATGTGGAAAGGCCTCAGCGCATGATTGCAATACAATATGTGCAGTCCATCCACCCTTACCTGCGGCAGACAGTTCGTGTCTGGGCGAGAATGTGTTCTGATGGGCGTATTTTCTTTTATGTTTATCCTGGCAAAACAAATACCTTTGTGTATCCAAACGAGATCCTCTGCCAACTGTGACACTGTTCACCCTGCTGTTGGACACGCATTCAGTTTTCGGAATGATTCAAATGCTGGAAAATCATGGGATTGAATCGGTTCAGCTGCTTCGAAGGTGTTCTTATCTTGACCCTATTGAAAATATTTGAGATGTTTTACGGAGACATCTAGATAACAAGATTCCATTCCTTTGGACTCTCGCAAACCTCTCTAACATGTTAACTGTAATAAATGTTTGCTACCCAAAACACTCAGAAATACCTTCATCGAAAATGCGACGCGTAATAGTCAAGACGCTCTTCGATACAGAAGTGGTGTTACCTGGTACCGGGTACTGAAGTTAGAGACATAGAAAATTCTGCGAATTTACCATTTCTTCTATATTGTAGTGTCACTTTCTTGTGCGCAGAAATTGCACAATACATTCTTTTTGAAACTCAAACTTTATCGTTTGTCTTACATAGACTCATTCATATTACTTCAATGCTTATTACTTGAGTCAGATAATTCCATTCTTCATTTCATTCAATACCGGTAACTCTTTTTGATCAGTGTGTAAGTACATTTCAAAACATCAATACAGGAAGTGTTCATCAAAAGATAAACATACCTAACGCAATGAACATGATATCTCTGGCATGGGCTCCAGCAAAAATAGAAACAATTAAAAATTATTTAATCAAAGGAGGTTTTCCAATCTCGGAAGCAAACAAAAGCGCAGGCGGTTCCAAAAGCGATGAAGAAACTGTGTTTATGGATGATGAGGATTGGAAACTCCTAGGAGCAGACACAACCTTCGAGGAGTATGCAAATTGTGATGCTGATATGATCATTTCAAAACGATGCACAATAGAAGAATTAATAGACGTCAATTTGGAGAAAGAACATTTAAGCAACAGTGATGAAGAAAGTGAAGAACCAATTCGACCGTCCTTTCGAGATACAATGCATACATAGTTTTGATACACTGAGAAATGTCTTTGTTTTTCATGCCAACACCAGTGAATAGAAGTGGAGGTACTACTGGTGGCACTATCGATAGTATCGATAATGTTGTTCAACTCAGTACATCGATAGCGCATCGATGATTTTTCGAAATTGTCGGTAGTTTTACGTTTTTCAATGATGTAATTGCAAATCACGGTGGTGTAAACTATTCAGCTTCCACGATGGCTTTGATGACAAGAACGCTCATTTTCAACTCATTTATATTGGCTTCAGAAACATTGAGCCCAGCCATATTGATACATTATGACACGAATCAAAAGTGTAAATGGTGAGAGTATGCGGTTTTTTGCACTGTGTTGTTCTTCATGTAAAGTCAAGCTCAAAGCAAAAGTGTCCGTTTCCGTCAGATAAAGACGAAGCCAGAATCGTTGTTCTTGTTGTTTGTACTGGAAGTTTAAAGGTGCGTCAGGTGCTAAAAATACTTATTTGTTGAAAGTAAGTAATCAATAATACTGGGTAAACGTAAAATATATTTTCTGCAATATTATTTTTCTTTTTGTCTACGCAAAATGCAGGCTTTGCGGAAAGAACTACAAAACGTCGTGCAATAACTTCACATTTCAGGAATAACTTGAAACCACAGCATTCAGCCGCTGTCCTTTTTAAATCATCCCAGTAAAAAAAAACTACTCAAAGCTTTATTTATTCAGTTTCTTACGAATTATTGCCACGAATTCGCTAAACATTATCCGAAAAAAATGCTTCCATGCAGAACTGCAGAATTTTTTTATTTTGCTTTTGTGACAGCATTGTATGATTTTTTATATTTCCATATAAAAACCATACAATCAAATAGAAAATAAGAATTAAGGAGCCACGTATTAGCTGGTTCTTCAGGCAAAACATTTTGTCGGACCTTTTCTCACTCACGTCGGGAGGATATCTTCAAAACGTAGATTCCCCGTCCCGGTGACGCAGTGGTCTAAGCGCTGGCTTCTGACTATTCGTACGAGATGGGTCCGGATTCGAATCCGGTGAGGAATATATGTTGTGGTTGTGTTTGTCTTACAGCACTGGCTTCGTTATTCGTTCCCTAAAACCACGGGAACTAAATCTGGGACGAGCGAATAATTGCAGGTCATCGAATTGCTCACGGTGGTTTTTAAATCCCAAACAAAAAAAACAACAACAAAAAAACGGAAATGTTAGATTCAAAATTTGTCGGTGCTTAGCTTTTCGACAATATGGAAAAATATTAAAAATTGTCAGAAATAATTTTTCATCTCGGAAAGCAAATTTTCTCCCGAGAAACGTTACCTACAAACTATCGATAGTTATTTTTTGACTAACGCACATTGACATTTCCATTCTAAAATTCTGTAAAACACAATGGTGAAACCTTCGAAGGAAATTATAAATAAAATGTGTATTTGAAAGAAATCCAGAAAATTGGGTATTAAATGAGTAGAGTATTTCATCCCGACTTGAGAAGACGATAAACATTTCGCGAAATTCATATTAGTTTAAATTCCCACACCTTCCATTCAAGCTATGTATTATACTTTCAGTATTATCGGAAAACCGAAGCGCTGATGTTATTGTCATAACGAGTGACTGAAAAGGCATAAAAAGAGATTCAAACTTAGTGGATCAACCAGATGTTATATGTATGCTCGTTATATGTTATACAGTATTTATGCTCGTTGTAGTATATTTCAATTGTGAAAGAAAAAAAAACATGAATAATACATCTACATAAGCTAACTCTTTATTTTATACAAAGAGAGGATAACTGTAATAAATTTTGCTCTGAAAAAAAAACCGCAAGTAATCTTGAAATTTGCCATAAAGTTTCGCTTTCCCAAGCGTTTTAAAAAGGAACTACACTCTACTCTAATGGACAATCTTTTCAGTTTCTTTAATTTAAATAAAATTTTTATCAAATGAAATACTGCAAACGAAATGTAACAGAAACATTACCCCATTTAATTATAAAAAAGCCATATAAACAGTAATTAAGGACTGCATCACAAAATTGTTACTTACTGGAAGAAATTATAATGTTAGCCCCACGGAAAATTATGTATAAAACCATAAACTCAATCTTTTTTTCACATTTCATTGTGATGATGTGGTTGGAAGTATCTGCTGCGGGCGTAATAGTCAGGTAACATTTTAGGTGTCAGTGTTTGGGCATCTTATTTTCAATTACACTAAATGGCGTTCATGGAGATTCTGATGCTATACTTCGAAATTTCGTTTGTGACGCAGTTTTAGTGTGACGTTAGTTATGACATAAGAGCTGTGGAGTGGATCCCGCTCTTATGTCCTGACCTTTGACCCCATTTCGTTCACTTTCAATAGGATTTCTTCCCAGATGTTTCCCTACAATATACTAAAATGTCAAAGAAATCGAACGATTTTTACGCAAGTTATCTTGCTGACGGACATACGCAAACAACGCGTGACGTAATGAGGCAGATGGAAATCGCGACCACTGCTCGCAAGAGTGTGACGTCATAAAACTTTAATAGGATCCACACACAACGCGTGACGCAATGAGGCAGAAGGCGTGACCGCGCGCCAACATCTAATGGTGCGACGCCTTGACACTAAAAACGTGGTAATTCGAGGTGGTTATTTAACTAACTAAACGTATTTTCCTAAAATCGAGATCAGTCTAAATCGATTTATAGTACCAGAAAACGGTAGCTGAACGACTTTCATCAAAATCCGTACAGCAGTTTTAAAAATTAAATTTGCATGCATACAAGAATTTCTCCTTCAATAGTATGGGATAAGGACAATGGAATGGATCCCATCCTATGTCCTGACCTTTGACCCCATTTCGTCCATTTTAAATATGGTTCGTCCCCAGGTGGTCCGCTACCAGATACTAAAATTTTATCGAAATCGAACCATTTTTATGCACGTTTTGACGCATAAGGGCAACGGAATGCATCCCGCTCCTATGTCCTGACCTTTAACTCGACTTCACCCATTTTAAATAGGGTTCATTCTCAGGTGGTCCTTTACGACATAATAACTTTTCATCGAAATCGAACCATATTTACGCAAATTATGACGCATAAGGTCAATGAAATGGATCCGGCTTGTATGCCGTGACCTTTGATCCCACTTCACCCATTTTCAATAGGGTTCGTTCCCAGGTGCTCCCCTACCCCATACTAAAATTTCATCGAAATCGAACCATATTTACGCAAGTTATCGTGCGGACAGGCTGACCGACAGACAGAATAACGGACGGACGGATAGACGAACAAAGCGGTTGCATATACGCTTCTCCAACCTACGGTTGGAGAAGGGCAAAAAATGAGGAAAAATCTGCATTAAACAAATAAATCCGTTAAATCCATTTAGATTTCAATCACGTAATTTCGTTGACATGTGACTAACACAGGGACATCTTCATTTATTTTAAAACTACGGATTTTCGATTCAAATGATGTGTACCGTAATCAGCGTAGGAGGAATGAAAAAACAAGGCGCTTTCCGTCACAGCCTAAAACGATATACTGGAAAATTTCCTTTCTCGGTTAACTCGTTATAAGAGCTGACGATGTTTTTAATCAAAGAATATAAAGATGTGTACTTGGTACTGGCAGAGAATCCAGCGCATGGATTTCAAGATAATCTCTAAGACATGGATCCTTTCTATACCCAACACTGTTATGTTAATATTGTTGTTTGAAATAGCATAAAGAAATTTGCATGGAAATCTTAAGTTTTCACCTATCGCTAATTTAGGAAATCTTCATTCGCACGTTTATTTGATGGCTCTAAATTAGTTTTCGCTTTTTACTGCGTTTCTTGAAATTTAGAAAGTCGATCTCTTTCAATTAAACATGTTTGTTTCGATTTATATATTAAACTTTATTATCAAAATAAATACTGCTACTCATATAAGTTGTACAATAAAAGAAGGTGGTTGCAGTGCTTTACTGCATAACAAGAGAAATGAAGAAGTAAATGTTTACTTGTAAATATTCTACCAGTGTGATGAATACTAATAATTCCAAGAAAAGTTGTAGCGAAAATCGAAAACCTTTGTCTCTATTCCTCATGCAAAAACTATTTGGAACTATAAATATCAGCTTGCGTTGATAACATGAACAGCTAACAATGTCCGGTTATGTTATTTTTATTTCCAGATTTACTTTTCGGATAGGTTTCAATACTTTTTTTATTCTTTAAATTTTGTGAAATATCTTTGATGTGATCAGGTTCGGATATTGAAATAATCCTTGAATTCATCAGTTCACAACGTACAATGAAATGATTGTTGACATTGATTTTCTTTATTAGCCTTGTTTTCGCAAAGACAAGAACTACCTACGTAACATGTAATCCTTCTGCATTTTTCTCAGCACCACATAACTAATGACTTCTCTTACATAAAAATAATTTTCGTCTTCGAATGACGGCAATTTTGAGAGCCCATTTATTAATACAGCATATTCTTCATATCTTGTCGTTATATGATGCAACTGCAGAAGTTATTGGAAGCAATATAAAATTTATCGATACAACCTCTTTCTGAAGAGGTGTTCTTTATGTGAAACCTTCCTTCATCAAAGGAGGAGGATTTCAGGTACAATTTTTATTTCAATTTATTCAAAGGTGTTTAAAAATGTGTCGCAAAACTGCATTCGCATTTTTAGATAGTCTCTGTATGTAGCTATTATATCTGAACAGAAAAATGTCGTATGCATTTCAGTAATAACGAAAAATATTTTGAGTTGAACACCTCTTCGGCAAGCGAAATAAACTCATATTTTCGTATCTAGATAAGCATTTGAATAATGAACAGGCTTCCCGCTAGAAACATTCTAGCATATTTTGTTTTCCATTATATTTCTTCATCTGTAAATCACTAGTTAAAAGACTTATTTTCGTGACGTAGCTTTTTCACGGTGTAATGGTTTCTGAAAAATAGTTTTCGTTTTTATGATGGAAAATTATGTCGCTACATGGTGCTGTTTTAGACCCCTTTCTGTAGAGATGAAAAAATTGCGTTGCTATAAGTGGAAATAGAATATCTTTGATTCGGTTGTATGCATTTAATTGGGATGAAAATTATTTTCACATATTCTTGTTTAACCCCTTAACGACCAGGGTCCTGCAATTTTCGGTCGAACAGAATTTATTGCCTGAAACTGTCTGTTCTCCCTTTCCAAATTTCTTCCATCCCCCTTACAAGTTAACGAAAGAAGTAGTGCTCGGTCATCACACGAAACTTCTAATCTGTAGTCTTGATATGTGCTGCCCCGGTGGCACAGTGATACCTTGGTTTCTAAACATTCGGCGGAGATGGGTTCGGGTTCGAATCCGGGTGAGAAATGCTTTTTCTCTTTTATCTTAGGGACCTGGCTATGTCCCTTCCCTGGAACCAGAAGCGGTTCATTAGGAACGAGCGATTGCTTTTAGCCCATTACGTTGCTCGCGATTGTCGTTAGACACCTAATAAAAAATATCTTGATGTGTTTTGAGCGTTAGACGCTTCCCTGCAGCGATCTTTTTTTTTTTTTTTTTTTTGATTGGAAGTTTAACGACCACCGTGAGCAACTCAATGGGCTATAAGCAGTCGCCCGTCCCTAATTTAGGGTCACTGGTTCCAGGGAAGGGAGAGAGCCAGTGCCGTAAGACAAACACCACATCCATGCCTCACCGGGATTCGAACCCGGACCCCTTACGGACGAATGATCAGAGGCCAGCGCCTTAGACCACTGCGCCACCGGGGCGGCCCTGCAGCGATCACTGCATTCTTCCATAGAGAAGTCATGCGATGTCACAGGGAGCGCTTAATATCTATACAGGAGATACCGACACCTGCTTTAACTATTTTTTTATCGGCAACAATGGTAGCTGAGGATACCTTTGGGTAATCCCGTAGAGACAGTGTATATTCAAATAATTTGTAAAGAATTCTTCTTATTCTAGATGGGCGGTTTCGGACAGTCGTGGTCAATTGGAAGAGAAGATCGGGCGTTATGGTCGTCCAAGAATTAAAGCGCGCATTTTGCTCTCCGGAATTAATTTAAGATGCGGTTTCTTGCTTCATGGAGGCTAGAAAGATGACATTTGGTATATATGTTTGAAATATTCTCCAAACTTTCTGCATGTTCCACTATGGGAAATAATCCTGATACAATTTCGGTTATTTTTGTAGAACAGATTTCGATCTCTTGATGAATCAATTCCCTATTTTTATTTCCGATTTACTTCCGCTTTCAAAAGTCGGATTCAAGACATTTCCAGTTAATTTAGACTTTCCAGTACTATTAGAAAGATTTTAGACTTTCAGTTATACTGCGGTACCAAAAGAACTGGGAAGGGCGCTACCATTTCCATTTCATGTGACCACATCCATGCGTTAAATGATATCGTCCGCAAACGACGTATATGCAAAAGCAAATATCTACGCAAACACAAACAGTAGAATTCGCAGTTCACATAACAACTTGTCAGTATTTAAGCGATTTCGAACGTGGTATGCTGTCGGCTCTCAAAAATTACCACAAAATTTGCATTTACTCCGTAAACAATTTCAAGGGAGTACTTGGATTACACAATATCATGAAAAATATCCAGCGTGCGAGCTCGGTGTGGCCAAAGAAAAGCTCTGGACGATCTCGGGCAGCAGTATCTGGCGAGCATCGTAACATCGCCCGGAGTGTAAAATTGCCGCAAATCACAGCGTAATACACTGTGTGGACAGAAGTAGCATCAGCGTTTGGATAGTGCAACGTTTTCTGTGTTCTACGGGGTTCCGGATGCGACGGCTCACCGGGGTGCCGTTATTAACTCGACAACAAAAAGCTGTGCGTGTAGCCTGAGTCGGGATCACCGCCATCGGATAAAGAGTGTACCGTCGTCCGAAGAATCGCGGTACCAACTATCTCGGGTCTATGAGTGACTTCGTGTGTGGTGACAACCAGGCGAGGGAATGGATCCCTCATGAGCACAAGACGTAGTGCAAGACGGGGAGGATCAATTAAGGTTCAGGCTGTTTCCAACTGGCACGATTACGAACCCTCATACGTCCGAAGACGGCTCTGACCGGTGGAGCGCACGTAAACATGATTGTGGATCATTTGCATCCTCTCATGTTATGGAACGACTTCGATGGATGCTACCTATTTCAACACTACAATAAAAGACGGCACACGTCCAGATAATCCAGATTATAGCTGTAGGTACGTTCCACAAAGTTTGGCATTGTGACTTGGCCCCCTCCTACTCCGGATTTAAACGCCACCGAATATATTAGTGATGCTGTTCATCGTGCCGTTAATGGCAGGGATCTTCCATCGACGAATATTGGGGAATTCTGCTACGCTCTTCAGGAAGTATTGTGGGCATTGTCTCCACAGTACTACAGAAAGCTTAAGGAGCCCATGTCCTGTTGTATAACTAAAGTTATACGATCACGAGGAGAACAAACGCAGTATTAGGGAGGTGTCCCAGTTTTTTTGGCACTTCAATGTATATTCGAGAAAATTTCACTACAGAAAACTACACAAACCGTGTAATTTATATAATGTAAAGTTTTCGTGCTGGAGCTGGCCACTTCCATTTCTGCTGAACAGCGTTAAAAATGCTCATTTAAAATTAATTTTGTTTTTCCTAAATAGCAACAATCCACGAATCTCCGAAAAAAGATAAAAAAACCCATTTGTACTGAAATTCTTGGCTTGTGTATTTTTCATTTTGAGACTAAAAATACAGGTTATATTTTATTTTACTTTTTAAATCGCAGTTCCTTTTAATAGGTCTTATGTTTTTATTTGGTCAAATAAAGATTTGTTTGAAACCTAGCAAAAATCTTCCTGCGGGAGGTATGCCCTTTTTTGATGCATTTTGAATGCATTTTGAATGCATTTCTTGACTGGGAATATATGAAAAGCTCGCGAAAAAATTATGCGATTATATATATATATAATTAAATTTCCAATGTCAGTTCTAATACCTATATAAACCTTCAATAATTTCATAGCTAAAAGAGGCCCCATTTACCTTTTTTTTCAGATTAAGATAGAAAAAAAAAGAATAAGAAAAGAGCATCAAGGAAGAATGTAAGGTAAGAGATTAACAGAATCAAGTGCGCCGTGTGATGAATATCATGTCGAATGTGAGCAAATTCAGTAAAAACTATAATTGTAAAACGTAAAAAAAAAAACTCAATACAGCTGTCATTACGTGGTATCTGTTCTGACCACTAATGCTTGCAATTTTCATTATTTAAAACACGTAAACCATTAACAGTATTTTACTCGTCGTAATTCGTTGTCTCTTCACGTGTTTTCTGTGATTTCTTGAAGTCTTTCTTCATAGCTATCTTGAACTGTAGGGAAATGTCTTTGAATTATTTAATGTTTCTTTTCATCTTTTTATTACCGGGTTTTCTTCTTTTAATTTTAAATTATTCAAATTATTTCATTATCAAGTGTTCCGCTCTCTAACCTACATTTGCTTCTGTTTATTATTTCGCACATCTTATTATCATCAGTGTTGTACAGTAATAAAAAAACGTGTAATTTGTTTTCTGTGTTTGTGACAATCCTTAAAATTTCGAAAACACCTTTGGTCACGCATAAACACGTGATCCACTGTTTGCCTATAACTATGTGACACGTGTTCTGAACAGCATCGAGAGGTTAAGAAAAATTTCTCTGCTTCAGTAGCTGTTGAAACAGAATGTCAGTTCCAATAAGCCTTCGATACATCTTTCACATTAACACGCTCAGATACTGATAGCTCTTTGCTTAAAGTACTTGCAGTTCGCTACGTCGATCCAATATGGAAGAATTCCTGAATTTCCCACAAAATCAATGTTGCGCATGAACGACTCTAAAATGTGTAAGATGTCCAGAATGAGGTGATCCCGTAATTCATATGTACAAATATACCATGCAAATTAAGCAAAATTAATTTAGTGAAAAGCCACACAGCCTTGGTAATTCTTGAATTTCAACATAAGAATCTAATAAATATGTATGTTAACAGATTGTGTCCAATCTATGGTCATTACCAGCTGCATTGACCTCGCAATTTTTGTTCTTTGCTTAACTATGTAGCCCAAACGTTGTAGGTTCATAAATTTGCAAAAACCATAATCAGAGAGCAACATATTCTTAGTATCAAGTCAGATGCATCTGAGTTCTACAAAACATGGTTCCCCACGTTCTTTAGTAAGCTACCGTTCATTCAAAGAACACTATTAGTTTTAATTAGTAAATTGCTAAATAGGGATTACTTTTCACCTTATTTTCTAAAAATATACATCTCATTTAGTCACTCTTAATTAAATTGTTCTTCTATGACACACAGAGAAAAGTTCAATTCCCTTGATAATCACATTTTCTTCTCTACAAAATTAAAATACCTTGAAGGATTATCATTGTCTTATACAGGTGTAAGAGGAAATCTGAATGAAAGGCATGCGTTTCAAGGTACAAAAGGAAATAGTTCGGAAAAGATATTGAGATTCGATCTGGGGATATTAAAATAGCGTTGGACATTTTGAAAAACAGATGTGCAAATTCTTTTGCAACGGTACCATAAATTTCTGTGACAAGCGCAAAGCTTGAAAGTTTATAAATCTTTTCGAACTTCAGAAAATTAGTAAATAAAGTATAGCAATGCAGTTTAGCCCCTAATCCTTAACAGCCATCGGGAAATTTAAACATAAGCAGTAATAGACTGATCCACATAATATTAACAGGTATTGCTTAAAAACGAACAATGAGATGAATAGTTAATTGCCATGAACTGGGATTTGCAGTTGATTGAAAGCAAACAAAAACATTTGTTTTTAATTTAATTGACGTCACGATTTTTCCGCTGAGCAGCTACTCAACTGCTAAAAGAGAAAAATGTTATGAGAAATATGACACCAAGTACAGTGATATGGAATATTGCATCTTTCTTTTTTTCTCGTTGAAAATAATACTTGTGGATAAAAATAAGTCATGCGTCTTACATTTAAAATCGTGATAGTGTTTGCTAATTGAAACATACATCCAATCTATGAAACACAAGTAAATAGATATATCGCCGCTCGAAATCAATCCTAATTATCTTTTTGTAACAGCAGAACGAGTGAAATTGCTAAAAATGTGTAAGAATGTTTGCAGAAAAGGAGAAAGCACACTTTAGCTCGAAAACATGGTTCCGTCCATCCCGCCACATATGTTTGGCAAAGCACCACAACAAACTTCGGCAAAGAAGTGGTGCGGTGAGTGCCAGTTTCCCCAAAGGTTGCCAAAAGCGGGAGTCTGCCTGAGTCAAAATGCGACTCATAGTTCGTTTCGATCTCGTATATCCATGGTTGCTGCATGTGCAATTCTTCGAGTATCGTCCTCTGTGGATTGTAGATATCCTACGGCTCTAAATAGAATGCGGCAGTCGTGGTGCTTGGACGTCTGGCTACGTGCACCACTTTCCTAAAGTCGATGCACAATACCTTCAACCACTTTCGCAAATTTGACAGACACACTGATACGTTGCGGCAAAAATGAAACTCAAGGGACAACTAGCCTACGATGAAACTTGTGTAAACGTGCCCGTATGATGGCAGGATTCACAAGTACATCATCCATGCATTTATCACTTTTTATATGAACTTTCACCACGGGGATCACTCTGATGCATTTGTGCATACGCTAAGTGAAGAAGGACAAACTTTGCTATAACGATACGATACTGCCTTTCATATCCTGAAGGATTCAGAATATGAAAGGGAGTACATCAAGTTCAGTCATTTGAATAACCCAAATATCGACACATACCCACCGTTTGTATGGCTCTCCGATGAATAATTTCTAGTGTAACCATTTGAACATCTACCAGCGAAGCTGGTCTTTGCATGGTGAAACCCGAACACCCAATAAATTTCATTCCGACCGAGAGACTAAGAATTTCTTTTAAAAACAAATTAAATGCTGTCACTAGCAGTGGCGGAATAGCTTGATCTCAATGAGCCAGTCATGAACCCGTGAATTTTTTTTCGCGAATATGTGCGCTTTTGAATTTTTTTTTTTTTTTTTTGGTTGTGAACATGTGAAATTTTTTCGTGAACACAAAATCACCGTTATTGATTTTTTACACTGAATTTGAGTTAGTTGGCAATCATTTGTTTGAAAAGTATAATTTATTAAAATAACTTTTTTAAACATTTGTACGTCATAAGACGTTGCCATGGCGCATACGTACTTTACATTTTATCTTTGCTATTTAGTTTTAACTTTTTTTTTATTTACTTTATTTTTGCTATTTAGCTTCAGCGTTTTTTTTATGTCCTTTATTTTTGCTATTTAGCTTTTTCAAGCATTCCGAAAAAATTGTGTGAGACATGGCAACAGCCCATTATGAACATTGATTTTACAATTTGTATTGTAAATAAATGGTAGTTTTCAAACAAATGTTTGCCAAAGAACTCAAAATTCGGTGTAAAAAATCAATCACCGTGATTTTAAAGTAAAATCATTAACATGAACAAAACCAAGTAACTGGTTCCAATTATATATACTAATATGAGAAAAAAATATCAGTAAAAGCACGAATATCCGAGAATTGAAATTATATGTGTTATGCTATATTTTAAAGAAAGCGATACGATTTCGAAAACAGTCATTTTGCTAACAGGATTGTATAAATGAAAAATCACATTATATTTTCTGCAAACTTATATGCATGTATGATAAGGGCCCTTTCAAAAACCTCAGAAACTTTTATTTACATTATGAAAATTTTGTAAAATGCCTTCTAAGAATTTAATTCTCCCCTAATAGTATATGATTTTTAATTTTGAAAACAGTTTTGCTAATGTGGTTTGTCGAAATTCCGTTTTCGTGTGTGTGACAGAATTGATTTTAAGAGCGGTTTTCATTAGATGCATAGATGCCCATTAGGTGACTGTACTTCTCTGATGCCATAAAATTAAACAGTGCATTACGTCGGGCCATCAATGCCTGCATTTATGTGAATGTCACGTGTGATTTCTTCAATTTTTCTACTAAAATGGTGTCTGAATTATATTAGTATCATTTATGTCAAGCAGCCGATGTATCAAAACTGAATTGTAACCAAAATTTTGTGCTGCCCAAAACAGAAATATTTCATACAGGGGCTTGGTTTTTCGTAATCTACCTCATAAGAATTTACGTCCCATCTCATCTTAGCGCTATCGACTATTAAACATTTACAAAGGATAAGAGTTGGCTTGTAGGCTTTTATTCTGTGCTTCATGACGCAAGGTTTGAAGGGAAAGAGTTCCCCCCCCCCAGAACACGAAGTTCTTGTCACTGAGTAGAAAAAGGCCCTGAAACACTTTATGTCTACTTTCTTAGTTTTTATACTTTTACATCTGTTTCAACAAGTAAACAATTATAAAAGTTTAGTGTCGATCTTTCCTATAAATGACTACTTGAACAACAAAGCTAAGAAGAAAACAACGCTTGCAAATGCAGTAATGCACTCCTTCTAACCGTAATCTTCTGTCTTAGAGATTACATTAGTTTGTGCTAATTGTTTTAACCCCGAATTAATCTTATCCAGTCTCCTAAAGAGTTAACGAACTATATAAAACGAGAGTCACATATAAAACATAGAGCTAACACGCAACAGAGTGCAGTATTTAATTCACATGAAATCTGTTAACATACCTAAATATCACGTGAGTCAAATAAAAACCTTAAGAGTGCGATAAAAAATTCAAAATAGAGAGTCATTGTCCTGTAACTTGGCACCATTTGTTACCAATGACAAAATATGTTTAACAGGTAGCAGCAGACTGCAGACAACTTAGTTAGGACACAATAGCAGTGTGCAAATGCCCTCCCTACTTGAGACATGCACAATAGGGGACCAACGTTATGTTATCCATTTTTTGTGTTATGAAGGTTTCAAACCTATTGAAATTCATCGTCGCCTGAAGTTGCAGAATGGCGATGCATGTCTGTCTCCCCAGCAAGTGTTCGAATAGAATAGGAAATTCTTAAGCGGCGTGATTTCTGTGACAGATTCTCCTCGACCAGCTCAGGCACACAGAGTAGTGGCACGAGAGTCGACTACAGCAGTTGAAGGCATTGTGATGGAAAATCGCCGAGTGACGGTGGAACAAAAATCGCCACACGTTTAAACATTAATCATCGTTTAGCGCACGAGTTTCTTACATTTGCACGACAATTAGGCGAATTGATGTTGTAATATACTTTTTGCGCTGGAGAAAAGATTGCGAAGTACCCGTGAGCTGATATGTGCCCAGTAACATTTTCTAGCATTTATGGAAAACATTGCATTACTTTTTCATTAATCTTTCTTTGCTATACAATTAGGACTTTAAAAGTCAAAAGTTCCCGAACCCTAATGTGCGCAATTGTTGAACGTTTTTATCTTTCGCACCCCACGTGGAATACATGTAGGACAGAGTATTCAAGTTCTCGATTCATTAGCAGATGGGAATCATATCTCCTTAAGGCTTTACAAGACCAGCCATCTTGTATTGGTGATCTAATTAACCAACACGCAAGCGTATTTCACAAATTGATCGGGCAATTTTGTACATTCTGGAACGCTGTGTGTGGCTAACGCAAGATATATGATAAAAAAAGAGTTCCCTGTTTTCAGAATTTTATTGACCTTTCCCTTCATTTTTTATCTGCAGCGAAAGTATTACCAGGACATCTTCCATAGTTTTATTAAATAATAAAATATACTTAAAGGGTCCAAAATAAAAATCTGAAACCAGTTAACTCTTTATTTATCATATATCTTGCGTTAGCCACAAATAGCGTTCCAGAGTGGGCAAAATTGCACGAGCAATTTGTGAAATACCCTTCTCCGTAGGTTAATTAGAGAAGGCAGCAATACAAGATGGCGGGTCTCGTAAACCTTAAGACAACTTACCAGCAACTCAGATCTATATTAAAGCAGATTTGCGATTTTTTTACTGAAACACAATAATAAATCTGTACTGTAAACTTGTACTCGAATTTGAGGCACTATTCATATAGTATTTTCATTGTGACCTGACAATCATATAAAAGTGCCATATCTTCAATTTTGTAGTCCATAGTTTTGTGGATGGGTTAAAAGAAGTATATTTAACTGCAAAAGAACTTATTAGCCAATACAAAATTCTTCCTAAAAAAAAAGTGGAAGATATAATGCCAAATTTACGGTATACTTCCAGTTGCAGCCCGCTCTGCTTTAATTATTTTTATTTATTATGGTTACAAATCGGCTAATAGATATTTTGTTTCGGACGCCTTTTTTACTGTACTGAAAGTGGCGGAATTAGAAAAGATTCTTCATAGAAATTGGTTGGGATGAGGTTACATGTATTTCCTGTTGTGGACGACAAGGTTTGATGCCTACTACAAGAAAATGTTCAGGGAGTCATCTACTGACTCCCATATGGATCCATCTCATAGTTGTGGACATTTAAGGTGTCGGAAGAAGCACGTTTCCGAGAAGAATGAGCTGTGTCCCCATACCGCTGGGAAGTGGTTCCATAAAGCTCATATTCATCTTTATATCGTGATGATTCTACTGCATTGTTTCATTAAAGACGATTCCTTAATTGTCCAACGATGATGCAATTAAGGAATCGTCACAGGATAATGTTACCACGTTGACTGAGAGTGTTAGCGACTGGTACCACGTAGAATAAATTTGCCTACCTTCAAACGCACACAAATAGAGGGAAATACAATATTTATTTGGCATGTCAATTCTGATGGACCTGTGAAGTCTTTCCTCAGCACACTGCTTTCAGGTTTTGATTGTGATTTTCCTTTGTCGTTCATTGTGCTCCTTCAAAAAAATTTTCTTTCAGTAATTATTTCTAAACTATAAGTTTATTATATTCTCTTCGAGAGGTATTTTTTTTACGTAAAATGTATTTCAAATTTCCTGAAGGAGTTATGGAACTCCTATTTGATTCCGTTGTGTCGGAAAGGCTGAGTGTCTGCATACATACCCACCATTAATATTAGAAAAAATTCGTTTTCATCAGGTTGGAAAATTCCTTAACCCTTTTGTGAGCGGTTGTTCGCTGCGTACTGACATTGCTATATTCGTCATAGATAGCTCAGATGACATTCTCAGCTGAACTGTTTATGGACTTTGTTTATAAATAAGCTGCTATCACCAAAAGTTCTCCGTTTTCAACCCATTTATACAAATCCTTACTGAATATATACTGTAATTTCATTTGTTAGAATTTTGATATATATATTATATTTTTTGTGGACCTTATTCTAACCCCGTATTTCTATGCACGTGTGTTTTTACGCGACCAATAAATATACATGTTGAGGTAAATAATCCATTGCCCCGCTCTCTTTAAGAAAGATTAGTGGTCCTCTGTCATTCATGGGTGACAATAAGCATACCAACAGTGAAGGTTGGAGTAAAGCGTAGAGGAACGGCGAAGCGTGAATCTTTTCATAACTACTTCCGTCATGCAAACGGAAAAAGAAATAACACTAAACGTAACGTGCATTGATAACATAGATGTGTCCTCTAATGATTTAATTCAAAGGATTTAAATTGTTCACACACTGAAAAAAAAGGAACACAAATATATGTGGCAGAAACGAAGATATGTGTTTGTACGATAGAACATACAGATAGGAATGATAATGTTGCGGAATTATTGTTCACTAGGAGTGGCGCTCTAAATAGCTTCTTTACTGAATAACATTACTCCGCAGACTGCTGCATTTAGAATGATTTGTTCTAAAACATCACTTTAATCAGTGTTTTGGACAATCACTTTCAAAACGGACAAGTGAGCGCAATGAAACTATTACTCATCCCGTGAATTGCAACGTATAAACAACGCACCCGCTTTACAGAATGAAGAAAATTCAGTGACCACTTGTTTGTTCAGCACCTGCAGCGCGAATAAGTGTTTTGCAATACGCTGCATCATAGCTAACAATTCATCCATAAAAATGTACTTCTCTCCGTGTATTATATTACAATATAAAGTATTCATCTAATAATTTCAGGATGAGGTTCAATTAAAATATTTGTTTTTTGGATTCTAGCGGGAAAATTCGCAATCCTTGCATGCTGGTCGTCGCCGTCAATTATTAGTAAATTACCTTTGGAATTAATCCAGAAAAAGAGAGAATGTGCTGTTTCGATTTTTTCATTTGTTTATTTCTCTGGATGATCGTACTTCCAATTATTTCCTTTATCACTTGATGATATGCCAGTGTTATTTTGCTTCTCGACTTCTTTCAATAGATATTTGTGTTTGTAACTTAATTTCAGTTTTTTCCCCGGATTCACCATTAGCAGATTTTGCTCGGAAGTGCAATGATTAATTTATGACCACTAGGGTTGCTTATTCTAATCTTACTAAATTAACTAGTTCCTTTGACCAGAATTTATACTTTGCTTTTACTTTACATTTAAGATATCCCGCCAGTCCCTTGTTGTATATTGAATTCTCAGGCTATACCACTTTTGGGATATACCAGTTATTTAGAATTTTGTTCCAACCTTTGAACTACTATTTACTTTTAAAAACTTTACTCCAAATATATTCTTATTAAAACGCACAGCTCGTGCGGCATCTCCTTGCTTCACTAATTTTCATACGCAAATTTGGTTTTTCTTGTTGTTTTTTACAGGGACCCTCAATCATTTATTTTATTATTTCTCAACTCACTTTGTGTAGCAGTAATAATTGCGGACGCTTCCAAAGAGCTTTTAAAGGCATTAGCATAATTTGGCAACAAGATCATAGCAAAAAAGTCCATTAACTTTAGCTTCTCCAATACCGCAAAACCCATGCACAATCGTGTCAAAATGTTCACTAGTTTCCGTAAGTATTGCTACACAAATAATTTAGGACAGAAGCGACAGTATGCGATTCAGAAAGCACATTTGACAAAAAGCTTCATTGCTAGTAAATTTCTGCAGAATATCGGAATTATTATTGGAGGAATTTGCCTCTCATTTAACGAGTTTTTATTTCGTGGATAAACGTTTGCACTTTTCGAAATTTTGCGTAAATTTCACTGAAATTTTGCATACATTTCCCTGAAATTTTGCAGAAATCAGGCATGATTTTATTAACCTCCTCCAGGACTTCTTGCCCTGAGAGATTCCGGTCAGATCATGAGTAGAGGATTTTTGGAAGGGCGTGTCTGATCCCAGGTCTTAAACAACACTTATAAATAGGAAGGTAGGAGATTTGGGCTATAGGAAATTGACACGGGGGCGAAGTTGAAAGGGGGAGGAAGACGCCCTTGTTTATAACCGGAGGTGATTGTCCCAACGGCATAACGTGCGCAGCCCTGAGAGATTCATATATGCCCCATGCATTTATACCATGAAATAAAACACTAATTAGCTGCAATACTGATACCAATTGATAACTTTTACTGACGACATGGTAGTTATTACCTCTCAGGTACCCTTTGTTCATTCATAAAAAGAGCAGTCTATAGGAAATCAGTGTGAGTGTCATCATCATACATAAAAAGAAAGGGACATTTTTCATCAATACCCTAATGCAACCGAAATACCCATGAATTTCCCCTGATATCTCTTTTTTCCCACAACCATTGTCCATCTGGTCAGATACTGTTTGGTTTGGGTGAGGGGAATTTACATTGCCCTCAGTACATCATTCCGTCCTAGGCAAAAATCTGTTAGGATCGTTAGGTTCGCACCGCTACACACAAACAATTTCGATTTCCTCATAGTTTTCAAACAAGCTCGTAATATTTTACATTTTGAAAAAACAGAACACTCAGGTATAAGCGAACGATGCGTTCAATTCAAGACGAACTCGAATGAAATACAAGTGTGTGCATTCCATGCTCTTGGCTTAAGATAGGCTCTATCAGACTTATGATATGAATTCGCCTCTCTTTAAAGCAGCAGGAAAACTCCATCAGCTGTAACGAGTTGCTTGGATTCCGAAATCATTGCCTGGTAATAGATGGCGACCAAAACATATGTTTAAAAAATTACGAACAAAGTTTTACGTAGCTTAATGTACTGTGTAAATCCGAAATACACTGCAAATTAAAACTACGCTGCCACAAGCGTTTTTCTATTTGAAATGGGTAACGGAAACCATTAGTATTGAAAGATCAGATCATATGTAGAGGATTTTAGGAAGGGAGTGTCTGACCCCAAGTCTTAAACAACCGTTAGAAATAGGAAGCTAGGAGATTTGGGCTAGGGTTCCCGATATTAGTATTGAAAGTGGGTATGCGTCATTTTCTTGTAGGACTTCCGTCCACAGTGAGCAGATTTTAGGTCCCTGCCACCTACACGAGTTCGCCTTTTGGGCAGGACAGTGAAATGGAAGGAAAAAGAGCAAGTCTAGCGACTTTGACAGAACAGTTTGTAGTGAGATTAGAGTACATTAGATGGCGCCACCGTACAATTACGAGGTTGCACATAGAGGGGTGAGAGAAATCCAGGAGGGGGGGGGGGGCATAGGAAAGGATACCCATTAAACCAGTGGGTCCAACCTGGGGGCCGTCAGTTACGTGCTCGTCCGATGCACGGCGAATATTCAGTGATTGTTAGCAATTTAAACCACCTCCGCAAAATCAGCCCAGGATCGAACCTGAGGACCTTGCATTGATAGTCTGAACCGCTAATCACTCAACAATTCACGGCTCTATTAGAATCAAAATGTAATGCAACAGAAAATATAGTATATTTTATCAAAATAAATACTGCCAGTATATTTTATTTAGTTGAATTGATCCAGAAAGATTCGAATACATCTAAAGTAAACATTTTATACGAAGTATATATGGGCGTTTGTATGCTTGTAATTCTCTGGAAGTGCGGTGTATGTGATCCACCCCAACGTATTTCATCATTAACAGGTGATGTCCTCAGGACATTGAAGTTGCTGTATTTAAATATCACGTATCGTCTTAGATGCGGATTAATCCACTGGAAACAAAATTCTGACTAAAGGTTCAGCAGCTGCAAAAATAATTTCAGAGAGAAAAGTGTGACCATTGTACACTTTCTGTGAAATAAATATTCAGAAGTAAGGGAATTATGTGAGAAAGAACATGGAGAATATGCGAATTCCTATGCAAATGTTATTTGTTCTCACATTTAGTGGTTCCATGACATTTCTGCTCGAGAGATGAACGCGCGTAGTTCTCCAAGGAACCAACACGCAAAAATACGCTTTATACCGAAATTGCAGCTCAATGGTACAATTCGTTAGACATTATTATGTGGAATACTTTGAATTTCAAGCGACATCAGCAGAAAACGCGTTTGTATGTTTATTTTTTATTCTAATACGTACATTTTACTCTTTCCTCACACTAAACTTGCTTTCAAATTCGACATTAAATTTTAGATCATAATAGAAGGATACCGGCAGATTTTGTCAATATTTCTTTGGAGGTTTTATAAAAACGTGCGAAATACGGAATATCGTTATTTTATTTGAAACGTTCATATTGAGTAGGTAGCTCATTTTGCTTTGTGTTTGTCCCTGCGTTGTTGTACGCAATGCCAACAGTTCCGATTTCACTGCAGAATGCGGCACGTAATTTTTGTGCTTGTTGTTTGCTGTGGTAAATTCAACGTGCTCTTCGCGGAGACAAACGCATTATTGTTAAATAACATGTAATACCTTAAACTGGCGTACATGCACTACAGAAACAAAACTCGCCCTCATTCGGAAGTGAAAATGCAGTTGGCAGAAATTTTACGTTTCACAAAGAAGCATTAACCTTAATAAAACTTTTTTAGTAACATTTGAGGCACTGATGCCAGGTACAATAGCGCGCGCACACACACACACATATACATATTTCTTAATTAGGAATAATATGTCTCAAATACGTTTTAGAGAAATTGATATAGTAAGTCATGCATCTCATTATTCAAGTGAAAATTGTACTTAGTACGATTTTCACAAATATGCAGAGATGTGTTACCAAGGAAACTCTCGTAATCAAATACTTTTTGTAGCAAAAAATACGTAAACAATATGAGCCCTACTTTTGTTTATTTATAAAATCAACTGGGGCAAAAGAAATGAATGATACAGTTACACTTTTGCCGTTATTTAAACCTTGATGTATTAGTGCCATGTGTTTTTTGGGTGGAGGGAGTTCCTACAAGTATTATTGAGACACGGATGAATCACTCGATGCGGTTGCACAAAAGTTTTGCAAGTAATAACTAGGTACCGACTTTCCCAATGTTCATTTATATTTATATTCCATATGTGTGTCCTGTAAAAATAGCAGGGACATCTTTCAAGATTTCGAAAAGGTTGCCTAATGTATTTTTTTCTAAATAAGATTATAAGCGTGGATTTGACATTTCAAATTTTCCTTATTATTTCAACATATGAAGCCGCTTGCATATGGGCATCTCCGCCAGCACTAATTTCTTATATTTCTCTAGATAAAGGAAAAAGCCCAATTTCAAAGAGGAAAATTGTCTTGGGATGAATTTATATCACACCGTTTGCAACCTGAAAAAAAGTTTCTTCAGAAATAAGGTTACCTAAGCTGCGGTCCATGACTATTAATGAGGAAAAATAAAGGATTGTAAATCCAAAAAATTATAGTTTTAACTTAGTATTTTTTCTTCCAAATTTTCATTTCTTCTTATGCTCTCTCCACTCTCCGGAGTCTCACTTTCCTTCCCCATTGCCATGATTTTCTGGTTTTCCGTTTGATAACGGTAAGGTTCTTTGTTCTTCATATCGATATCTTGGTTTTAGTGTATTCGGCTTATGACTTGCAGAAATAAAGCATAGTAGTTCTGTGGGATGGACTTAGAGAGTGCAGCGCCCATATTTCATACTGTGTGTGTTGGCCTGAATGTTTTAGGAAGTATCTTTGCCACTTTTCAATTAGAGGAAATTTCCTGGGCAGAAAAAGTCAACGGAGATGACAGCCCGGCAACAATGCGTCTGTCAAGTGCGTCCCAGACATGATGAATCGGATTTACGTTTGGGCAGCCTGGTGGCCGGAATAGAATCCGATTCATCATGCCTGATGATTTTGAGCTGCTGGATCTCTTGAATTACGTTATCCACCAGCCCATCCCTATGAGGCGAGCATTATCGTTCATGCAAATGAACAATCACCGACTGCACCATCATACTGCATGAAAACTGGTCTCAGAATCTAGTCTCTGTAGCTCTGGCCCGTCAGACTGCCGTTTCGGATGACGTACATGTTCCTATGTCCACCGTCCACTTATAACTATAGCGGCCAGATCATCAATCCATGTCTTTCGTGATGTTCTGTTTTCGGAACAAGTGATGGTTTATTTTGTTTTCCAGGTTTCCTGCAGACAAGGTGTCATCGATTGTGGGACTGCATCCCGACTCGTTAGAGAAAGAGAACTTGATTCCACCCGAAGTGACCCCAACCACCATGTCCCTCAGCCAAGTTTCTGCGGTACGTAAGATGCTTAGCAGTTAAAGGGATACACCACATTGGTCTTTGTGCATAAAGACAACCTTAGGGATAGTATTTGTGGGTAGATTGAGTTAACAACCTTCCTTCTGTTCACACGAGAAGCTCTCCCTCAAAATGAAGAGCAATTCTCTCCCTATTGCAACAGACTGTTAACAATAGATAACTGTCGTCAAATGCTTTAGTTGCTCGTAAACGGCCGTGACCTTGCTTTCTTCGAACACTTCCCGTATCCTGGAATTATGTCCACAGTCGGAAAGTGATACTTCCTGACACTACATTGACTTCTGCTACCACCGCTATGTTTGACCTGCTTCTTGTCGAAAAGAAATGTTACGATAAAAGCGAGAGAATAAGGGAGCTCCCAGGAAAAGTTCGTTTCATCCGAATTTGTCTTTTATGCATTTTGACGGCACAGATGCTAATTTCCATAAGGATATGCTTGATTCCGTTGTTCATGTCTTACCCGATTTCAGTTTTCAACGTTTCTGTAAGATATGTCCTGTATAATGTCGCCGAACTCTTATGCTCCCTAATTCTTTTGAGAATTGCAAGTGGCTACTTTATAAATGTCATCGAAGTTTAGGATATCCGGTAAATAACTTCTGGAAATAAAATTATATCCCTACTTGCAGTGGCAGCTATATTTTCTAAAAACAATTAAAGAGAAACTAAATTTGACTGTAGCTTCTGTTTAGAGTAGTAGTATTCTTTCACACTCTAGGTGTGCTTTTGAGTTTTAGAGTGAAACCTGTACTCTTCAACAGATTTGAAATAGCCTCGCAGTTCTTTATTGTACAAATAAGGTTTGAATATATCTAGTAAACTTCGTTTGAAAGCAAAACGTTAAGTGTCAATAAACAATTTTGAAGCGCTTTTCAAAACGCAAAAAGAATTTAAAGTGACACAAACGTACTGCATGGAATACTCCAATTCCAGCAGTATACATTCAGTCACATCACCAAGATTTGAAATATTATCAAAGGGTGAATACAGAGTTTCGAATGGACAAACAATAAACACAAAAACGAAGGAGAAATATTATCAAAGAGTAAATACAAAGTTTCGAATGGTCAAACGATAAACACAAAAAACAAAGAACAGAAATTTGGTCGTGGCAGGATACAACTTAAAAAGAAGAATATAAATTTAGACGCATTCTGACAAAATAAATTTCGGTAGTTTTCTGAGGGGCGAATACTACCCATTTCCATTTTCCCAGGGAGCGCATTGGAAGCAGTTGAAAAGAAATTTATTGAACGGGTGTCCCTTTTTTCTGGAGATATTCAAAATGAAGGTGATTGGGATTTATGTTTTTATTCCATCTTACAATATCACATTCAGAAACAAATCTATAACACCAGCGAGGGAACAAATTTTCAACTAGAGTGTTGAGAAATATTACTAACTAATGTTCAAAATCATATAATCTTGCGCTTTCAAGATCTTTGTCTAAAAGCTCTAATACATTGGAATGCACTCTTAGATGGCGATAGATGATGGTGTAAACTATTAAGCAACTGCATCCAGTGATTTTGATTTGTTTGAAAGCAAAATGTATGCGAAGGAAAAATTAACGATTCATTTTATCTTCTTTGTCTCTTTATTTGGAACAAACCTTCTCCCAGCTTTATTAGAATATTTCTTATTTTCCAGTATTCTCTTTCAAGACGACATTTAAAGAACTAATTTGAACCAAAATATAATTTAGTCACTGAATTGTACCTTTAAACTCTCGAGCGCTACTACTAAGGCTACAATGAATAAGAAGTAAAAGTCCAGTTTCTTGGATTGTGCTACAATTATAATATTTTTCGACAACGAGTTAGAAATTAATTGAAATGTTAATAATAGGTGACAAAACCTACATCGGGCTACACAAAGAGGTTGTGCCGAGCAATCAGTGTTGTTCATGGTTGCATATTGCATGGGGAGGAAGTACTTCAGAAAAAGAGCATGAACGCATTAAGCTATAAAAGACAGATATCCTCGAGGGGTATATTTCTCAATTACGGTTGTAAAAAAATGTTCACAATATGTTCTTAAAATTTAGGTCATGAATTTAATAAACATGTTTGTCTCATTTTCAAGGATTATTGTTCTTGAAACTTAAAGAATACCTTTTTAAAAATGTTCGAATGTTTATTTCATACGTCCCTTCTGAAGATATGAAATAAAAAGGTGTTGAAAATGATTCTACTGAAGCTTTGATATCCGTGTGAGGGACAACAGTGCTTGTACTTCAAACGGACCCTCGTGACAATGAATCAAATTATAAGTTCCTGAATTTCTCTTTTTCGTGAGAAAAAAAAAAGGAATGCGATATGAATAATAAACTTACATCTCATGAGACAAATGTTAAACAGGTTGTCAGAAATAGGGCTAGGGACATACCACAAAAGCAATCATTTGCGACTTTAAACATTTTTAGCACTATGTGATCCACAAGACGCCTTTATATCCAGGAAACGAGATTCTCTCAACAGCATCAACTTCTTGTAATCAGTCGTTGTCCATTTTGATACTCGCGTGCCCATTGTAAAAACTTTAGACAGTCAGCAGAGATTAAAATGGTGACTGAGAGTAGCCTGCTTCCACGTAGCTCGGTTTTCAAAAGGGTTCGATGTACTGTTGATACGTATTACACCTATTACCGGCATTCAATTTACATCGAATTGCATGACAGTATCCTTGTATTTGGCTCGTACAATTCGGGATATCGTTCGCTCATCTCTCGCATTGATGAAAGGTGGTCGGTCTATACTTTGGTGTGGGTACGGGGGTTTTCCGTACTAAGATTAGTTTTCGAAGGTACAAACTAGTGCTGACCGATAGCGCCCCACAAGCCCTTCCTTCTCTTAAATGTTCTTACGAAGACGTCTGGGGATTACAATTTGTCTTTTGTAAAATTCGCTCATTCCTGCTCAGTTTCCTGTTTGAAGAACAAGAATAAGATTTATTAACTACGTATAAGGTGTTTATGCGTTTCATAACTTTTACGCGCGCCGTAGTTTAGGTGCAATTCTGTGAATTTGCATAAAGCAGTACATGTCGTATTTTGTTCCTTGAAAACCTAATCTACGCTTGTCGTATTAGAACCAATGTTATGCAATGGATATCGCAACTGAAGTGCAGTGTTTTCAACTGCAAATTAAGTGACCATGTCGGACAATGTATGCACATCTGGAAAAGCCAAAGAAACCCAATGATATAGGACCTACTTGCTAGCAAATTCGAAACCCGACAACTAGAGTAAGTAAGCAAGCACCATATACACCGTACAAATGGGCGCCTAATACATATACAGCTCATACATCCGTTGTCCGAGACAGCACCACAAACAAAACCATATCTCAATACAGTGAAAAACCCTAACGATTTCTCATTTTGATTCACACCTGAAATGTCAAACCTATACAGAACAGAATGCTGCAGCTTACCGAAAAGAAAGCCCCGACGAAAGTGATTCTGTCGCTCTGTTCACTCTATAAAAATCATCGTATGAACGGTGTGTGGCAGGAAGTTCATCTTCAACCGTTAGAAAGAACCGGAAGAACCGAACCACATGAGAAACCGAGGCAAGCAAGAAAACACTCATTCGGCATATATTAATTTCTCTCATAAATGACCATGCACCCTAATGATATACACACTGATAATCCAGAGGAAGGCAGCAGGAATGAAACTGCGATCATTGAATCATATATGATAAGTCTACTTCTCCGAACAGTCGAAACGTAAGTTCCTTCACTGTCATTGAAATCAAAAGCACAATTTATCTGCTGAAAAATCCGAATCACAGATAGATAGATAAACCACTGACACGTAGTTGACTCCCGAAGATATTATCTAATTAAAAAAAAATATTTTCCATGCAACAGAATGGAATAGATTATCTTCTTCTAAAGAAAGGATATGAAGGTTAAAGTGTTATACTTAAAGGCAAGGGTGAAGTGTAATTTAAAATATCTATGACTTAAAAAGTGTGAATTGTTCGATTTATCTGCAGAGACTGAGCGATGCTCATTGAATACTCTCTAACATAAGATATATAAACTCTCTGATCTACTACTCTGCAGTCTTGACATAAACAAAAAACTGCTAAGCAAAAAGTAAACCCTACTCTCAAAGCAAAAAGTAAACCCTACTCTCAAAGCTGAGATTACCGATGGTAATCTCAGCTTTACAAATTCTTTCACAGTCCCAGTGCACTCTATATTACTATGATATCCTCTCGAGATGGGACACCGCAATCGCAGCCCATAATCAACTACATCCTGAGATTACATGTACGGTGTTGGACAGAAATATAATGCACACTATTGTGGGCAAAAGTGTAATTGATAGGCAAAACAGAACATATAAAGAACGTAACTATATCGTATTCCTTAGCAATTTTTCAACATAAGGACTTAGAGGTTGGAGACATTTATTCCAGCGTGGTGCCTGTTTTTCATAAAAGTCCGTTTTCTGGGCATATAGATACCTACGGACAACCGATTTGACTTCGTCAGGGGAATCAAAGCTTTGATCGCCCAAGTCAAACTCTTCAAGGTACCAAACAGATAAAAGTCCAAGAAAGTTATGTCCAAACCGTACCGTACAGTGGGTGCTGGAGCACATCCCAGACAAATTGCAGTTTTGCCATGAACGTGATGGGTAATATGTGGAAGAGCATTGTCAAGAAACATTCTGATATTTGCTGCGTCTCGGTTGGGTTTTGTTTAACTAACGACATGACGCAACTTTATCAATGTTTTAGCGTAAGGTTTGGCATTCGCAATGGTCCCTGTAGGATGAAACTCCACCAGAAGAGCTCCATGCATGTCCCAGAACTCCTTCATGACGACGTTTAGTGCAGATTGTGTGACTGAATTTTTGTGGTGGCCGGGAATCGGAATGTTTCGCACCATACTAGACTTCATTGTTTCGGGAGTTTAGTGGCATGCCCAGGACTCATTGCCCGTCAGTACACCTGCCAGTAATTCATGTCCTTGTATTTAGTAAAGCACCAAGTGGTTCAAGGATGATATCATTCTCTGTCTCTTCTTGTCGTCTCTCAAGTTCTTGTGCCCTCATCGCGAACTGACCTTGCGAAATTGTAATTTGTCATGCACAATATCGTACGCTGTACAGTACGAAATATTGAACTTCTCTGCTAATGTGAAAATCGATCCGCTGCCCTCTCGCAATTTGCTGTTCAATTCCTCCCATAGTGGCAGGTGATAGCGCGGTTAGAGTTAGACCGGAATGTGGCGAATCGGTTAGGTTGCCACGGCCCCTTGCAGATAAACTGCATTATCTGGAGACGTTGCTGCGGTCCAGGTTATCACCACCATATACTTCGACTATTTCGTTGTGAGTTTCCGTCAGAGTTTTTCGTTTAGCCCAAAAAAATAGCTCTACACCTCGTAGCTTTTCATTCTTAGAGGACAGTTAGAAACGCTATATATTTGCGCCGTCGTTCACACTTCTTCGATCACGACGACATATGATCAAGCAAAACCGGTATGTAGCGTGATATTGAAACTCGTAGTCTTCCAGACTGTACCTGCTACTTGCAAGCTGCAAAGAGAGAAAAACTGCTGTGCGTTATTTTTTTTGATCCTCTCTCGTATTCTAAAACTCATAGCTATCACGGCAATGTCCAAAACCCCAAGATCCATCTCCAAATTGAATATTTTAGTTTCAGTAATACACTGCCGGAAAGAGAAAAAAGAACACCAAGAAGGAGACGTCTGATATAAACGAAATTATACAGCATAATAATAGAATACAGAGGATAACGTGATCAAAACATTATGGCAAAATACAGCTGTATTAGCTGGTAAACTAAAAAATAACAATTTAATGTAACATGGTTAGTACGAGGTTGAACCGCCATGAACTGCGTCACAATGTGCAATTCTGGCATGGAGTCTGCCGTACAGATGTTGGATATAAGTTTGGGATATTGGGTTCCAAGCATCCTGAACGTGGACACGTACATCGGGGATGGTCGTGGCTGGCCGTGGGGACCGGATAAGTCGTTGTCCTATAAAATCCCACACGTGCTCAATGGGGGACAAATCCGGTGAACGCGCAGGCTAAGGAAGTTGTCTCACACCCTAAAGTGCATGTTGCGTTGCACGTGCCATTTGTGGGCGTGCGTTATTTTGCTGGAAAACACCACGATGGACCGACCTTACAAATAGAAAAACAACGGGCTGAATGATGTTGTTGTTGTAGGAGGTGCTGTTTAACGTACCCTGAACAAACACTAGTTGTGTTCAGGAGTGATAGCTGATCGTTCCCCACACCAGGAGACCAGGTGTAGGCTCTGTGTGCCGCTGGTGGATGCAAGAACGATGGAGACGCTCCCATGTGCGTCTCCGAACACGTGTACGGCCATCAAAGGCTCCCAAGCAGAATCTGCTGTAATCGCTGAACACAACAGATCGCCATTGCGTTATCCAGTGCAGACGTTGGTGACACCGCTGCAGCGGTTCCTGACCTTGGGCTGGAGTCAGAGGTACACATGCCAGAGGCACACGTGCACGTAGTCCTGCATCCAGTAGACGGTTGCGGATCGTTCGCACAGTCACCTCAGGTGCAACGGCAGCTCGGATTTGCGTCGCAGTGGATGTTCTGCATGACAACGCCGCTCTTCTTATGCGTCGATCGGTCCGCTCATCAATCCGTCTGTGACTCCCGGTTCCACGACATCTCCTGTGAGAATGTTCCTCGGACCATCTTCGCCTCCGTCGTACCACCACCGATACTTCGCGTCCAATTCGCTTCGCAATACGACGATACGACCACCCGGCCTCGTGGTGTCCGACTAGACGACCTTGCTCAAAGTCCGATAACCGCTGAAATCGAACACGTCATCAATGTCCCGGCATTGCAGCTTCTTCAGGGTCTTCGCACGTGTCCGTACGCTGACGACTGATTACATTCACTTCGCCGTACTCCTTAAATACCACCGACGATAATTTTCATATTATGCCGTGCTGTGGCGTAAACGCTCACCGGTTGGTCCCAAAATTAACATCACACCTACGTAAACTCGACCTCATTAACATATGTAAATTTCATGATCGTCCGCCAATTCCTTCTTGGTGTTAGTTTTTAACTTTCCGCCAGTGTATATACTGCTTACTGCACCCAACACTGGAATCACAAGTGGGTGAAAATAATCAGGAGATTAAAATCAGCTCCCTAAAATTTTGCAGCAAAGCTTAATGAAATTTACGTTTTATCAATATTTCACCTCCTTCTTCAAGACGTAGAACACCACCCAACTATCGCGTCACATCATGGGATAGTTATTCCCGATTTACCTTCCTTATCTTCAATTTTCTGCATGCCCAGGTCGTGAAGCTTGACGACTCCATCCTGGAGAATGATTCATTTTTTTACTAGAATGAATAATATTGAAAGGAACTACACAGCATATCTGTACAGGCTGAAACGTTTCTTGTATATGTATTTAAACTAACTACTAAATGAAATGCATTTACTGCCCGAACAAATTAGGTCATGGAAAATAATTCGCTACGAAGTATCCCCAGAACCAGTGAAATAAAGAGCCCTGAATATTTTATCCGCAATAATGTGTTACGACAGCTGCTTACATATATATTGCTAATCTAGTTGATAGGGCCCGAAATGTAAATTTCTGGATATTTGTGATATTGATCAGCTGCAATATTTGCACACAATAATAGAATAACAGCAAAGAGCCAAAGAACACTACTTCACCAAGAACAGTAACAGAAAACCCCATCACGAACTTGTAGGGAAATAAGAACATATTTCACACGACGATTCACTGAATACGACCCAACTGGTCATGCTCTGGATCCTTTGATACAGCAACTCCTTCAATTGCCAGACTTCTTTGCGACTTTCTAAAGTCTCCGTCTACAAGAACAGAGCTTATTAATTCACTCCTCAATATGAACAATTTACACATGGAATAGATGAATTGAATGTGTTGACTTCAACAATTAATTTTCTAGCTCTGCTTCTCATTCTCATAGTTCGCTGTAATGCGATAACCACTCTTACTAACCTCTTGCTGATTTAATTAAAGCAGTAACATGTGGGAATTCAAAGAAAGAATCTCATTTGGACATCAAGAAATGGCGACTGATAAGACATGGAGAAAATGTCGTCGGATAAAATATAGACAATAAATTACGAACAAAAATCATTTCATTTCTCCGGAATGCCATGCTCTATGAAATAATGCATCCTGGTCAAACGAATACTATACCTTCTCGAAGCATCGCTACTAATATTAGAATTTTCTGAGATAGAATCCATCTAGCTTCCTACAGGTTATACGTCAATTCGTCGACTGCAATGATTCGTCGGGCGTCAATTCGTCGACTACGACAATTCGTTGCGCGTCAATTCATCGACCACGACGATTCGTCGAGCGTCAATTCGTCGCGCAAAAATACGTCGACTACGTCAATTCGTCGCGTTTACAGATTTTGGTTACATGCAAAACGAATGCAGGAAAACGTTCGATTTCGAACGTCTTCCTCCCCAATCAAATTTATAAAGTTTGGACACTCAGACAGGATAGGAATATTTCGCTTTTTCTTTGGCACTAAAAATATTAGACGGTAGACGGTTTTTGGAAGGGGTCAGGGCCCGGTTGCTCAGAGCCCCCCATATACAAAATTTTTGAAAAATCAACAGTTTTCAATTCAGAACCACCAAATCAGGTATCCTATCTCATGGTACCCTAACTTAGACGGTTGTTGGTTTTTGGAACGGGTTAAGGCCCGGGGGTCAGAGCTCCCCACCCCCGCATACATACCAAATTTTCAGGAAATCTAGTTTTCATTTCAGAACCATCAAATTTGGTATCATGAAACTCTAACTTAGACGCTAGACGGTTTTTGGAAGGGATTGGAGCCCGGGGGGTCAGACCCCCCTCATAAAAAATTTCGTAAAATCTACAGTTTTCATTTTAGAACCACCAAATTTGGTATATTATCTCATGGTACTCAAACTTAGACAGTAGACCGTTTTTGGAACGGGCCAAGGCCCGGGGGATCCCAGGCCCCGCATAAAAATTTTTCTTAAAAACTACAGTCTAGCTCTCCATCAATTTAGCTCTCCATCTACGTTCTAAGACGCTCTTTGGTCTTTTGATGGCATTGCGCCATTAACCACCAACTAACCAACCTACGGTCTAAGTTAGAGACTGTAGATAACAATAAAGTGCAAAAATAGGCGTTTAATGGTGTATTAAAAACACAAATCAATATAGTTTAGCTTTCACTACCAACGAACGGCTTATCAGGAAGAAATACAATATAATGTAAATAGAGTGTTCCAGATATTCAAAATTCAAAACGGTAAGAAAAAGATGATCAATGCCAATGTGAAGTCGTACGCAATCGACATCACATAGGTACATTGCATTTCTTTGTTGCGTGATTCACAGAAGCACACGACAGATGTACGGCAGTTCTATAGATGTCTCCTAGAAGGTAAGTATTCCCATTCCTTTTTCTTTCTGTTTTGTTTCGCAAAATTAAATTAACTAAATCAAAAAAATTAAAATAAGTTTACGGGAAAATTGCAGGAATATCTTTTTCATTCATTAACTTTCACCCGCTGAACTTGGTGATTCCACAAATAGTAATATGTACCTGGCAAATAACTGGTATCCCTGCTAGTACAAATTATATTAATGATTTATTTGCGTCCAGTTCAATCTAGTATGTCCATAAGAGCGTTTGGGGCCGTATGAAAAATACATTTCAACGTGTGCCAATACTGCGGCGGAGTGATCTAGGGGCTGGCTTCTGACCACTTGTCAAGAAGAATTTTTTATGTGGGGGCACTTACCACCCGGGCCTTAACCCGTTCCAAAAACCGTCTTCCGTTTAAGTTAGAGTACCATGAGATAGTATACCAAATTTGGTGGTTCTAAATTGAAAACTGTAGATTTTACGAAATCTTTTATGAGGTGGGCTCTGACCCAGTGCCCGTCTCGTTCCATAAACCATCTGCCGTCTAAGTTAGACCAGCACGAGATAGTATACCAAATATGGTGGTTGTAAATTGAAAACTGTAGATTTCACGAAAATTGTGTGTGTGTGTGGGGGGTGTAACCCCCGTGCCCCGACCCGTTCCAAAAACCGTCTCAATTAGATTACCATGATATAGTATACTAAATTTGGTGGTTCTAATTTGAAAACTATAGATTTTACGAAAACAATTTTTGTGTGTGTGGAAGGGGTGTTCTTAAAGCCCGTGCCCCGACCTGTTCTGAAAACCGTCTACCGTCTAAGTTAGAGTGCCATGATGTAGTATACCTATTTTGGTGGTTCTAAATTGAAAACTGTAGATTTCACGAATATTTTATGGGGGGGGGGTCTCTCAACACCGGGCTCCAACCCTTTCCAAAAAACATCTACAGTCGAAGTTAAAATACCATGAGATAGTATACCAATCTTGGTGGTTCTAAATTGAAAACGGTATATTTTACGAAAATTTTGTACGGGGGAGAGTTCTGACCCCCGGGCCCTGACCCGTTCCAAGAACCGTCTCCCGTCTAAGTTAGAATTTCATGATACCAAATTTGGTGGTTCTAAATTGAAAACTATAGATTTTACGAAATTTTTTATGTGGGGGCTCTTAACCCCCGCGCCTTGACGTATTCCAAAAACCGTCTACCTTCTAAGTTAGAGTACTATGAGATAGTATATTAAATTTGGTGGTTCTAAATTGAAAACTGTAGATTTCACTAAATTTTTTAATGTGTGTGTGTGTGGGGGGGGGGGGGGCTCTGAACCCCGGGCTTCGATCCCTTTCCTAAAACCGTCTACAGTCTAAGTTAGAATACCATGAGGTAGTATAACAAATTTGGTGATTCTAAATTTAAAACTGTAGATTTTACGATAGTTTTGTAGGGGGGGAGGAGTCCTGACCTCCCGGGCTCCGATCAGTTCTAAAAACGGTCTTCCTCTAAGTTAGAGTTTCATGGCACCAAATTTAATGGTTCTAAATTGAAAACTAGATTTTACGGCAATTTTGTAAGAGGGGGTACTGACTACCCGGGCGCCAACAGCTTCCTAAAACCGTCTACAGTCTAAGTTAGAATACTACGAGATAGTATACCAGATTTGGTGGTTCTGAATTGAAAACTGTAGATTTTACGAAAATTTTGTATATGGGGGGAGTGTTCTGACCAACCGGGCCCTGCCCCGTTCCAAATACCGTCTACCGTCTAAAATTTTTAGTGCCAAAGAAAAAGTGTAATATTCCTATCCTGTCTGAGTGTCCAAACTTTATAAATTTGATCAGGAGGAAGACGTTCGAAATAGTACGTTTTCCTGCATTCGTTTTGCATGTAACCAAAATCTGTAAACGCGACGAATTGACGTAGTCGAAGAATTTTTCCGCGACGAGTTGAAGCATGACGAATCGTCGTGGTTGACGAATTGACGCGCGACGAATTGTCGTAGTCGACGAATTGACGCCCTACGAATCGTCGCAATCGACGAATTGACGTGTCACCCTTCCACATTTTTCAAATACGCGGAGTACTTTTCCTAGACACAAGGTGGGTAGGTGTTTAACAACGTCAGTCACGTATAACATTCCGCTATTTTTCGCAAATTTGGTTTAACTCTATCATTCTACAACAATAGTGAGTGGTCATTGTTCTACAAATTCGCCTAGTTGCCACTTTTAGGAAAATAATATCACTCTGTTAAGAAGAAATATCATTCTTAAATTAAATAAAGTTAAGCTGTGTACGATGAAAAGCCAGGATTGAGAAAAGAGGTAAGCAGAAACTAGCAATTCAGTTGGTTAAATGACATCGTTTTCTTTTATATTATAAAATAGTTAGAACAAAAAAAATATTTTGCGCGTGCTACCATATAGTCCCCCAAAGACTGAAGTGGGAGTACGTGCATATAGATACAGCACATTAATGAATCATTATAAGAGAGAGATATATAAATATAAATGACTGATGCTAAAATATTTTATTGCGTTTATTTATCTGTAAATTCGAAGCACGCATACACTGAAAAAGCAATTGAAATAGAGATACCTGTCCAGTAACGTATAGCACAACCTTTCTTCCTGATGACGGCGGCGATTCGCCTCGACATGGACTCGACAAGACACCGGAAGTGTTGGGAAGCCATACGAATCCACGACCCCTGAACAAGCTCCCACAGTTCACGAAGATTCGATGGAGGGGTGTCAGAGGCTCGAACATCTCTCTTGATGGCATCCCAGATATGCTAGCTGGGATTGAGGTCAGGTAACTTAGCTGGCCAAGAAAGCAAGGTCACGTCGGTTGAGTGTTCATCCAATCATTCGGATACAATTCGGGGGCGATGGCACGGTGCATTGTCTTCTTGCATGATGAGGTCACCAGTGGGATGTTGAAGACGCAAAAACGGGAGCAAACGGTCATCCAGGATATCCCGGTAACGTTGACCTATGAGGGACGATATCACACTTACCAGGGGTCCCATTTCATTCCAAGTAAATAGTCCCCAGACGAGAATGCCAATCCCACCAGCTTGAAGAGTCCCCTGCTGGCAAGAAAGATCCTTCGCTTTATGTGGTTTGCGCCGTACTCGTATCCTGCCATCCACATGTACCAACGTAAATCTCGACTCATCAATCGAGATTCACTCATCAGTCGATGTTTTCGCGCCCATGCTAATCTTTGCACCCTGTGATATGCGGTCAGCTGAGGTACCCTGTGGGACGTTGGCTTCTGTTCCCCATAGCGAGGAGATGGTTCTGGATAGGGTGGCTGCTTATACGTCTTTGTGCACCAGCTTTAAATTGCCGAGTGATTTCTTGCACAGTGGCCCGTCTATCCGCTGTTAATATGCGAGCTAGCCGACGCTGATCCCGCTGATCCACAAGCTGTTATCCACGGCAGTTGGCTCTTGAAGGGATGGTTTTACCGGGTTCGATGTACTCACGTTGCACCCGTGACACAGTGGCTCGTGAAAATCCCAGTGCCTGCACGACTTCCGAGATGGAGTGACCCATTCGTTGGGCCCCGACAATTTGCCCACGATCAAATGCGCTTAGATCCTTCTTCTTACCCACACGGCGTCCGACTCTTACTGATTCCCGTCGTATCACTCCTTATATTGTCGGATCGCTGCATTCGACATGTCGTTTCCGTTTACAGGGTAGCCCACATCACCACATTTGTATAACGCCAGCTGTCTCTAATTCAATTGCTCTTCAGTGTATATGAATTTAAATAACGGTGACCCCTGTGATTTAAATTCGCATTCAGTATTTTAAATAAAAAAAAATTATTTATATATTTTTTTGAGTAATTGTTTTTTGACGTCTGCTGATCTGATTGGGAAAGTCTTGTAATGAAGTGTTACAAACATATTTAAAAGTATATTTTAAGAAGAAGAAGGAACCACCAACAAATATGAAACAAGAGTTAAGTTCTTAGTTGCAAACTGCATATCATTTAAAACACACAATATAAGCAGATATGTCTCTACATATCTGCTTATATTGTGAACAGCTATAGCTCGGCAATCAATAAAATGTTAACAAATGAATGAGCAGTACAAGCTTACTTATGGAAGAAATGTAAGATCAGAAAATCACAAATTGATCATCTTAGTGCAAAGTATCCTTGGGTAAAATTTTTTTTTTATTAATCGGATAGAACATAATAAAATCTAATGTCCGCTTTTAAAAAAGCTGTATGATGTTTACCGAAAATTAGTAGTTCCCAAAGTAATTTTCATGGGGTAAAGTATCGTTCTAAGAAAAATACTTACAAGGGATTCCTAATTTGTAAATACTTTTTTCAAATAATAATATACTCTCATGGCAGTAGTGGCAGATTTCAAAATGTGAAAGATGAAAAATCTTGTGCTGTAAACGTTCCTTATATGAAATCTATGTAATGACGGAACATTTTTCTAAATCAAAACCGAGAAGAATAAATAAAGGATAATGGTTTCACTTATACACACTCAAGGAGTAAAAGGAGCTCAATGTAAATAAAACAGGTTTCGCTGTATTAACTTCACTTTGTGGAATACATTGCAGATATTATGATCGGAAGCCAGAGCTTAGGCCACCGCGCCACAGGGGTGAAATTATTGGTTTGCCATATCCATTGCAGATATGAATAATGTAGGATTTCCGAGAGAACGGAAAATGTTTTTGTATATTAGAAAACTAATTTTCCGAAAAGCATTTAATTAAAAAAACCGATGTGCTTTCTCTCAGACGTAGTAAATTAGAGAAATATAGAATTAATAGTTTGCCGTTACTCTCATAAAGTGTAAATGTTTTTGTGTGTACAAATAATCGGAAACTGTGGTACAAAAACAAAATACATGTAAAAAACTTAAGTTGGTTATTACAGGAAATACTACTTTTTTCGTTTGAGGTTAGTTCCTCGTTAATAATTTGATTCCATCCAGAAGAGAATGAAATGTGAAGTGCAACAGATTGGCTTTGTAAGGTGAATGTATTTTGATAGTCTATTTCCATGAGCTGCGCGTCTGGCAGAGTAGCTCTGTTATTGACACAGAAAAAGATACAAGATCTAGAACCGATATACATATCATCTTATTCAGAAGTACTCAAGAGAGCCGCATAGCTATTAAATATGTTTATTTTGTTGGTGTAGTAAGTACAATGATTCGCCAAGCTTTCGCACTCCATTTGGAGGCTTTTTCAAAGCAACGTTTGACATAAAAATGTAGACATTTTTATTTATGTCTGCCATTGCCCGGAAAAAGCCTCCCAGTTGAGTGCAAAGTCCACGGGAATCTTTGTGCTTACTAAACTACAAAAATAAACATATTTAATAGCTGTGTCTCTTGAGTACCTCTGAATAAAATTTTGTGTATAACGGTTCGGGATCTCGTCTCTTTTTCTGACGCAACAACAGAGTTACTGTACCAAAAGTGCAGTTCATGGAAATAGACTATCGAAATACATTCACCTTTCAAAGCCAATAGGTGCAATGAACCCTTTAGATGCTTTGGAAATTATTCATTGAAATAAAATGACTCACGTTTTATGAAATAATCCAATACGTGAAGCTGAAAGTGATGAAATAGTTTTCAAAATAGTTTTATTGATGCTTTAGCAAAACACACGAAGTAGCAAATAAATGGAGTTTTTGAACTATTGCACTTAAAAAAAACCGTGGAGTATCAGAGAATGCAACACACGCAACGCTTGCGAAAAACATCCCAGCTTATGTGACGACAAAAAACGTGTTAATATCAGCGAAATTGAGCGAATTGCATTTCTTAGGCCAGGTGTTTGCAGGGTGTAACCGCGTGACACGGTATTAGCACTAAACGCCTAGCACTAAGAATTAATAAACTACTTTTTCTCCCATCGTGGTATTAACGTTTCTAAACATTCCGAGATGTACTTATGTCTTATTACTCCAACGGGGACACATGGTACGTGTAAATGTATCTGTGGACCGTCTACTTACGTGTCTATCTTTACAGACCATCTGCATCCGTCCATGGTCTTCATGCGTTCACAGGACAATAAACTCTTTCAGATAAACAATGTCTCTTCCCTCAAATTCCTGGTGACTAGAACATGGTAAAAAGTAATGCTGCAGAAATCCCCATCCTGAAATGGTCTTCTCTGTTTATCTCACATGAACCCTGTAGTAAATCGTCAAGATGCAGTGCAAAGGTCAATCAAGATTTGAATTCTCCACCCAGGAATGCAGCGGAATTACGGCGAGCGGTACAGGACCCATATATAGTGAAACACTTTCGGGATATAGTGAACTCAATTTGTTACCATGTGATTGCCCTTATCCGGAAGAAAGATTGGTCTCCATGTTTCCACGTGGGTATACCATGATTTCTGTCAACTCAGTGCACGTACATCTGTATAACAATACACTGAAAAACAACAAGGAGCACATCATATTTTAACCAGCTCAACTGAAGTGAAATATTAAGAAATGTAATCATGGATTGGTCAATACTGCTATCCATCACTTTTGTCGTGAATTCACCAAAAATTGTACGAACGCTTTTGAAAATTACAACGCAATGGTTTCGCAGATAAGAAATTTAAATTCTTCATCAGCCATACTCAGACATTTCAGGAGCACAGTGGAATAGTGTATGTGCTTTAGTTATGCAGCGCTTCAAAACAAGGAGATTAATTTTACTAAATTGTTCTGATCTTGCAATCTATGGGGTTTTTATCATTTTAAATATAAAGTAAAATAACGAACACTTTAACACACCTACATAATAACGTGTTCCACTTTTCCTCTTAAAACGGCAGCCAGGCCTATTTCTAAGCACTCGGTGTGATGTTTAAAGCACACAAGTGGTATTGCCGGCCACAGAAGGGAAATCACCGGCCGCAGAGTATCCAGAGTTGCTGTGTTAGAACAGGTTTCACTGACTGGTGCCACAATCGGTAAGATCAATTTCTCAATAAAATTATCTCTCACTGTCTCATGTCATTGGTTTTGCCTATAGTTGCATCTCCATGACTGATTTCGAGTATCTGGAGACCAACTCTATATATATAGTCATTGTCAGTTTCTCCGTCTCCTATGACTGAACGCATTGCTTCTGCTGTGCGTATTCTTTTTGCAATGGATAATAATGATGATAATATATCTCTTACGTGTATTTTTTAATTTCAAAAATATTGGTAGTATTCTCCGTTGAAACATGAGTACTGTTTAATTCAGTTTAGTTTCCATTCGACATTTGTTACTTTGCTTGATTGAGAGAACGTGTCAAACATAAGAGCAAAAACATTTTGCGTCGCCGAGTGATTTATTGAGCTAATGTTAAAAATTGAGAACCTAATAGTAAGACCACACATACAAGTATTATTCTCTAAATTCCACTCAGGTCTGCACCTCCAAAAAAATACTCTTATAGAATTGGAAGATCTCCAATGAAACACATTTTGTCGTAGGATTTTCCGAAACACACTGCTGTCAAGCACTGTTAAAGTAACAATTGTCAATGGTGGTCGGGTGCTGGAGTTTCAATCCTTGCCTATCGTATTTTTAGTTTCGTGCACAATCAATGGACAAAACATAATAGCATGTTACTCTTCCTTTAACGCAAGTTATAGCCTGAAAACGGCAGGGAATCGACCCCGCAAGATGCAGGAGGGCTTGTGGGGTTAATGCGAAACATATCAGTTGCAAAATTGTCCACAACTCATTCCAAGACATCCATGGGGCTGATATTCGGCACCACTACATCTCAGAGAGCATCCGCAGAGTTCATATTCGCGAAAGACGGAGCCACCGGATGGTTTAAAACTCAGGTGAGTGTTTCTGGAACCATGCGTTGATGGTTCAGTAGCGGTGCGCTGGCGAATTATCCTTCTGCAAGACACCATAAGCAGCAGACCACTCGACCTACATGAAAGCGAGTAGGTGATCAAGCAGCACCTGTTGGTTGAGCGCAGCGGTTAAGGACCTCTCCATAAACACAAAGGGACCAAATGTGTCCCAGTAGAAGGCTTCTTAAACGGTTACGGAACAGACACCGCCTTGAACAACCAACCTGATACTACGGGGACATAGCCTCACGCTATGAACTCCACACTCGCACCCTTTCGTCAGCTGGGTGCAGCTGAAAACGGGATTTTGCTGTCGAGCTTAGAGATGAAACCAAGTGCGCACTGCATTCGCTAATGGTTGTACCACCGACACAACGTTTTGTTGGAAAATTCAGCAACTGCGTCGCACCCTAAGATAGGAGTTCACCTCCTTCCCAATAGTTTCGTACAAGCATACGTGTTTAGCAAAAAGATGAAATAATATATATATATATATATATATACTTTATTTTCAAGTTAGATACTGCAAAAGTTGTCACTAACCAACAATTTTTAGTAATTTATATCTGCATTTGCTCCATGTATACACTACTCTTTTCTGCATATGCAGAAATTTAATTACTTTTCAAAAATGGTATTATACTGAAACTATTTGAATTTCTGAATATGTAACTTGTATCTGAAAGTACCATATTTAGTATACAAGCGATTTCGTTATTCTTAGAAAAAAATCCAGTAATTTAAATAACAAGGAACATATGTGCTATTTTAAAAGAAAACACGAATCTATATATAGGGAGTTCGCCTTACATTAGAAACACCAACCTAATATAGCCTTGCTCTCCCTCCCTGTGTAGTCACGGAACGCATACACCTAGGAATAGGTTGTTCAAGGTGTCAAATATCCGTCGATGAGGATTAGCAGTCTTCACACCGAGTTCTACCATATCATCTGGGTTAACGTCACAGGAGTTGGGAGAGGGGAGGCCATGTCGCGAATTCATTGTCGGATTCTCCAACTTCTTTCTGGTTTTACGAGTCTGATAACACAGTGCATTGTTCTGTTGAAAGACGACACGTTTGTCTGGGTAAACTCCTGCAGATATGGATGGAAATGAACGACTAACAGGTCCCTATAGCCTCCACCATTCAGTGTTTGTGTGTAACCTCCTGCAGATATGGATGGATGGAAATGAACGACTAACAGGTCCTTATAGCGTCCACCATTCAGTAGTATTTGTGTATAAACTTCTGCAGATATGGATGAAGATGGACGACTAACAGGTCCTTATAGCGTTCACCATTTAGTGTTCGTGGGTAAACTCCTGCAGACATGGATGAAGATGGACGACTAACCGGTCCCTATAGCGTCCACCATTCAGTGTTCGTGGGAAGATGCCATGAAAAAACTCCCCAGATCAAAACAGCATATACACCGGCATCTTCAACCTGAACTGTGCAACCACGGTGTTAGGGATTGATGCCGTTTACGCAATATTCGAACCGGGCCACCAGCCTGGGAACAGGAGGAAGTCGGACTGATCACGCCAGACGACCTTCTTTGATCTGTCGATGTTCAATTGCCGGCATTGCTTGGTTCATACAAGGCGTTATTTACGTAACTGTAAGTCATCATGGGTACCCTCCTTAGTCTCCTGTTGTGGAACCCAGGAGAAGCAAAGCACTGCCCATGGTGCATATGGATATAGGCCGAACTGAACCGCTATGGTACTTGTTCGTGAGGTGAGTACTTTTGCACGTTGTTGCTGAGGTACAAGTCCCGACACCAACGCTCACCTCTAGGATCAATCCCCGCCGGGCAGCGGAAGACGGAAAGAAGACGCGGACGCCAATGTTAGCCTTTTTTTTTTTTTTTTTTTTTTTGATTGCAGGTTTAACGACCACCGTGAGCAACTCAATGTGCTACAAGCAGTCGCCCATCCCTAATTTAGGGTTACTGGTTCCAGGGAAGGGAGAGAGCCAGTGCCGTAAGACAAACACAACCATCCATGCCTATCCGGGATTCGAACCCGGACCCCTTTCGGACGAATGATCAGAGGCCATCGCTTAGACCACTGCGCCTTAAGCCACAATTCTCTTTAGGTGTCATGTTTCCCGATTAGTGACGAACGGTTACTGATTACGTGGAGAGGGTAGGTGTGCACAATATATCCTCATCATCATTGTCAACCATTATCAATCCACTGCTGGACGAAAGTCTCCCCAAGTTTCTTCCACAAAGGTCTGCCTTGTGCCAGTCTCCTCCATGTTACTCCCTCATACTTTCGAATTTCATCCACCCATCTCATATGTGGTCTTCTTCTGGGTCTTTTCCTCACCCTATGGAATCCAGTCTAAACGTTCAACTGTCCATCGATAGTCTGTCCTTCTATCAGTATGTCCAGCCCATTGCCATTTCAGGAATTTTACCCTCATCATGAAGTCTTCCACTCTTGTCATATTTCTGATCCACGAGTTCCTCTTGTTATCACTCATGGTTACACGAAGCATGCATCTCTCCATGAATCTTTGAGTTGTCTGCAGTCTTTGTATGTCTTTTATAGTTAAGGTCCACGTCTCTGCACTATATGTAAGCACTGGAAGGATGCCTTGATCAACCACTTTTCTTTTAAGACATAATGGCATATTGACCTTGAAAATTATACTGTTTCTTCCAAAAGCTGTCCAGGCAAGTTTTATAAGGCAAATAATTTCTTCGTCAATGTGACCATCACTTGATATCTGATGTCCAAGATAAATGTAGGTATTGGTTATCTGCAGTTTTCCCCTTCAATCGATAAATCTTCATTTCTTGTAAAAGCAATGTACGTTACTTTTGTCTTCTGAAAGTTAATTTTTAATCCCACATTTTTACTCTTGTTCGCAAGTTTCTCGATCATACTCTGCAGCTCAGATGGGGTAGTTGCAAAAATCACTACGTCAACAGGAAACCGAAGGTGAGTTAGATAATCTCTATTAATATTTATTACTTTGTTTTCCCAGTTCAGTGATTCAAAGACATTTCCCAATGTGACATTAAAGAGTTTGTGATATATTGTGTCAACATGTCTCACTCCCTTTCCAATTTTTATGTGTGTTGTATTTTCAAACAGCCGAATCTTTGCACTTGCATTTTCATAGATGTTTTGAATAATATTAATGTATGCCTCTTCAATACCGCAGGATTTCAAAGCCATTGAATTTCCAAATTTTTTCATCGAATCAAATGCCTTTTCATAATTGATAAAAGTCATGCATAATGAAAGTTCATATTCCGTCGCTTTTTCAATTAGATCTCTCCGTACGTGGATATGACCTATAGTGCTGTAGCCACTCCTGAATCCATCTTGTTCTCTTGGTTGAGCTATGTCCATTGTCACCTTAAAGCGGTGTGAAAAAACTTTATTGAATAATGGGAATCGCGACTATTTACTTTGCAAGAATATGACGTCATGAAACTTTAATAAAATCCAAACACAACGCGTGGCGTAATCAGACAGATGGCGTGACTGCGCGCCAACATATCAATCACGAGATTTTTACGTCATACGACTTCTAAGCATGTAAAACATCAATGGGACGACGCCATGACACTAAAAACGTGTTAATATGGGGTGGTTATTTAACGCACTAAACGAATTTTCCTAAAGTCGAAATCAAGCTAAATCGATTTCTAGTACTAGAAAACGGTAGGTTAACGTCTTTTATCAAAACCCTTAGAGCCGTTTTCAAAATAAAATTTACATACATACAAGAATTGTTCCTTTATGGTGGACGTCAAGTAATTTAGCTTCCCATACTTCCAATTGAAAAACGTCTGTACAGATTTTCTTCCCAATGAATGCTTTCCCAAGGATGAAAATTTGAACATCGTTTAAAATAGCTTAATTTTATAAATTGGAATACTTAATATTTTCTAAAACATAACCATAATTATGAAATCCAACATTTGTTTGTCCACAAACGTCATCAAACAACAGGTCGCCCCATCTTTTTTCTGGTACCAACACCACCAAAATTGAAGTTATTGATTTTTTATATAATTAAGGTTATGTTTTAGGAAATATTAAGTATTCCAAGTTACAATATGAAGTTATTTTAATCGATGTTCCAATTTGCATCCGTGAGAACACAATAATTGTGAAGGAAATGTGTACAAAAGTTTTTCCATTGGAAGTATAGGAAGGAAAATTACTTGACGTCCACCTTAATAGTATGGGATAAGAGTGATGTATTCGATCCCGATCCTATGTCCTAACCTTTGACCTCATTTCGTCCATTTTCAATAGGGTTTGTCCCCAGGTGGTGACCACATACTAAAATTTCATCGAAATCGAACCATTTTTACGCACGTTATGACGCATAAGGGATATGGAATGCATCCCGCTCCTATCTCCTGACCTTTCACACACTTCACCCATTTTCAATAGAGTTCATTCCCAGGTTGTCCCCAACAACATGCTAAAGTTTCATGGACATCGAATCATATTTACCCAAGTTATGACGCATAAGGGAAATGAAATGGATCCCGCTCCTATGCCGTGACCTTTGACCCTATTTCGTCCATTTTCAATAGGGTTCGTCCCCAGGTGGTCCGCTACCACATAGTAAAATTGAACCGAAATCGAAAAAGTTCACGCGTGTTATCGTGTCGACAGGCGGACGGACCTGGAGCATATACGCTTCTTCAACCTACGGTTGCAAAGCGTAAAAATGAGTTACTTTGTATCAGAATATCAAATGGTCTTGAGGTACAGTTATATATATACAGGAATTTCAACAAAATTATAGAAGAAATTGATCTGCTAATACGCCCAAATATATAATTCTTATTACAGATATGTTTTCCCATAGAGTGCATTCAGTGTAAAACGGATATTTCTTTTCTTTCAAAATATTTGAGGACATTTTGTCCTTAATTTCAGACATAAACGCATTTCAGTCTAGTAAAAATTTTAGATCTAGAATTATATATTTAAACTATTTTTCAATTTTAATACTGCAAAGTTTTAGAGAAATAATATTTCGATTTCTAATTATCAATAATAATGAAAATATGACTTTCGTGCTCGTCAGTCAATGAAAGTTGAAGATTCGTGCAAGAATGAATCTCTGATACGAAAAAAAACCCCGTCTTTGGCATGATTTAATGATAAAAGATCAGAAATATATACAATTAAAAACCATATGTACATGAGCACTTTTGAGGCAGCGGCTACTTCATCCTCAGCTGTATGAGGTAGCCGCTGCCTCAAAACTGTATCTGAGGATGAGGTAGCCGCTGCCTCAAAACTGCATCTGAGGATGAGGTAGCCGCTGCCTCGAAAGGGTTCATGTACCTATGGTTTTTAATTGTATATATTTCTCTTTTATCATTAAATCGTGCCAAAGACGGTAATTTTTTCGTATCAGTGTTCGTCAGTGTTATAGTCCTACAGTGTAACTTGGATAATTCGAAGCTGAAGGGAACACAAAAATAATTCGAACTACCGACAAATTCGATTTTGGCAAGTTTGAATATGGGCACATTCAAGTACTGTAAAAAATAATATATTTATTCATAACATACAAAAAAACAAGTACGATAAATTTACATATTTTTTCGTAAACAAAACGCGAAATTTTGGCTTGCTTCTTAGAATTTATTTTATGGGCAAGTGTAAATTCCTCAAGTTTATCGAGTGAATGAAATAAAGATTCGCTTACATTCTGCTGTCACTCAACAAACTTCCTTAACTGTTGGGGGTGAACCAAGGACTCTACTGAATTTGGAAGGGGTTCTTCAGGAAATTCTTGCCGTTTTAGTTCTTCATCTGAAGATACACAGCAGATCTTCTTATTCAAAACACCAGCCAAGATCTCATCATCTGTGATCTCACACAAACTGCTAAATTGTCATCAACTCCCAGTAAAGTCTCATACGTTACACCACGGCCTACGTCATTCCAGTACTCCAGAGTGGGTATGATCTCTTCGCCACCATTACCTTGATGTATTTGAGACTCACCATAGGGTTGCTGGAAGCCTGCTTTTCCGAAGCAGTTGACTATAGTTTCAGGGTTATTTTGTTGCTTCGTCCAGAACTCGGAACCTCATCCAGAACAGCACGTACCCGTTTTAAAAGTAATTGTTTAAAATACGAGAATACGAAAATGTTTTATTTTTCGAATTAAACAAAAAAAAAGTTCGAATTAAAGGGGGTTTTTTTCAACATTATTTATATTGAAAATTCAAGGGACCAAATGAAAAATTCGAATTAACCAATAATTCGAATTAAAAACATTCGAATTAGACAAGTTACACATGTTAATTTCATATATCATCTGTTGAGCCTGAAGCCATATATTTTACAAATTTGTACTGAAGTATGAAACTTTAGCAAAAGAAAAACATATGTATATAGGTCTCGAATTCTGTTCTCTTTGGGAAATTTCCAATGAGAACCGAATTCGAGATATATATATATATATTTTCCATTGTAGGATTGTATTCTACATATAGATGTATCTTTAGTTTACGTTAGAACTATTTTTTTAAACGTTTAAGGATTTTTCTTATTTTTCTAATACTGAATACTGTTATGATTTCAATATAAAATTACAGTCGCCACATCTCAATGCCTCGGTTAAATAGGGAATGTCAATAAACTATTCAGTAGTAATATCTATGTCACCGAAAGCGGTAAATATTATCTCAGTGCCCGCAGGGAGGGATGCTAATAATCACCGTGTTGTTGCCGGTGTATATTGTTCTCATATCGATTAATAGTATGAAGACATAATTTACCTGATCTTTGTTATAACTGAAAGCAGTCATCTCACATGGTTTTATAAATCGAGTCATTTGTGACGTCTAAAGAATTCTCGAGGGTTTTGTTGGTTATGAAAACGAAATGTTAATTTTGTAAGGAGAAAGATGAAATCTGTTCCGTTTAGAAATTAACAGTAGAAGATTTGTCTTGTTTCTGGACAAATGACATTATGCTATGATGCATACAATGCTAACATATCGATGCATAAAGGAAAATTTGCGAATAACTGCAGAAAAACTAACAGATTCGTGGAGGTCATTCGGAGTTATGTCTCAGGAAGAAGTCGAGTATTTTTCTTATGATTAGCACAAAACAAATTCGCACTTCTCTGAAATCTGCAAGTAAAGCAAAATTAATGGATGCTTTTAAAGCCAAAAGTAACATTCCTCAGGAAAAAGGCATTAAATATTCTGTTCGCTATTAAAAGCTGTAAGCACTCGGGGTCTCTAAATGCAATTAAGAGCTTCAAATTAAAAAAAATGGGAATAAAAATGACCGAAATATGGATGTTTAAAAGAAGTAGCTTGATGGCCATCTTGGAATGGCAAATATATTGGCCAGTCGCGTATTTTAGACCCCCACCATCGCATTTCATGTTCTCCAACAAGTACTTGACGAAATGAAACCACTCGCAATACTTAACCATCAAACTGCACACGGGACCCACAACCTGCCTGTTAATTAAACTGACTATAGACGGAAGTGGCTTCGCTTATCAACACTTGAGGAAAATCAAAAGAACTAGGAGATAGGAATGCCTAGAAAATTTAACTAGACTAAGCTTTTTACTTACGATTCCCTTTTCTGGCTTTTCCGATAAGAAATCTCCCAGAATTCACATTATTCTGCTTTTCCGATTCTAATTTAATCTCCGTATTCAGACATTTTGCCTTTCTTACAAAAATCATACTATATTGAAATTTCCTGCGATATTTTTCCGCGATTCGTAATACCCCTTATTATTTTAATTCCTTACGTACGACGAATATGTACGCTAACTATTGCTGCCGTAACAAAGAAAAAAATCGTTCTAATTAACAAACAAAAAGTACAAAACCAAAAGTCGACGTAAATCTGAAAAACTGAAATCATAATAATGTATATAAAGTCACCAAGGCAGAAGACAAACTGGTGGTCTCTCCTAAATATGTTCTGGCAGGAACTCGGAACGAAAAACCTTTTTACGGGAAACTAAAAATAAACTTACTATATTTTCTGCTTTTCTTATATGCTCGTTCCTGCATCGCTGGTATTTTGATATTTTCCGTTCCAGATATTCACTTTCTGTATCTAGTTCTTCAGTCATTCCCAATATTGCCTTGCGCAGAAAAATGTTTTCACAATTTCCCGTATTTCAATATACATAAGCTATGTAAATATATATATTCCCACAAGCTTCTCCCAAATCCTATTACCTATGCTTAAAAAGCAATAAAATCAAACCATTTGAAAGAGCACATGCATTTTTGTTTATAAAGCACAGATATAATTTCATATGCGACAACCGCGGGACACTTTCGGTTTGAAGCAAAAGCGTGGAAAAAAATGATTCTAATCTTTTGAATATGAGTGTTCGGAACCCTGGAAATTGGCAGAGTAAATTTTCTAAAATATTTCACGCTCCAACAACAGCGAATCTGTAGCGATTCTTTTCCACAGATGTACCCACCACCTCAATTATTCATCACTATTTTAAGAAGAGTAATACGGAACTAAATACGTGTACAAAAGTCGAAGTAATTTTTTTGTACATGGAGTTGTTTTTACAAACACGAATACCTGCCATATTAACTCTGTTTTTCACCATTTGGTACCAATGACAGCAATTGCAGAAACATCTCTACTAGGGGAGTTGGATCTGTTCCCACAGTGATATATTCATAATTTTCCGAGGTACAATGTCTTTTTCGGAACGATTTCTCAAAATTTGGAAATTTTCTCCAATATGTCCTTTTCTTGTACAAAGAGAGAGATGTTCCCCCAAGTTTATTTTTCTTATTTCTCACATGTTCGATTCCCACGAGTGTGGTTGCTGTCTACCACAAATTTTTCTTCTCCATTATTTTCAGAGACGCTAATCAATATCGTCAGGAGAGTATATAAAAGCGAAATATTTTTATTTGACGGTTCATTGTTTCTTCACTAATGGCTCTGTTATATCAGACAGACTGACTGCTATTTTTTCCGAAGTTGCTGTAAATTTTATTTTCGTAATTCGTGGTTCAGCAATTTTGCACCAGGGACTCTCAAGTTCTTTATTCCAAATTGACTAGCCATATGTCTTAATTTCCTAATTATTTCGTAGAATGTGATGCAGGAAATTAAAAGTGTTCTTTTCATGCCCCTCGATTATCCACCAGTGGCATTGTTGTAGTTCCCAGTTGCAATTATTATTTCTTGTTGACAATTTCTTTTAAAGAATGTATTCCGATAATGTGAGATTGCTTTGTTATGTTTCCTCGTTGCTGTGATTTATTTCACAATGATTCTCTCATTTGGTTCTGTGTTAAGTACTTTTATGTAAGCAGAAATAACCAAAATTGAAAATTTGCTGCACAATGTTTTTTCTAATTTTCACCAGAGGCACTAGGCTAATCCAATTCCAGAAGAGAAGCAGTTTGTCTCTGTCACTTCTTCCAAGTTGGGCATCTACCGCCATAAACATTCCTATGTGAAACTGTGAAACTTCATTATGTTCTTTGTGGAGCATATACAAGGGTTATATAGAATAATGTGAACACTAAGGAAGAGAAGCTTTTACGTATCTAATAGGGTGTAGGACCACAGTTGGCATACAAAACCGACGGAAGGCTCCTTGGAATGGACGCATAGAAATCCTGAATGGTGGTTAGTGGGATTTTACACCATTCATGTAGAAACTGCTCCAAGTCCCTGAGAAATGCAGGAGGAGGAAAACGAGATCTTACTCTGTTTTCCAACACAGATCACAGTGGCTCAATGATGTTTAGGTCTGGTGATTGGGGACTCCAAGGAGGTGTGAACGTTCGTCCTCATGTTACTTAAACCACGATTCAACATTCCAACTTTGTGAATTGCGGAGTTATCGTTTTGAGAGATGGCATCCCCTCCCGAAAACAACGCCTGAGCCATTGGATGGACGTGGTCAGAAATACATTCTCCTACCCCTGCTAGTCAACCGTTCTTTCCAGGTGATCAGGGAACCCGCTGAAAATCACCATATGACCGGTCAGATACTGACACGATAGCCCCCATGCTGCACTGTTGAGGGCAGACAGTCTCTATTGTAAACTTCCTACTCTGTTTAAGTGTGAATGTGGATTCATCCGACCACATTACACATTTCCATGCATCATCAGTCTACGTTGTATGTTCCTGGCACCACTGCTGTCATCGTTGTGCGATCTCCCGGGTCACCAGGGATTTTGCAATAGCAGCTATGCCATAAATACTGTATGTATATCGTTTATGCAGTTCACTTCGAACTGTGTTCGGTGATGCTGTGGTATCTAGATGCAAATCTCGCTTTCCAATACTCTTTAATGTGTCCTGTTTTCCTCCGGGTTGCTTTCCGGCCGCTCCTGTGTTTCGCAGATGAGGTTTTCCAACGAACACGGCACGCTATTATGACGCCAGACACAGTAGCTATCGATACTACTCTTACAATGTCGACTGTTTTCAGTGAGGCACCAACTTGTCGGCAAACAACAATTGGTCCTATTTCAATATCCGTTAGGTCACTCATTTCGTCGACACTCTGAAATATATATTGCAACAAAACACTTCAAATGCACTTTAACGGGATCTTGAGATCCTGAACAAATTTATTGCAACCAAAAAGCAGTGTATACCTTTGTGCATTGCGCCACACCCAGCGGCATTGAATACCACGTCTCTCAGCGTGGTGCTCACATTTTTCTGTCCAACTCCTGTATAATTTCCCCTTCACTAGGACATTTCGCGTTACTGAGGTAAATACTAAAAGTCCGAGATGTATTCTTAGAGAAACAAGGTAGATTTTGCAGCATGATCGAATCAGACGATTCAATGAAATCTAGTCGACATCTGTTATGCTGCATTACCTGCGATACATACATGTGTATTAAAACTCTCTGCAAACAAGATTCTCTGAGGACCTAAATTGTCCTCAATAGGAGAAGGGAATATAAAGTGCAGTTACCTCTGGAGCTTCACAGATGGACGGATAAAAGTCAAGAATTGCCGCAGTAATTAATCATTATTGTTTTCGGTTAGTCTTTTTTGATTCTCCAAGGCATGCGGAAAGCTACTACGTAGAAAATGACTAGAGTCAGTTTGTACTACTTTATAAATACAGAAATAACAGTTTTTACTCATGTTCTTGAAATTAATTAATAATTTATGAACACTCTAGTTCATGAGAACCTGACTACCATTTCGTGGGAATATTAAAAAAGGCAATATCATAGAGACAGCAAAAGTGGCTCGTATGGAGAACAACAGGCACATTAACGCATTTCTGGTAAAGCATTTCTGTAACAGACTTTAAAAAGAAGTGGTAGTACTGCAAGCTCAATGAAATATTTATTTATAGAATATTCTTCTGAAAGTAGCTTTCGTGTATTTCACCTTCACTGTAATTTTACTAGTGAATTCAGAGTTCAATTCATTCTTTCCTGCTTGTACTGCCAATTTACAATAAATTGTCAGAATAGTGCATGACTGCAAAATAATCGTCTGTAGAGAAACAATCCAGAAATCTATACAATCCAACTTCCGAGAAAATTGTGAAAATCGTTCTTCGTTGAGGTGATGTCAAGCACAAATTTTAGAATTATGAAATGTAGAACACAAAATTTCTTTTAGCGAAAATTGAGAAAATCGTTCTTCGTTTAAGTGACATCAAGCACAAATTTTATAATTATGAAATGTGGAACACAAAATTTCTTTTAGCGAAAATTGATCATTTTATTCTTGAAGTATACAGTATGTACGGAAATATATTTTCTCGTAAAATATACTAATCTGTCTTCCAACCGAATAACAGCCATTTGAGTCTGCATCACTTAAATTTTGGTGTTACGTGTCGAACTGCACTCAGTGAAAAGTTTCTCTGTTCATAACTGCTACAAGGTTTAAAATTTCCCGTGGTATAACTTTCTAATAAACTGCCGTATTTTTCTTCAAAAGCATACTTCTGTGTTTTCAGTTTTATTTAAATTTCAACCTAAGCACATTTTTAAACATGTTGGTAATATTTCGTCCATTTTCTCATCCCCGGTTTTCCGCAACTTAGTGTAATTTGTTTAGTACCTAAATATCATACTTATGACATCACTCACAGCACACTGTTATTTTGTTTTTTGATTCTAAATAGTTGACGAAATGTCTTCCGTTTTTTTTAACATCTTGGAACGAAAGAAACACAAAACAGAAAAATAATGAACTAATTTATACAAAGTTTTTCAAATAAAAAAAAATTAAACTTTATTCCCTTATATTTTACCGTTCGTTAATGGTACTGCAGTCAAAAAAAGTAAAAGTCATTGAACACAAGTTTGGAGAAAAAATCTATTTTTTTCCGTCATCATGCACAGCAGTAGAATCAAATTAAATTTCGTATTTAGTTTTAAATTTTGAAAGTTGCCTTTCACTTTCAAGTTCTTTTTTTATTATTTATTCCAGGTACGTTCCCACTGAAATACTGGATAATAACAGTTGGGAAAAAGGGCACTTGGCTAAACAAAATTCTCTGAAGAATTTTAGGCAAACTACGATTAAATTCTCATCAAATGAAAACAATTTATTGCATAAATTTCGGAAAATAAATGGATTTTTTTAATAGCTGAGGTCTTTCCGCGTCAGGACATAATCAAGACGCTGCCAGATGTGGGTAAATCTCAACGGAAATGTTCCATTTAAGAAACATGATTTTTGTATTTCATTTACATCAAAATGTTCAAACGTGAAATCTATAAGATTACAAACTACACTACCCGTTAAGCAACGCAAAGCAAATTCTACCGGAAATCTTTATGTTATTCAGTTTTGAAGAAATTCGTCTGACTTAAAACAAGTGGTAATGCTTTCCGCTTCTCTCACGTGATCGTCGATGCGAACTTGCACGCTAATGACATACTACACAGGAAATATAGCAATGTGTTTATCTACAGACACAATGTACAAGGGGCAGCATATACAATAACGTTTTCCTTCAAAACGTTTGGTCTCGTCACAAATATATGTGCTCCATGACTTCAATTCCTTTTTGTCTGGTATACATGGTTATGCATGTAGAATTCTTCAACAGCAGATGGGTGCTGACATAGCTGAAAAAACGCAAATGTTTAAGAAAAAAGGTCTTTTCACTTAACAGCTTCACTACCCAGAAACCATGAAGAATTCAAAATAAATTTCAAACTATATGCCATATTATCCAATAGTTTGAACTCATGTGTTTACAATTGTATCATTTGATAACAGAATGAGTTTTCCATTGAGGAACTGTTAATACTGAATGAAATATCATTCTAAGTTGTACAGAGTTACACCACGAAATGAGTTTGCATAAATATGAAGCATGTTTGTTTCGGGCACTGCATAATAGCCATAGGAGTATTTTGTGTGTTGGGGCGATGCCTTACTTACCGAGGGTTTGTGGTAAGACTCGCTCTGGTCATGTGAGGAATGAAGATGTGTTGCAGATGTGTAGTGTGAGGCAAAATGCTAGTACGATGGAGACTGATATTATTAGATTGGTTGACCAGATGACAGAACGAGGAGATGACTAAGAGATATTTTTCAGCCCAAGTTGCAGGAAATAAAAATCCAAGGAACTCATGGGATGATCAGAATCAGGAATGCGTGCTTGAGGAAAAGATTATAAGCTTAAATTACAAAATGTCTTGTGAGCGACGTGTGATGGATGTCAGTGAAGCTGGAGCTGTGTGCCGAGATCTTTGTAAATGGAGATGTTTGATGCTCCAACAGTAACAAAATTCCAGTTGGATAATTTAAATTTTACTTGGCAGACGGCCTGTGTTTGAAGACTAACCTCTGAGTCTCAGAGAACAGTTCAATGATATGTATATATATTTGTATGACGACATGTTACTCTGACGAGATATATATACACGGTTTATACACTGCTGGCCACCCAAAATGCAACTCCAAGAAGGACACGAAATAGCAAAGCCAGATTTACTGGACACATAACAACAGATACAAAGGTGAAACAATTGAGCTTACAGGCCCGTGCGACTTGCGGAACACGCAGACATCAATAGTTCGTGTGGCCCACATGGCTGGCAATAACGGTCGCTACACGCCGCGGCAACCAACGAAAGAGGCTTTGTATGTGGCCTTGGGGTATGTTCGTCCACGCTGATTCCACACGTTGCCACAGTTCATCAGGCTTAGCTGCGGGTGGTGCTTGCCTGGCCACTCGGTGGCCAAACAACGACCAGACGTGTTCGATGGGCGACATATCGGGAGAGCATGCGGGCCACGGCAGCAGTGAAACCTGTTGGGCAGTGAAGAATAATTACACTATGCGTGTCACGTGCGGGCGCGCATTGTCCTGTTGAAACGTGTCCGCTGGCAGATCCTGCAGGTAAGGGAGGACTACAAGCTCCAAAACGTCGGAGATGTAGCGGTGGCTGTTGAGTGTACCCGCGATGCGTGCAAGAGGGGTGCGGGTGCCGTATCCAATTGCGCCCCAAACAATAACGCCAGGCGACAGATCGGTATGGCTAATCATAGTGCAGGCGTCATACAGTCTTTCGCCGCGGTGCCGCCACACGCGGTTACGACCATCGTGGGGTTGTAGGCAGAAGCAGGATTCGTCGGAGAAGACACTATCATGCCATTCCGTAGTCAAGGTGCGGCGTTAAACGGCCCACTGCCGACGCACTCGCCAGTGGTGTAACGTCAATGGTACTCGGAGAAATGGGCGCCCTTAGACAAGTCCCCGTTTCTGCAGACGACGTCGAACGGTACGTGCTGACACAAGTTGTTGCGCAACACACTCTAATTACTGCGCAAACGTTAGTGATGTGGCAGTGCGAACCGTCAATGCCCGCCGCACAACACTCTAGTTCGGTGGTGTGTCGCGGCTGCGGCAATCGCCCAAGTCGATCCGTCCGTTTATCCTGCACCCACCGAATCCACACTCGCCTCACTGTGGCTGGATGTCGTCCCATACGGGCGTCGATATTTCGGTACGATGAACCGCTGTCCCGATAAGCCACTATTCGTCTTCTGTCGAACTCCGAAACGTGCTTGAATGACTGCCGTGTTATGCGTCGAGGCATCAGGAAGCTTCCCACGTACAGGTCCGGCAGCACAACACACTTCCACTACTTACACCCCGCCTTCTGTGCACCCTTCTTATACTGCTTCTTGGTAGCGTGCCGGGCGCACATGATTTGCATATGTCCTGTAATGCTAATCGTTTGCATGTCCTCTCGCGGGAGACGCATGCTGCGAATTTCAGGTCAATCGGATGCTTCATTCTTGGTGTTGCATTTTGGGTGGCCAGCAGTGTATATAAAGCATTTCATTTACTCGGAGTTTTTCACACGCATTTTGGTTTCCTCATTTATCTTTCTCTGTTGGACATATAACTGGGGCTTATGAGATATTCGTTCAAAATTTGATATTTAGCAGATAAAAACCTAAAATAAATTTTATGATAATTTGTCCCTGTTGTAACCATCATTTTTTGGGGGAATAGTCATATCATTATCTTTGGTATTATTTGCAGAAAAAAATAATTTATGTTGGTTTAAAGCATTCACATTTTCTTATTACAGATTTCAGTAATTCCGTAGTTAGGCATGATGCTGTAAAATATGTGCATTATTCATGATGTCGAAGCTTTTGTTTCAATGCTAACTGTGTAATCGCATCTGCCACGACAGCTAGCATAAAGCCATACACACGATGGTTTCATCAGGACATCAGTAGGTGAAACTGCAAATAATGAGGCTCTCGTCCTCTTAAAACTGTAGAATCGATCGGTGGCTGCAAAATTAAGTTTCCCAAAGAGGAAAACCATGGTACCGTTTTTCAAAAATTTGTGATTGTTTACTTCAGAAATCATGAGTATTTCTTACTTGGCTAGTATCAGTCACTTCTTGAGCTAGAGGTATATCTAATATTGCCGTCAGAATTTGGATATAGGAGTTCTGTCATTTGCTTTGTGATCCAGAATGTTGAAACTACTTGTATTTAGACATCTTTATAATGTTTATCATACAGCACACATTTACGTCTTGATGTTTTGCAATCAGTATTTTTTTGTGTCAGCGAGCTTTCTTCGGTTAATGGAGTTTGATTCGTTTTCCGTATTTCTTAATACAATGATTCTCTGGTTGCCGATATTCTGCTCTTTCATTTATGCATTTATTTTTCATGCGGATGTTCAATCTTTTTCTTTAGAATATACCACAAGATTACTTTTATTAGAAAACTGTGTTGATGCTGTTATCTTTTCAGCTTTTCCCCAGATGTTTATGTGCTCAACCTAAACTGCTTTCAGCTGTGATATCTATTGATATTTACAATTTGCAAATGTTGAACAATTCAGAAACAAATCATGTAGACGTATGAGAAGAATGTCCTCATGCAATCCGCAAATCGTCCGCACGGGTCCCTTTGGAAGCAAATATCGCTTAACCGGAAATCAACTAACACATGTCCTGCGTTGCGTTTACCAATGAAACCTTCGCAGATGCTGTATTGATGTTGTGTTCTGCATACGATGCACAGTGTCCGAAGTTATACTAATTTAATAAATTCAGGTGAATTTGAATCTGACCCGTCGTCTTTTCCATTGTTGCCCAATCATCTCGGAAATAATAACACTTAAGAATAACCATTTATTATTTCATTTGTTTATTTCTGTTTAGGTAAAAATTATCTGTGCATTTTTCTGTGATCTGTCTAATTGTTGCATGTAGGCATAGATGCCAACCTCTAAAAGTAGTTTTCAGTAACCAACATATTCATTTTTCAGTAATTCGCAGTAACATTTTTTTTTCAGTAATTTTCAGTAATCCAGTCTACAGCGGCAAATTTGGGTATTTAACACTGCAACAAATTTTAATCTGTCAAAACTATTAAAAAAATAATAATAATAACAATAATAATAATACAATAAAAATAATTTGCTAGTGGGAAAATTTAAAATAATGTCTACGAGAAAAATATAATAAAATACCTCCAGAGATGAAGAAAAAATATTCCTTGGAATGTTGGCTCAAATATTATGATAAACTGGCTGTAGTTGCCATTTTGGCCTTCTTTAGTTCAATTTGCGAAAACATCTTCTGACAGCATAGTTCACTGTGTGCAATGCTGTTTATTTTTTCTACTAATAAAGAAGACAGCGCATGAGTACTTAAATTAGGTCTGAATTCATTCATGTTTTTTTTTCACAATACTGAAAATTCTTTCTGTACTTGCATTGCTATGAGAGACTATTAAAATCATTTTCATAATTTTGCTTAATGATTCATACTTCAACTGGCCACTTTCATTTTTCATTAAAGAAATTTTGTGCCACACTTCATCCATTCTCCCAGAAGTAACAGTACAGTTAAAATTTTCAAACTGGTAGTGAGCAAATTCAGATTCCTCCTTCTCAGATTTTTCTGGTTTCAAAACTGGAAACAGGGAAAACATACATTGGACTGATACAAAAGAAACACTTTGCCTTAATGCTACATCTGCAATTTCAGCATGACTCAGAAATTCATCATTAAGTAGAAATTTTCTTAAAATGTAATTGCAGCCTGCCTTGTAAAATTCACTTACCTCAGAATAAAAAGTAGCCACTGTGTCTTCACTCAGATCCGCAGTTGTGCCCATATAAGATCTCGCTTTTGACCCAATTACGAGATCACAGTTTTCTTCTTGATTTCTCCTTCTCTTAAAATTTCCATCTGCAAGAGATGTTGCTGTCACATCAAATGCCGATGGCTTGATAAATAGTACAAGCGATTCAGATAACAGACTAAGAAGTTTTCTTTGTAATACATGCCCAAGCCGAGCTTCCTGCTGCAAGAACACGTTAACAGATGTAAACAAAGGAAGAGTAGCAGATAAAAAAACCCAATAAAGTTTAGATGAAGGATTTCCAATCATACTTCCAAGGTTCTTATACTGTGAATTAGCTTCTTCATTGTCACTGAAATAATGTTCTGAGCCTCCCACTGTTCTAAAATTTTGCAAATGGATTCCAAAAGTGATAACCAGCGAATATTGACATGCTTTAGAATCTTGTTTGGTTTAGTGCCACAAACAGATTGACTCAGTTTTAGATTGTGTTTCCTCTTTGAACTTTTCTCCAAAAAAGTACAACTGCATCAGAAACTGCTCAACATTAAATCCTTTCAGTTGAGTAGCAGATTTCTGTGCAGCTAAATTTACTAAATGGCATGAACATCGCTGCACTATGATTGCAGGCTGAACCTTCTTAATGTGAGAAACAACACCTTTTACTTGACCTATCATAGTGTTAGCATTGTCACAGGAAAATGGCACACAGTTGCTCCATGAGATTTTTTTTTAACAAACTCATTATTCAAAACGTTGATATTCTTTCACCTGTATTATTACTTGATTCAACCAATGATAACAAAACAGTTTAATTTTTTCCCCATTTTGTCGTCAAAATATGTTATTGTAATGGGATACAGCTTATTTGCTTGAGCATCATTACTTCCGTCCGTAGGTAGAAAAAAATGATTTTTTTAAACTTCAGATACGATATTAGTTGTAGAAGAAACACTGGCCATGTGCTGAATTAGTGCAGTAGCCATGGTTCTTCTACACGAATATTTTTTTGCGATCGCTGAAACGGGAAACATGGCTTGAAATAACGGTTTTTTAAGTCTTCAGTTTTCGGAAATTTATCCAACATTTTCAAGCTGAAAACAAATATTTATGGAATAAAATGATATCTAACAATACATGGTAGAGGAAACATCGCGAGAAAAAAAATTACGATTACCAGAGAATTCCTAGCTTCGTCTACTTTCCGTTTTCGAAGGATGAAATTCCGAAATTCGGTCCTCTGACGGAGAAAACGACCCGGCCCGACCGCCCCCCCCCAAAAAAAAAAAGAAAATTAGTTCAGTTATGCATCGAATTCGTACATGGTCCAAATGATAACAAAAAAAGACGGAATTCCTCAAATCAGCGTGAGAATATTTCTCGCCGAAGATTACGGGGAAATTTTCGGGCGGCCTAACTTCCGTTTTCGGAAATCGTTGCCTACAATTTCAAGCTGCAATTCTGCAATAAAATTATATTTAACAATACTGAACAGAAGCAACATCGCGAGAGAAAAAAAATACGATTACGGGAAAAATCTGCACTTCGTTTAACTTCCGTTTCAGAACATTAAAAAGACAAAACAACGTCCCCAGACGGAACACGACCCCCTCCCCCACAACTAATATCCCGAAAATTTCCTCACTTTTGCATCGATTACGACGAAAATGTAAAATAAAAAAAAAAGAAAAAACGGAGGGTTCTCCGCGATTCCGCGGAAGGATCTCACGTACGAATTAACCGCTGAATCGATTTAGAAAGTCGTAAGATAACGCTAAAATATCGATGACCTATAAATTTTAACTTTTGGCGCAGATTTCGTCGAAATGGCGATTTTTTTAGCAGAATGGCGCAAGAACAACGTTTTGGCGCGGGCTGGCGCAGGTCTGGCAGCCCTGAATTAGCATTTAATTTTTTTCCCCAGAAAAACTTGAAGGACCAAAAAAAATTTGTAAGTTGATAAAAATTTGCTTTCTATCGCACAAAATTAAATCAAATGATGATTTTCCGTAATTTCAGCGGTGTTTCCGTACTTCCGTAACAGCAACCAAAAATCCGTAAAATTACGGATAATCCTTACTAGTTGGCATCTATGCATGTAGGTGGAAAAGCTATGAATTTGGAAGTTTTACTTACATTTTCCACTGGATCTGCGACTCTAACACGCACACTTGACAACTTTTATTGTTAATAGAACATGTGTTATCTAATCCTCGCGTGTCTTTAAATTTCCGGTGCACATGTGCTCCTCGACGCGATGTGGCCTTTTCTCTTCCACGGTTCTAAACCTTTGACTTCGGAATCTTTTCCAATATGTGCCAGATCTACAGTTGATATGGACATTGTTGGATGTTAATGAAGAACGAGTTTCTAGCTAGGAGCCGCTACTGTGTATTTGCATTTACAGATCTATGAGTCATAACCGATATAATATTTTCAAAATTCCTCTACAACTGTGTTTTTCAAACCATGACACTCTTATTCTGGATACTTTACATCTTTTTCTGTTAAACAAAGAGTTAGGAACATTAATTTTAAACTTTATTGTAGTATTTGTAAATTTTGCCCATAACCAAAACATATAAGAAACGCAGTAGAATAAACTTTATTATGTGCATACAATTATTTTTCATTTCATTTTTTCATCTTATATGTTTGCTGAGGCATAAAAAGAAATACAAAAAGATAAGAAGTAAAACATAATCAATGTCTACAGCAAGGAAGCAGAGGGAAAAGGTTGACATGGCCAGACGAAGCCCTATGCCACCTCATAGCAACATAATACAAATGAACAAAGTGAAGCAAGTAATCAGCACCGGCAAACAAAGCGAAATATAATAATAAGGTAAACAAAAAGGAGATGAATACAAAAAAACATGTTACAATAGTTCTTTTAGTTGTGAAGTCAATTATTATAATTCATGATATGGATCTTAAGTTGTTTTTTTAAAGGGAAAAGTTATTAATAGTTGCTAATTGAACTGGTGAACAGTTACAGTAGTTAGGACCAGAAATTTTAAACTTGGTTTTATGGCTTCCGTCCTTGCATAGATAGGAATTAAATGTCTTTTAGAACGGGTATCATATAATCATTATCATTTAATATAGTATTTGCAATCCAAGTTTTGTTTTGTCTGATGTGTTATATAATTTTTAGGGAAACATTGATCATACAGTTTTTTAATTAAAAAAAAAAACTCTTCGTAACTTTTATTAGCTGACTGATCGGAAAGGACATCGACCCAGCTAGTTTTTCCAAGGTTAATTCTAAGATTGTCAATGTTTTTAGTATTGAAACGCCGAAAGCAGTAAGCACAATTTGTTGTGTTAGAGGATAATACAATACAATACAATTATTTATTGCACACATTTAAATCTTACAGTTATATGAAATTGCAATACACCAGGAGGAATCTGAACACATTGGTTGTAAGGCGATTCCCCCTATCCGATGTAAAAAGAATAAAACATATGGCATATATGAAAGCAAGTAAGATGGTTATAACAGAAGCATCATTGTTAGCAGCATGCTTGGAGCTACAATTTAATGATAGGGTTGAAATTCGTTATGGAGATCAGGGTGATTTACAATGTAATTTCGTAGAGACAAGGAAAACTTTTTGATATTTTCCAGGGATCTGATGCTCTCTGGGAGATTATTCCATAGGATAATGGCTTTATACAGTATGTTATTTAGACCATAATTAAGTCTAACACACGGCTGACATAATTTGTTGTTAGCAACAGATCTGGTGAAGATAGAATAATCGAGATATTTGATGTCAGATTGAAAAATAGGCAGTTTAAGATGCATTATTTTAAAAAACATGATACCTAGTTTCAAGGTAAAAATTTCATGAATTTTTAGAATATTTAGTTTTAGAAATAATGGTTTTGAATGAGACATGTAATCTGTGTTCAGCATATAGCGAACAGATTTCTTCTGTAATTTGAGCAAGCATAACTTATTGTTTGCACTTATATTTGAATACCAAGATTCCAGACAATAGGAGAGATGGGTATAAATAAAAGCATAGTAAAATGTTTTTAGGACATTGATAGGGAAGAGTTGCTTAATTTTACCAAGCAGGCCAACCTGTAAGGAAAATTTTTAAAACAAACTGAACATGCGTATTCCAGTTAAAGAATTCATCAAACCAAACACCAAGATACTGAACTTTGTCCACAATTTTTAGGGGAAGATCATTAATCCTGACTGGAAATTTATTTATGTCCTCTCTTTTATGAACGTTTCGGAAATATACGACGTTGGTTTTTAGAATATTAAGTGATAATTTGTTAGAGCATAACCAATGAGATAAATTTGATAGATCATTTTTGATCATTATATGTAACTTATGCAAATCATGACATTTTTGAAAAATGACAGTGTCATCAGCGTATAGCAAAGCATGAGTTGATGGTAGGCACAGAGGAAGGTCATTAATATATAACAGGAACAGTAACGGTCCCAATACCGAACCTTGAGGCACTCCGCATGAAATATTAAGTAGATCGGAGTTTATTTTATTTACAGTGACTTACTGTTTGCGATGAGAGAGGTAGCTCATTAAGAGGGAAAGAATTTTGCCACGAAAACCGTATTTGGGTAATTTATTTAACAGAATGTCGTGATTTACCATGTCGAAAGCTTTTTGGAAATCAATAAAAACACAAATAGTATAATTACTGTCATCTAGTGCTTCGGAAATGAAGTTTGACAACTTAGCAACAGCCATTTCAGTAGATCTGTTTCTTTGGAAACCAAACTGTTCCAAAGAGAGCATACCATGGGTGTGTAAAAAATCAACCATTCTGCTGTGAATAGACCTTTCAAAAATCTTACTCAAAACGGGTAACAAAGATATCGGTCTGTAATTACTGGTAGATTCCCTATCTCCTTTTTTAAAAATAGGAATAACCTTAGCGATCTTCAGACTGTCAGGAAACTGACCTGAATAAAAACTCAGATTAATAATATGTGTTATAAGTGGTACTTAAATAGAGATCGAGTCTTTTATGACTCTGCTATTAATATTGTATGAAACAGCACTTCTTTTTAGGGACAATGAAGTGATAATATTATAGGTTTCAGTATCATCCAAAGGGCGTAGAAACATTGAAAAAGGAACTTCCTTAATTTTGGATAAAGAATCATAACCTTTAGTATTTGTGGGCAAGTTTTGCTGAGATGCTAAATCATGACCTATGTTAATGAAGTAATTGTTGAATTCATCAGCGACTGATTTTGAATCAACAATAAAATTACCAGAATTTCCTTTTAACGTCAGCGGAGTTTCAGTAGCACAGGATCGTTTGTTAATTGCTGATTTGATTATTTTCCATTTTTGATATGAATTATTTCCTGCATCTGAAATAGCGAGGTTGTAATGAGCAACTTTCGCATGCTGAATAACATTTCTTAGGGCATAATAATACTTTTTATACTTATCACGTAAGTGACTGTTATAAGGATTCTTTCTACTTTTTTTACGAAGCTTATCCTTTTTTTGATTGATCTAATGATTCCATTGGTCATCCATGGTTGGATCTTAATGTCATATTTAGTGTTAACTACCTTGTGAACTGTTGTGATCTCAAGGAAATCATTCAAAATGCCTTGCAAAATTTCGGTAGCTATAGTTGGACAAGTTGTATTGAAGAAACCCGACTTGTCCCAGTCAAAATTTGAGACTAGGTCAGCTAACGCGGTGTAGTCACAATAGGAGATTGTTTTGTGGTTAATTGAGGAATGGTAATTTGTAAAAACTGGAACATGAATGAAGACAGGGTTGTGATCACTAATACTAAAATCAATCACTCCGGACTTTAAAGCAGTATTAAATAAGTTAGTACCAATATGGTCTAGAATATTGGCACCACGAGTTGGTAAAGAAATGCACATCTGAAAAAAATTGCCTGATAGCATATTAAGATAGATTTCACTTAGAGATAGGCTGTTAATGTTAATATTAATATGATTCTAATTCCAAACGAACGTTTGGTCATTCCGGTGTAGTATTATTATGCCATCCCACTAAAATATCCGGACGGCTCCAGGCGATACTACATCGGAATGACCAAACGTTCGTTTGGAATTAGAATCAGCGAACATAAAAGGGATACAAAAGACGGGAAAAGAACCACTGCCCTATCAAGAGAAGTCAAGTTCAAATCCGCCGATCCTATATAGAGTGATGTAAAGAAATTAGCTTCATACTCCACACCCAAATCTACTGCCATTCGCTAAACCTTGGAAATCTTGACCAGCTGCGAGGCTTGCAACGATAGCGTCTCTCTGGAGTTACCACGTATTTGGAATCAATTCTTCAAATAATGCTGAGATTTCTACCATAGTACCGCGTGCCCAACCAACGTGACCTCGGTTCTTCGAAATATCACGTTTTGCTCCTAATCATTTATTGTCTAGTCAAGTCGCCGCGTTTAAAGTGTTGAAACGTTCTATTATCCTGTTTGCAGTTAGCTGTCTACCTTCCTCGAGAAAGCCATCTGGTTGATGAGAGAAAGCTTGGAAAATTTTATTGTTATTCTACGCCAAGAATTTTCGGATTTTTAGTATATAGTTATACTATTTTGAGTACATTTCATTGTAAGTTATTCGTCTAAAGTTCTGAGGCAGGGATGATTAGTCAAAGCTCTGAGGCAGGGATGATTATGACAGCGGATTGCCGTTACATTAACCTCCAAAGATGTCTCGACAACACCAGCGGTTGAGAGAATTTGAAGAAGGACATATAATTGGGCTGAGAGAGGCCGATTTGTCAAGTCGCCGTATTTCCCGGCATTTGGGTCCGAGCAAAGCGGCAATCAGACGATGTTGGTGGGAATGTGTCGAAGAGGGCACAACGCCGCTTCACGGACACAGTGGGCGGTTGAAGGCAATGACAGAGCGAAAAGATTGACCGATGGGAGAGTAGTCCGAAAAGAACGGAATTCGGCACTTTCAACAAACCGTGGTAATGTTGCGCCGTCTATAGTTGTGAAAGCTGCCATCCGGATCGTTGCCACTAAATTTGTAGCACGGGGACTTCATTCGAGGAGGCCACCCTGCCTCCTACCACTGATCAGCAACATCGCCGGCACAAGTTGCAGTCGTGTCGGGCACGATCAACGTGGGATAGTGTACAGTGGAGTCTTGTTGTTTCGTAATCGTGACTCAGTGATGAGTGACGGCTAGTTACAAGTGCAAACCATGATTCATCACTGAGTTACAGTTTGCACTTGTCCTCGTTGAACAGCGCATATTTGTCTCGAGACGAGCCGGTCAGCGCACGGATTATGCATTTACCGCGGATAGGGACACAACTAACACAGCGGAAGAGATAGTCTCTGAGATTAGTAAAACATTTAGTGTAACGTAAATTGTTTCAATACAGTACATGTCTGGAGTTATATGCTGAATCTAAAATGCGCTTCGAAAGTTTGGACAAGAAGGTTCAACAAATATTCGTAATTTTTGGATTTTCTGATAGATTAGATATAGAATCCAAATGCAAACGAAAGGCTTGTGGTGTGCAAATCATCCCTTCAAATAAAATATTTGAAGGTTCGCTTAAAGTTCATGTAGGAATGACAGAAATGTCTACAGGCGAGGGATTCCAGAACATACAAGATATATGAACAACGGAGTTTTTTCTTGAATTGCAAGATCGTAGTGGTTTTCACTGTATTGAAAAGTTGTTGTAGTATTGCAAATATTACTAGATACATTGCTCTTATTCACCATGAAATGTTTTTTTTAATATTTACAAAAATATATGTTATTCTTCCAGGAATTGAACATTATCCATACAGATATCAAGTTGGACAACATCATGCTGGTAAACAACAGAAAGAAACCCCTTGAGATAAAGTTGATCGATTTTGGCCTGGCCATTCAGTTGCCGACAGAGAAATATCCACCTCAAATTCAGGCTCCTACATACAGGTATGATTTGAAACAAAGCTTTTGGTATTATTTCTATTGTTAGTGTTGAATGAAATGTTCTTGTGATTAAATCTTCATAAATGTTATCAAGAAATCAATCGAAATCACATGTCCATATATGTAAGTTCTACAATGAAGTGTCAAAGGTCATATATCCGTCAGCTCGTAACAACTGGTAGCGTGACTCATTGGACCACGACACATGTTGCCAATCTTCCAGGGTCCAGTTACCGTTTTCACAACCCAGGTGAAGCGCTGTGTCCGATACCGTTGTGTTAACATAGGCAATCTGGTGCGTGTTCTGCTTCCATACCCCATGGACGCTAAATTACGCTGTACTGACCTGATGGGTATTTATCCAGTACCCCTTGCATTGAAAGTGGATTTAATTTGAGCCAGTGTCCCTTGTCTGTTAGGATCGACAATCGTTGTCAGACGCCGATGGTCACGGCCATTCAGCACCCGTGGTCAGCCACTGCCCTGGACAAGGTGGGTGGTAATGCTTTCCACGAGGTATTTTAGGTAAACCCTCTGACATCTTGGATCGAGGAATGTAGAATGTTCGCAGAATTTCGGATATTGAATTCCCTTCCGTTTGGTTGCCATTACCATACCTTGTTCATACTACGATATTTAATTTCTGTCGGCTTGCCATAATACAACTGGCGGTTACTCAGCCTGAGTCCGCCATTGTAGCTCGCAACTGTCAAAAGTCGTGGCGTGCAACGAAGCCTTGTGCGATGACAGTGCCAGTAAATAATTTGCATACTGATGTTCCATGACTTTCGGCACTTCTGTGTATACATGTGTGCTATGTGCACATTGATAATGGATGTATAACGAAGTTAATTTCTCCGTCATTTTTGTCCACGCCATGATTCGAACCCGGATCCCCTCGTTCCGGAATAAGTCACTCTACCAATTGAGCTACGCGGACGTTTTATTCTTATTCCTATCTGTCTTTATGTCGTGTGCGTCCTCCTGGCAGGTACGTCACATCTCCTGGTACGTTACATCATCTCCCCCCCCCTAATTTTTTATTTTTTCGAAGTGCTGGAGAAGGGATTCTCTTATTTTTCCTATCTCGCGGTGTGGAAAGAACATCAAACCAATGCGAGATTTTGAACGGTCGGGTCATCCGGATAGTTCGGGCGCCATTATAACGAAGTGAATTTCTCCGTCATTTCTGTCCACGCCAGGATTCGAACCGGGATCCCCTCATTCCGGAATAAGTCACTCTACCAATTGAGCTACACGGACGTTTTATTCTGATTCCTATCTGCCTTTATGTCGTGGGCGTCCTTCTGGCAGGTACGTCACATCTCCTGGTACGTTACAGATGATTATGAATATTATCGCCAGCATAACTGCACATAATAATTTCATTAAAGTTATAGTTCTAGATGTTGCACAAGCATGCCATTCTTATGTTATGTTATACGGGAGAAGTGAATACGTGCCTCACTTTTCAGGGAATAAAAACAAGACGGCAAATATCAGACACGATCATTATTTCAACACCTACTTACACAGTACGATCGTCTACCAACCTTAGATAATTAACTCTCAAATTTAAGCGACTTTCATGATAGAAAATTTCACCCGCCCCTTAAAAGTGTCAGCAGCGGTAGTACAAGTGTAAAAGGTTTCCTTATAAATTTATATTGGTTTCATTGTAACATCATCATCATCATCATTGTCAACCATTATCAATCCACTGCTGGACGAAGGTCTCCCCAAGTTTCCTCCACAACGGTCTGTCTTGTGCCAGTCTCCTCCATGTCACTCCCGCATATTTACGAATTTCATCCACCCATCTCCCATGTGGTCTTTTTCTGGGTCTTTTCCTGTCCCTTGGAATCCAATCTAAAATTTCGGCTGTCCATCTATGGTCTGTCCTTCTGGCAGTATGTCCAGCCCATTGCCATTTCAGGGATTTAACTCTGATCATGATGTCTTCCACTCTCGTCATTTTTCGGATCCACGAGTTCCTCTTCTTATCTCTCCTGGTTATACCAAGCATGCACCTCTCCATGCTTCTTTGAGTTGTCTGCAGCCTTTGTGTGTCTCTTTTAGTTAAGGTCCACGTCTCTGCACCATACGTAAGCACTGGAAGGATGCATTGATCAAACACTTTTCTTTTAAGACATAATGGCATATTGCTCTTGAAAATTATGCTGTTTCTTCCAAAAGCTCTCCAGGCAAGTTTTGTACGCCGATTAATTTCTTCATCAATGTGACCCTCACTTGATATCTGCTGTCCAAGATAAACATACGTATCTGTTATCTCCAGTTTTTCTCCATCAATCGATAAATCTTCATTTCTTGTAAAAGCATTGAACATCACTTTTGTCTTCTGAAAGTTCATTTTTAATCCCACTTCTTTACTCTTGTCAGCAAGTTCCTGGATCATACTCTGCAGCTCTGATGGGGTAGTTGCAAAAATGACTACGTCATCAGCAAAACGAAGGTGGGTTAGATAATCTCCATTAATCTTTATCCCTTTGTTTTCCCAGTTCAGTGATTGAAAGACATTTTCCAATGTGGCATTAAAGAGCTTCGGAGATATGGTGTCACCTTGTCTCACTCCCTTTCCAATTTTTATGTGTGTTGTATTTTCAAACAGCCGAATCTTTGCACTTGCATTTTCATAGATGTTATTAATAATATTAATGTATACATCTTCAATACCGCAGGATTTCAGAGCCGTGGTAACTGCTGATGGTTTCACGGAATCAAAGGCTTTTTAATAATCGATAAAAGCCATGCACAATGGAAGTTCATATTCCCTCGCTCTTTCAATTAGTTCTCTCAGTACGTGGATATGATCTATTGTGCTGTAGCCACTCCTGAATCCAGCTTGTTCTCTCGGTTGAGCCATGTCCAGTGTTACCTTCAAGCGGTGTGAAAGAACTTTAGTGAAGATTTTATAAACCACTGATAGGAGGCTGATAGGTCTGTAGTTCCTGAGATCCTCAATGTCACCTTTTTTATGTAGCAGGATCATTGTAGCATTGTTCCAATCCTCAGGAATTTTCCCTTCAATAAGGCATCGAGTGAAAATTTGGGCGAGTGCTGTTTCGATTTCTCCACTTGCTTCTTGTATGATGTCTACAGTAATTCCATCTTCTCCTGGAGCTTTTCCCCTCTTCATGTTCTTGATTGCATGTGCAACTTCTGCTGGAAGGACTGGAAGAACTCTGGTACTGGTACCTTTCATGGTGTCTGGAGTACATGTATCATCCCTTTCATATAATTTGGAGTAGAAACCTTTCACTCTTGTCAATATTTCGCCTCTATTTCTTGTTATAGAACCATCTTCTTTTCTCAGAGCCATAATCTGTTTTCTTCCCTTACTGAGATGTCCCTTTGCTATCTTTAGGCTTTGGTTGTTTTCAATTGCTTTCCTCACTAGCTCACAGTTGAATTTTATTACGTCTTCAGTGATACTTTTTCGTCCTGTCTTGCATAGCTCTATATATTCCACTTTGGAAGTCACATCTTCTTTAGTTGTCCTCATCTCTCTTCTTTTTTGCATCAACATTTTGGTTTTTTCTGATAATTTGTTCACATGCAACTTGTTCTTAGACCCAGCTAATTTTGTTGCTGTTTCCATAAGAGCTTTGGTTACTTTTCTGTTAACTTCCGAAATATCCACTTCTTCCGATGTTAGGCCTTCTAAAGCAGTGAATCTGTTCTTCAGTTCCAACTTGAAAGTATTATGGTGTTTTTTAAGGTTGGTTATGTCAATACATTTTGTTTGTCTTATGAGCTTGCCACGTTCCAGTTTAGTGTTGAGGTGCATCTTACATCTCACCAATCTATGGTCACTACCTGTGTTGAACTTGTTCAGCACACTGCAGTCTTCGATGACGAATTTTTTGTTACACATAATAAAATCAATTTCACTTATCGTCCCAATTGGATGTCTCCATGTCCATTTCCTGTGTGGCTTTTTCTTGAAAAAAGGAATTCAAGATGAAAAATCCTTCTGCCTCTGCAAACTCAACGAGAGTATTTCCACGCTGGTTTCTGTTGCCGTGACCGAATTTACCTACTGAAGTTTCATTCTGTTGCCGTTGCCCTATTTTTGCATTGAAATCTCCCATAATTATCTTGAAGTGCTGCTTACCTTTATTATTTAGATGACGAATTTCCTCATAAAATTCTTCAATTTCTTCTTCAGGATGACTTGTGGTGGGTGCATAAGTTTGAATAATCTGAGCCTGGTATCTTCTCGATAGTTGGATAACGAGTCGTGCAGCTCTGTCAGAGGAACTTTCAACTTCTACCACTTTATCCTTCAGTTTCTTGTTATTATAAATCCAACACCACTAGTTCTACCAGTATCTGTCCCACGATAATAGAAGAGATGTCCACTTTTCAGTTCAATGAGATCTTCTCCTTTTCTCCTTACCTCACTTAGCCCGACGATGTCCCACTTGATCCTTTGTAGTTCCTCTTCCAATTCAAGAAGCCTTGAATCAGAAGATAGGGAGCGTCCGTTGTAGGTAGCCAAGGTCAGCATCAAATGGCAGCCTAGTCCGGTCCTCCGGGGATTCTTAGCACCCTCTGCCTTCATGTCGCACTGGCCGCTGCCTTGGCCAGGTACATTCCAGCTGCCGGAGACTGAGGGCCAAGATTTAAGTTGTAGAGTCATTTTGGAGGTGTTTGGCCATAACTCACCACGCTGGCCAAGCGGGTTGGTGAGTGTGGGATAGCATTTCCTCTGATCCCGATGGTATAGTTATACCGCTATTGGCGGTCGTCAGAGCCCCTTTAGTGGGAACAGGATGCACCACGAGAAGGCGGGGTTGACATTTGTCAAGGAGAGGCTGTGATGTTACGCATCACCTGACCTTACATTGTAACATATGCAGTATAATATATGTAGCTTCCATTGTAATCAATGCATGGAGTAGAATCCAGTTAATTGTCCCACAGGTTGATCGGGTCAGCCGTTTATTTGGGATAATTCTTGAAGGACAAACCAAATTAGCTCTTTGGAATAGAGCCTTTCATAAATGAGGCAGCCTCTTCATTAGATCAAAGTTTTGCAATCCTGTTGTGCCACTGTTGTATAACTGAAATTTTCTGTAATTACTTGTTTACTAAAAGTTCTTCTAAAGTTCTGTGTGTAAGTTTGTAGGGGCAAAACTGTTCTTAATTCTTATGAAGAGATTTAATTTTATCAATTGCGCATTTGGCAAGCAGATGAAGTCTTCCCCTTTCTATAAAAAGAGGTTAAAGGCTGTTTTAATTTTTGAAGATTCGTAGCATCAGGTTTTACTTTACATCAGCTTCGGATAAGCATTGTGAAATAGTGGAAGACTGTTCCCTTTGTCCTGGTTAAATCCCTTTCCCGTGATGTGCAGAAGAATCTCCTTGTTAATGAAGGGATCACCCAAAAGCGGCTAAATTTTTTACAGCAAAGTGGAAAAAACTCAACGGAACTCCGAAACTGGAGACAGTTCGTATTCATCTTCCAACAAAATGCGGTTACAGTTATATCAAGATGCAACTTTCTTTCGAATACCGATTAGAAAGTATGAAGATATCTTGTTGGAGCGCTCATACAAACAAGAAATTGCATTAGTGGAATCAGATCCACCATTAAAAAAATGTAACGCAAATTCCTTGTGTATCAGTAACACCAAGGAACTCATTCTAGGAAATATGATCTCAATGACGATTTTAGATTGATGAACTCAGGCGTCCAAAAGAACACTCATAAACTACTCTGTTTATACGTTTCGGTAAGGCAATAGTTTGCAGCTTGGTTAGAAGATACTAATTCATGACCGCTTTGTGCTATCGGTTTTCAAGCTTAACTGCATCGTATCAAGAGTTGTTCAGTCTGTTATGTAGGAGAAAACCCATTTAAGAACACTTAGAGATTATTACTCTAAACTGTCATGGATTTTTCAGATTTGAATCCAAAATGAAGATTGCAAATGATCCCAGACATTCGAGCAGTAAACGAGTAAACTTGAGAAATAACAGTTGGAAATATACTCCCGGACAATGAAATTTGCGCACCGAGAAGGAAGCATCGGCTTGAGCTGAAATTTACGGACCTTATGATACTGATGAATGATACACATGATGGCAAAAATAGAGCTGCAGGACAATTTACAGTGGGATCTGTGGTACACAGTCCGGTCATCTTCAATAACGAGTCGTACTTCCTCGTGCGGCGATAAATGCTGCAATAAGGTTCAGCATGAAGGCGAACAGACGTCTGATGTTGTGTGGCAGACTGGCCTCACGTGTCGGACGGTGTGTTCCAAATCCCGTATAATGCGGCACGGCAGCAACTGACGTTTCAACTAGTCCCACACATGCTCAGTAGTGGACATGTCCGAAGAGCGGACATGCCTTGGAAGTGTCCGGAGTTGACGTATGGAATCCTGGGCAACCCGAGAAGTGTGCGGGCGGGCATTAGCCTGCTCGTATAAGGCACCTCGAATCCCGACCAGGAATATGAGCACATGGGGCCGTATGATCTCATTCACATACCATTGACCCGTCAATGATCCACGTACCACTACTACAGCTGATCGGCTATGGTAGGCAATGGCTACCCAGACCGTAATGCATGCAGTGGGGGAGATTTAGCGCTCGTTAGAGAGGTTAGGGTTGTGCCGTCGACACGATGATCATCTGTCCTCAAAACAAAACGGCATTGATCTCTAAACACCACACGTTACCAATCTGTGGCGTTCCACGTTACTCTGGCTTGGCACTACTGCACACGAAGCCAGGGATGTTCCAGTGTTAATAGCAGCACACGTAAGGGGCGCTGGGATCGCATATTCTCTTTCGCGAGGCATCGGGAAATGGTTCGTGGGCACACAGGGGCCGATACATCTGCCTGTATAGCGAACCGGGTTAGCGTGGATTCCGTTCATACCTGGTAGATAATCTATCCTTTCTACCGGCTGTCCTCCTGGTCCGTCTGGAGCATCTCCGCCGTGTGGCTGTGCCGTCACGTGACCACTGCTCCCAACACAGTCAGGTTTTATGTTCAGATAGATCCACGGTGCGCGCTATACTGCGGGCCTACCACCCTGCCGTTTTCAGCAAGACCACCAGTCCTCTCTCCAAGTCTGCAAGTTGCGTAAACATCTGTAGTCTACCCGCCATTCTTGTCACTCTGTACTCTTGCTTGAGCTGGCCGGTGCTTTTCGCATTCATGGAGCATCGACTACACTGCGGTTTATAAGACAGTGGGTTTGTGCTTGCAGCGCCACCACAATGTGTGCGTTAATGCGCAATCGCACCAAACGTGGATCATTTGCATACCAGCACGCACTCTAGCTACACAGTTAAGCCGTTGTAGCATGGTTTTTTTCTAGGTGCGAAAATTTCATTGCCCGTGAGTGTATTTCATCTAAAAAGAGAGAAGTAAGCGATATAACATGTGATCAACAATTGTTGGGTATATAAGCATCGGTAGAAACAAACAATAGTAAAATATTAAGTTCCTATGTGTGCTACATAATTCGTGTGATCAATTGAAAAGGCCAGTAGTCTCTATTTGGTATCATGTATTATCAGTGTCCGCAATCAAATACTTGGGAGCCCAAAAATATTGGGACAGGGAAATACAGCACTAAATCGCAGCTCAGGGAAACAGGATTTTGGTGAAAATGTTTTAAAGTTGAATGAAAATTGGAACCCTATCCGGGAAAACGCTAGTGGATATTGTGGTGCGAAAAGTAAAGGTAGCAACAGAGGTTGTCTTTCATAGACGACATCATTGAGAAAAGCTATTGAAAACAAATAAACAAAAATAAAATTACATTGGAGGTTTTTCAAATTTTTTTTACAGTCAAAGTGCGTAATTTTGAAAGGTTTTGTAGATGCCAAAAATTTGTTCCGTATAGAAGAAAATATAATCTGAAAATGTTTGCATAATTACAAAAAAACTTACCTGGAGAAACGACTGCTTTGAGCGAAATCCAGAATCCCTGTCAATTTTCTCGAACTCATGCAAGAAGTGCTAGGGTAATGATTGTTTTGCCGTATCACGACAGTAGTTATACACGGTCGAGTCATATTATTGCGACCACTAGTAATATCCAGAGCAACCGACGTGTGCAGCGCGGACAGCAGCTAGACAGGCTCGGAGTGACTAAATGAGGTGCTTCAAGGTGTTCACAGGTATGTGGAGAAATGCTGACGGTAGTGCATCTGACAGCTGCTGGAGGGTGCGTGGTGGATTATACATAGAGCGAACAACGCGATCTAGGTGGTCCCACAGATGCTCAGTTAGGTTTAAGTCTTGGGAATTAGAGGGCCACGGAAATACTGTAAAGTCTTCATCATGCTCTCCCAACCATTCTCGAACATTTCTAGCTGTGTGGCACGTGGCATTGTCTTGCTGGAAGATTCCATTCGCCCCAGGGAAGACAATCAGCATCAATGGATGTAGGTGTTCTGCAAGGATGGATTCATGACGACTTCGGTCCATAGCGCCTTCCACAGGAATGAATGAAATTAGGAAATGCAACGAAAAAATTTGCCAGACCATAACGCTCCCCAATCAGCTTGTGTTGTTACAGCAATCGGTGAAGGGTGTTTGTTCTGCAACGTTTCTCGCTTTATACGCCATGTCCATCCGTTCGATGAAGCAGAAACCGTGATTCATCGGGGAAGACAATCCGTTGCCAATCAGCAGGTGACCAATTCCGATACAACAGTGCAATTGTAAGCCTTTTCTGCCGATGCACCTTCGTTAGCAAAGGTCCGTTGACCATTCGTCTGCATCGGAGCCCATAAGCAGCAGGGTTCGCTGAACTGTCGATGTAGACACACATCCGGTAGTAGCCCTATGGTTTATTCGCCCAGTCAGTTGTTCCACAGTAGCGTATCGATCGACCCTCACGAACCTTCGAAGCCGACGTTCACCTCTCGCATCGATGAAACGTAGTACTCCGCAGTTTCCACTTTGCTTATCTGCAATGGTGCCATTTCTAAAATCACGATATACTCTAACCACAGCACCACGGGAACACTTCACAAACAGTGCTGTTTCAGAAATAATGACACCCTGGGCCCGAAAGCCGATAATCATCCCTTTTTGCAAATCTGATAAATCGCTCCTTTTATCCATGACAGCAACGAGTGATGAATTTTCATAATGCCAACAGCGCACCTTATATGCCCTCCAACCCAGATTACGTCACGTGCCTTCTTTCATTGGCTACGCGCTGTTGACGTCAAATGTAGGAGCTGGTCAAAATAATGTGAATCGACTGTGTATTATCGATTGAACTAAAATATCACACAGAAATGTATAAGCTCCCAGTGCTCAGGAGACATTTTCTTAATCATGAAATTAAAATCAGATTTTACATATGATTCTCTGAAGATGTTCTATGACAAGTTGCCACCGTAATTTTACAGATTTGTAATTATTTGAAAATTTCTTTTGTGTTGATATTTTCGATATAAATTATAACAAGCGTTTGAAAATAATATGTGCGTATGACAGTCGAAAGTAATAATCAATTTTTCCGTCTTCCATATACAGGGCTCCAGAAGTTATGTTGGGTCTTCCATTCGATGGAAGCGTAGACATGTGGTCTTCAGGTGTTGTGTGCGCTGAACTGCTACTAGGATCACGTCCGTTTCCTGGAAATAATCAATATGAAATGGTAAATCTCTTGCCTCCTCAAAATTTCAGTCTCGATACTGAGAATTATGTGTGCAATCTTTTCATTTTTTTAATGTTGTCATTATTGAAGATTGGTGATGATTGATTTTCGAAATTATTGCGTAGTGTACACTAAAAGATAAGTAGTGTGAGTTCACGGAAAATTTCTGAAAATATGGTGAAGCAAATTTGCCGGAAGGCGTCCGCCTTTTCACGAAATTTCCGTTTTTGAAAGTGTCCGGTTATTATAACTTCCGTATTTTCACAGATCTTCCGTAGTCAGAAATTCCGTCTATTTCAGAAAAGTGCGTTTCAGGTTTTTCCAAATTTAAACCGAAATTTCGCAAAATCAAAGAGCCTCCTTTTTCAGCCATTGCCCTAGATAATCTTTTTCAAGCAGCCCGGATTGAACCCGCTGTCGTTGTGGTTGGTTCAACATATAGCGCGCGTTTTTAACCACTGAGCCAGAAACACTAGGGAAAGAGAATCACGTTCATCGTAAAACAAATAGCGCGACGATCAAAGTTACTTTCTCATTAATGTGAGTGATTTAGCTATTTTATTTGCTGTTGGAGCTCATTATTTTTCTGAATAAGTTTGAAATATTTTTTTTTCTGTAGGAGGGACTTTTCACAAGTCAAGGATTTTACATCGTGATTTTTTGAATTAACAAAATGCTTTGCAGCTTGATCTTTTTAAACTGATAATGACTTTCAAATATCTTTAAAAGTAGAATGTATTTTTACAGTACTATTTTACAAAACTCCTAAATGTAAAATTTGCTATTGATAGCTTTAATATCTTTTGTCTTAAGGAATCCAGTGACTGCTATATAGACACCGTATAATCGCCAGTACAATGCGTTAGGTATCCGGTCTCTTACAGTAGCACTATATGTACGAGGGTTGTACCAAAAGTAATGCAAAAGTGAGCATAACAATTTTTATTAACTGACGGAGGTCGTTCAGATTGTGCATTTTGATAGAGTAACTCTTTTTCTATACAAAAGTACTACTCAAAATAATCTTCTTCGCAATCAATGCATTTCGCCATCGTTGAACCCAACGCTCGAATCCTCTTTGGAAAAAATCAGGTATGAAACCTTGTACACATTTCTTCACAGCCACATTCACCTCGTCGGTGTCATCAAATCTTTCTTCCCGGTAGCTGTGGAAGTCAGAGGGTGTAAGATCTGGACTGTTCGGTGGATCGTGGACGGCCGAGCAGCCAAATTTGCTGATCGCCTGATATGTTGTCAAAGATGTGTGTGGTTTCGCATTGACATGGTGAATGTTGAGCCTTTTCAGATTATTGTTCGGTCTCTTCCTCCTTATGGCTTCTCTAAGCTTCTTAAGCGTCTTAATGTACCACTCACCGGTCACAGTACGGCCACGTTCCACAAAATTAAAGAGAATTGCACTCTTGTTATTCCATAAAACCATCTCAATGACTTATGTGCTGATTTCTGGCTCTAGAACTTCTTAGGCATTGATGAAGAGGTGTGACGCTGTTCTTCGAATGGATTGATTCTTCGTTTCTGGATCGTGAAGATAAGCATACGTTTCATCCCCTCTCACTAGATAGCAACAACACTTGTCTTCATTAGCTTCAAACGCTTCCAAAAGATCAGAGCAAAGTTCCACCGTTCTGTACTTCAAATCGGGTGTCAACTGACGAGGTACCAACTTTGCACACACTTTCCAATACCCCAACTCGTGCACCATCTTATCTACGGTGTTGTGACTACTGTCCAGTTGCGCAACAAGCGCACGGATAATAACTCGTCACTCCGAGAGAATCTATTCATCCACTCGCTGGCGTTTCGTGTTTGTGGTTGCAGATGATGGACTCCCTCTGCATGGTTTATCTTCAGCGCTGGTTTACCCTTCTTTAAGCTTCTTCATCTGTGTCAATGGAGATATATCCGTAAACATTCTGTAGCCTTCTGTGGATGTCCGACAGCCCGCACGCTTCCTTTGTCAAGAACTGAAGAACGGCACGTTGCTTCTGCACGAATCCATTATTTACACGCAATGAAGAAGGGTTAATATAGGGGAAGAGTTACTCTACCAACATGCGCAATTTGAACGCCCTCTGTCAGGTAATAAAAACGTTATGCCCACTTTTTCATTATTTTCGGTTAAACTCTCGTGCATGTTAGTTCAGCATGTTCTACATGAGCTATATGAAAGCCCGTCAATTATGAAGGGGAAAATAAAATGTATGCTGCAAAAATTATTGACATTCATTTATTGAGTTTTTGAGTTCCACGTCAGTAGATGTCGACGATGGCTTACAGCTTTCTGAAAATATCCCGAGCAGTCGATTATGGCATTTGATACGATGGGCTGTCTGTTTGTTATGTGTTTTGTAAAATCTTTAGTCCTAAATTCTTCAACATTTCCTTGTACACAACATTTTTCGTATGCACTGACTGTGAACCCTGTATCAATTTCCCCTGTCCTTTTCCGTGAACTATTTTTATCTTGACGTCGTCATATCGTCGTACTCTTGACGTTGCCACATACAGATGGTTAAACACCAGTTCAGGTAATGAACCAAAATTCCTGATGTAAAATTTCCTATCTCTAAAGAATTGACCGTGTAACGTAAGGCATCTCTGACGTCATGTGATAATTATTTGGATTAGATGACGTCACACCAGCAGCTGTGTTCTTTGTTGCTATAACCAAGGAGGTTAGAAGTAAGAGGAGCTGGCAACAGCTCCTCTCCCGGTGCTTCTAGCGTGACGCCACTTTTTATCAGCTGACTACGCCAATGCGCCCAACCTGAGAATCTCCTGTTTATCTCTATGGGTAAATCGCGATTTTAGACGGGTTTTTCGGACCCTTACTCTACATATACAGGCATGAAAGAAAGTGAGGCTGGAATATTAATTCCCATAATAAAACATTTTCAGAAAAAACAGCAAAATATGTGTTGGTATTTCTTTAAAAAATTGAACAAAATAATATTTTTTTGAGCGGAAGTGCATAGTGCGCATGGTTACTTGCATACTGCCCATGTGCAAGATAACCATGCTTAAAATATAACCAAAGGCCTAATGTTAAGAAATAAGAAGTCTGAAATATTCCTTCTTTTCATCTTTGGTTTGCATGCGCTAAGAAAAACTGCTTAAGCCACAGGAAGTGACGTTACGTTCCCCAATTTCCGCAGCGTAGACTCCCACTACCTCAGAGAGAGGACAGAAACTGCTGATCTGTTTTGGCTTCACTCAAAACTGGTCCCTTCACCCCTCTTCATCTAACTTCTTGGCTATAACAACAGAATACAGTGATATACGCGTGGACTAGGCTTGTGTAGGTGATGACGTCACCTACGCGAAAACATGAAAAGCTAAGCGTGACGTCATAAACATTTGTTTCTCGGTTGTTTTTATGACGACTTAAAAAGAGGCACGGAGGGAGAGGAGGGCTCTAGCAAATTATATATTAGGATATTGATCAAATAATGTTTTGTTTAGGATATGTAAGTACGGAATTTTTAATAATTCGGATTGCCAAAATTCGTCTTTGAAATAATTGTTAAAAACGGAAACGGAATTCTGTGTTACAGATGAACACTGGGACATGGTTTTAATTTGATATGCTACATAATTTTGGCGAAAACGATTTCTGTTAATGTTTCGACCGTGAGAGCGACAAAATGTGGAATATGTTGAAGGTGGACAGAAAATAAATACGTCTGCGTTCATCCGCATATGCAGTGTAATGGCGATCCGACGATGGGAACGAAAAATTATCCCCCAGTTTATCTCTTTCGATGAAAAGTTTTTCTTATATTTCTAGTGCAAGAATAACCAAGCGCATAAAATATTCCAAACGTGAGATAATCATATATTTGTCATCACACGCGTACATGTATTAGTGTATTTAGAACAATGTAACTTTCAGAAGACAAAAGTGATGTTCAATACTTTTACAACAAATGAAGATTTATCGATTGATGGAGAAAAAGCTGGAGATAACAGACACGTACGTTTATCTTGGACAGCATATATCAAGTGAGGGTCACATTGATGAAGAAATTAATCGGCGTACAAAACTTGCATGGAGAGCTTTTGGAAGAAACAGCATAATTTTCAAGAGCAATATGCCCATATGTCTTAAAAGAAAAGTGTTTGATCAATGCATCCTTCCAGTGCTTACGTATGGTGCAGAGACGTTGGCCTTAACTAAAAGAGACATACAAAGGCTGCATACAACTCAAAGAGTCGTGGAGAGGTGCATGCTTGATGTAACCAGGAGAGATAAGAAGAAGAACTCGTGGATCCGAAAAATGACAAGAGTGGAAGACATCATGATCAGAGTTAAATCCCTGAAATGTCAATGGGCTGGACATACTGCCAGAAGGACAGGCCATCGATGGACAGCCGAAATTTTAAATTGGATTCCAAGGGACAGGAAAAGACCCAGAAGAAGACCACATGGAAGACGGGTGGATGAAATTTGAAAGTATGCGGGAGTGACATGGAGGAGACTGGCACAAGACAGACCTTTATGGAGGAAACTTGGGGAGACCTTCGTCCAGCAGTGGATTTATAATGGTTGACAATGATGATGATGATGATTATAGTTGTGACCCAAGAAATTTACTAAGTGATACAAAAAAAGCCCAGAATAATACCATGTGGGATATGTGCGGTTGAAATTTGCAAATGTGCTGGCTTGACTTAAAAGGGACTAGCTTGGATGAGACTTAGGCACTCATCTTGGCAGCAGTGGATTCATGATGTTCGTTGATGACCATCATATGAATTAAGAATTAAGGAGGATTGCCTCACCGTATTATTTTTTGATCGCGTGTTTCAAACACTCAAAAATACTATAAAAACCTACATAGCCATGTATGGTTAAATGGGAGTTACCCTGCTGAGCTGAATCATTGCAAGAGGATACTTTAACACGATAGGAAGACGAAATTGTATTTTGGAGAATAAAACCTCCAAATCACTGCTTTTCTCATCTTTTCTAAACTTCTGCTTATAAAAGGTTTCAGCAACGACTCGGAACGCCACCTACTTTATATGCCTTTGCTTGTCAGGCCCGAAATTGTGCAAACAATATAATATTTCTTTTCTATATTCTTGTTTATGTACAGCATTATGTGATAATCATGTCAGTGTCATTGCAAAGATAAATGGAATTTACAGATCTTTCTTTCTTTTTCTTTCTTTTAAAATAGATGAAATACATTTGTGGAATTATTGGCTGTCCTCCAAAGGATATGTTGCAGAACAGCAAGAAAACAACGGAATTTTTGTCAAGGACAACAGCGTGTTCAGTCATAATGAAAGAGGATGGAGACTAAAGGTAATTTTCTTTAATCTTCTTTTCATATCGAGTATAGCAAAGATTGAAGAGTGCTTTTACATTTTCAATTTAATATAATATTGTTATTTTTTGACATGTATAAATTGATAAAGGAAATATTCTGAGAAAGCAGTGAAAACTAATTTATCTTCAATCTCATTTATTAATGATAGTAAGTTCGCGAGTTGCTAATTTCCAAGCACGACAAAAAACTAAATAAATGTATTTGAAGACTAAAGGAAGAGCAGAAGTAGTTATCGCATCGGAGAGAAAAGCAGAAAGGAAAATTATTCTCAAAAAGGATAAATTTTGAAAAGACTAAAGAGCATGTCCCCTATCTTGTACTCCAAGACGATGAAACGGTAATTAATTTAACATGAAGTAGAAAGCCGAACATTGGAAAAAAAATATGTCAGTTTAATAAATAAAATATACAGCAAGGCTATAGCAACAAGAAAGTAGGAGAGCATGGGCTTGGATTTCGAGTTACGGAGAATGGTTAGATAAGGAGACCTACTATCTCCAAAATTATTTAACCCTGTATTGGAAGACATTTTATGAAATTCAAACTGGGATGAAAAAGGATTAGACGGAAGTTACCTAAATCATTACAACTAGCAATAGTGAAATGCAAAATGTGATAGAGGCAGGGGCGGTTCGTCATTACGGGCCAGAGGGGCCGGGCCCCACCAAAAAAATTTTATTTCTAGAATTATTATTTTTTTTTGTCCTGATTCTTATTCTTCTTCTTAAATACATGGTGATGAACCTTTCCTTTAAAAAACCATTACTTAAGGGAAAAGTTTCCTTCAAAAACGAAAAACTATTCCCAAAGTAAAGAGATCACGTTCAGAGTGTGAGGTTATTGGGGCCAGCTCCAACAGGCCCCAGTAACATCCCTACGCAAGCGAAGAGGAGACGAATTACTCCCCGTCTCATTCAGTAGGAAGACCTACATACATAACTGTTTTAACCGCGTGTGCAAAAAGCTGTGGAGCCAGATCTAACTGGCCCAGCGCTAATTTGATTGGCCGGGAGTGTATCCATTTTCTTGACGCCGTGTGTTGACACAGAAGCTCACCCCGACCAAGCTCAAAAGTGGCGGGAGGGTTTTAAATGTCGTAGCAAAGTTCAGTCAGTTGTTTCTTCTGTGTGTGTCTCTCTCGGTGATGTGTTGTTCCTTCATGTCATGACTTTTTTGTTTGTCGAGTACAATGAATGGAGTGGATAATTTGTTAAAATCTCCGTTTTTCGCTTTAAATCTGGAAGAAAAGCTTCACTTAAAAAAACTCAGTGCTTATCCCCCCAAGTATGTTTAGTTTGAACTTCACTTAAAAGCAAAACAGTGCTCATCAGCCCAAGAATTTTAGTCCAAAAGCTTCACTTAAAAATACTCTGTGCTTATCAGCCCAAGAATTTGAGTTTCCAAGAGTATGAAGTTTACAAACGCTTTGCAGAACTAATTTCAGTTTTAACTAAGCTGATTTTCTATGTTAAAAATAAATAAATAAATGAGAAAACATGTAAGTATAATTTGCACATGAGTACATATATGTTTTTAGGTTTCACAAGTTCTTTAAAAAAAAAGGTTAAACCTTTCAAATAATGCAAATGGTAGTATGGTACTCATTGTATATGGGACAGAAATTCATGAAACGTTCCCTCCCTACATATATTTGGAGTTATTATTTTTTCACTACATTTTTTTATCCTGTGAATCCTGTGATTATTCCTCAATTGAGAAATCTGAAGAAACACAAAGCACAACTAACATAAATTAATGCTCATATGTTTTAAGGTAAAAATTTTATTTAAGGAGTTTTAACACTTTTCTGTTAATAGTTATGCATTCTCTTCTGAGGAATTTTTTTTTTCGTGTGCAATACTATAGTTGACACATTCCTACCTTACTTGGGCATTATTGTAAGTCAAGGGGATAAACAGAGGCAGAGTAAAGGAATCTTGGAGGTGGGGTGGGGTCTGAATAGTTGGCCTAATAGTGACAGTTTTTTTTTTATTTTATTGTTTGAATTCGGCTACTGGCCCCACCTTTTTCAGTTGAAACAAGCCGCCACTGGATGGAGGATTTATGAATGGAAAGTCTTAAAATAGGTCTGACAATAAACAAAGCAAAAACTAGTTACATGAACAATACAGAAAAGAATACTGAACAGATTCTTATAAAAGGAAAAGAAATCGAAGAAATAGATGAATATATTAATTTAGGACAAGTAGTTAGTCTTAAACAAAAACAAGAAAGATAAATCAATAGAAGAATTATCCAAGGTAATACAGCCTTTTGGAGACTTAAAGACTATTTAACCGGCGATCTTCCATTGCGTTTAAAAAGAAAAATCCTCAATGAATGTATTAACCGCGTATTTATGGAAGTGAAACTTGGAGTATCACAGAACGACAATGTAAAAGAGCAGAGTATCGGTAAAAACGTTAGAGAGAATGTTGGAAATAATAAGAACAGACAGTATTAGAAATGAACTTATAAGAGAAAGAACAGAAATAACAGATATTTTAAAAATAATAAAATAATCAAAGTGAAGATGGGCTGGGCATGTTGGAAATCTGAAAGATGGACACGGTTAATAACAGAATGGTAACCAAGAGAAGGAAAGAGATGAAGTGGGAGCCAGAGAACAAGATTCAGAGATGACCTTCAGGAATTTAGAGGTGCTAAATGGTGGACTCAGGCTATGAATTGGATAGAGGAATTTGGAAAGGACTGCGGGAGGCCTACACCCTGCAGTATGTGTCAACAGGACAAGAAGAAGATAAAGAAAGAAACAAGGAAAGTTATGGACAATGGGTTTTGGAGATGCACATCAAAAGGATATTGGGGTAAACAAGCGAATCACCCGCTGCGCTGCTTAAATGTACAGGCAGTTTTCTGTTTTGGTAGTCATCACAATCCATGTTAGCAACCCGTGTGCGAAATAGAACCTTTTTAGAAGCAATCATCTCTCGGAAAGAAAGGTATATATTACTAATCTCCCTTTCTCAGAAAAATAAATCTGAGGATCACCGTGTCATTGAAAATTTGAATCTTTTAAAATTAGAGCTGCTTAGAAAGGTAAGAGACATAAGTATTAAAAAGATGAAAAATCCTGAGTACTTAAGACGGTAACTTCAATTGATCCTAATTTGGAGAATATTTAGCACTGAGCATTAGAGCATCGTGTTTGTCACAAATTACGACGGCAGCAGTGTTTTCTTTTGTGGGTGGGGAGTGGGAGGGAGAGCACTGTGTTTACTTTTGTGGGTGGGGAGTGGGAGGGAGAGCACTGTGTTTACTTTTGTGGGTGGGGAGTGGGTAGGAGAGCGCTGTGTGTGTAGCGATTAAAATTAAAAACCCATTTGGGATTCACAAGATACATTTCTTGTCTTTAAGTCAAAGTGTTCTTTCATCAGGGATTTGACTATGTGTTGTTATCTTAACGGTCTGCATTATTCAGTGAAGGCATTCTTCCCTCAGATTGCGATTACGCAATAACGGGGAGAAGCATTAATAAAAAGGTGATAAAACTCTGACAAATTTTTCCATTTGTTTAACAAATCTATGACAGATAATCTTCGTAGCCTTCACACTACCCCGTACTCCCAGTTTCGCTGAATTACAAAAAGTGCAGAAGAGACTGCCGTGTTACAAAACAGAACATCAACTAATTAAGGAAACCTACGGATTGATTTTTCAATTATCGTTGTGTTTTTTCCGCATATTTTTTTTATTAATTATTCTTTAGATAACTATCTCCATAAAAGTTGGAAAACTGTGTCAAGACCGCATGGCATCCTTGTATTTCTATAAATCAACGCTCAAATTTCAGATACTCAGATTGAACAATCTTTTAAAAGTACACGGAGAGTTGTTTCAAGCTGTTGTACATCAATTATTGGAATAGCGATGCTTACCAGTGAATGCTTGACGTCACTTAATTCTTATTACATTCCATACCATATTTATATTTGTGTTGCATATGCTGCTATGTAAGCGAATGCTAATTTAATTAATTAAAGAATTTGCTTATTAAATTGATAAATGTTCCAGCAAATATTTGTAGTGTCATTACTTTTAAAGAAATGGCATAAACTTTGCGAAGAAATCATGTGGTCCATTAAGTGAAGAGGTCAATATTCGAATCTTACTTATTAATTACTTAAAATGTGAAATGTACTTAATGGGATGTTAATGTATTTAATGGTTGCATGCTTGTATCATAATCGTCGAAATATCTACAAGCGCGAAATTCTTAAATGAAAATCAGTGCAGTAATTATTGATTTCATATCTTACTTTTAATGGTCAATATAGGACATTTACCGTATGTACTTGCAATAAACAGATCTCGTGTCTAAGCCGACTCCTCTACTTCAAAGCTCAAAATTTGCGAAAAACCTTGACCCGCATATAAGTCGAGCTTAAATTTCAAGATTTTAGAAAATATGTTTATTGTAATGATTTATGCAAGTTTGTAAAATTATCTTCTGCAAAAACCTTCAAAGTACGATTCACTCTAGGAGCTTCCAAATAACCCGAGTAACATTCACTGAATTACTTATGAATCATTGTTCGGGGGAAATTATAACCGTTTCTGGTGAAGTTGCATTCCACAATTCTTTCATCCAAGAAGAAACGTGTCGGCCTTCTTTCAAGTTACCGTGTCGGCCTTCTTTCAAGTTACCAGTTCCCGAAAAACACTATGTCTTTGCCATTATATGTTTATAGCGGAGGACTTTCCCAAACACGCTCGCCAGCTCTTACTGTGAAAATTGTGCAGAAGAGAGATGCCTGATTGGCTGTGGCCCATCACACTAGCTGAGGGATTTACGCAGTGTCCACGGTGTCTCGCGATTTCACATGGGAAGTAACAATGTATCTCATGATTGGAAGCAAGAAATTTCTGTCTCAATTTGAAACGGGATCAGGATTTTAACTTATCATATCAGCGGCACCTATTCCTGTAAGAATTCTACTCTGAGTAGAAAAATATTTCATATTTTTTTATGGTTTTCAAAAGGTCAGAAAACTATTACGTTGAAACACGAGGTCTTAAACGTAAACAAATCCGCCGATGAATTCTGCGGGAGAGTTCACGGTAGTCGAGACCGAATTTTCAGTGATCCGTGTATAAGCCGACCCCCCAACTTTAAAAACAGGATGTCTTCCAAAAATATTTATCAATACACGAGTATCTACGGTATTTCTGTGAGAATCGTATAAAAACTGATTACAAAGCAGATAACTACTAAATAATAAATTTATTTCTTAATTAAAATTTTTAGTAAAAAAAGTAATTACTCTTTTTATGAAGATATATGATTATCTGAATTGCTGCCATGTATTATGCCACGTAGATACAAATTTTATATTACATATGATAAACTGAATTACTTGTACTTTATAAATTCATTTGCGTTCCTTCTACTTCCTTCTGCATAGACTCCGGAAGAATATCACAATGGAAGAAGAAATATGTCAACAAGATACAGAAGACATATGACATCTCTGGACGATGTACTTCTGGTACGTTTAACTCAATTTATAATTTCTTTACTTACAATTTTTTTGCAGTAACACTCATTGATTTTATTGCAACCACAGAAAGAAATAACTTAAACAAATCTAAAGTAATATATTTGTTTTTGAAATATTCATGCTCTGACCCGCAAATAAAACTTCAGAAAGTCCTGAACTCCTTTGGTACCCCATCGTTGACCAGAGACTTGTGAAGGCTTTCTGGAAGCATAATTTCTCCAGGAAACATAGGACTCAACCAATGCCAACATGTATGTCATATGTTCCCCGGGCAGCAAGGAAGGAGCTTCCTCTTAAAGGAAGATGCCCCCTGAAGAATGTTCATTCACTAAACACTCAACTCAAGAGGACTGTATTAGGATATATTAGCTCTAAGAGCTCCTTTAATGTCACTATAATTACTAATCACTCACTCTATACATTTCCGTAAGCAATTCTCACTCGACCAACGAACAAAAAATAACCTCACAACCATTAACAACCGCTGCTACCATCATAATAATAATAAACAAACTCTCATCACAGCACGAGAGCAAAAACGAGACATAGCTCTGTGTTGCCATCTGTTGGCTACAAATAACAATAAGAAATTAAATATCTTACATTACTCCCACCTTGGAAGCTCAAGCTTTCAACACATAAAGTAATACAATCACTTTCAACCTTATAAATTAAACACAATAGGCTGAAAATTACAATGATAAATATAATCTATACATACTGTGAACATGTGGCTACAGCAAATACAACCCATTACTAATATTGTTAAAAGTTTACAGTTGACTTGGGAGAAAAGATCTGGGTACTTGTGACAAGGTTCTTTGTCTTCATTACTAACATGCTTCTTGAACATGTCTATCACTTACTTCAGTATGAATTCTGTTGGAATTTCGAAAATTATTTACAGTCAATCTAACGGTAATTGACACAGTTTTACTATGGGGCTTTTGAGAATTCCGAAATCAGTTCGAATAATCACCACTCGCACCTTGCCATCACTACTGGGATGTGTTTCTATAACTTTGGCAAGTTTTCAACGCAATGTAGGCATCAGTTCGTTTTAGATCAGCACAAGATCACCCACTGTAAGGTCCGGTCTAGAAGTGCACCATTTAGGCCTAAGTTGAAGTTGTGTAAGGTATTCTAACCTCCATCGTCTCCAAAACTGCTGAACTAAGCGTTGGATTAATTCCCATCTCTTAAAGCGAGAAATAGGAACTGCCGTGAGATCTAACTCAGGGAGAGCTGTCATGGGAGCTCCCACCAAGAAGTGTCCAGGCGTCAAGGCATCCAGGTCATTAGGGTCTTCAGAAATGGGACACAGAGGCCTAGAATTAAGGCAAGCCTCAACTTGCGCTGAAAGTGTGAGGAACTCTTCTAGAGAACAACAAGCATTGCCCATTGTCCGTTTAAGGTGGAACTTCATTGCCTTTACTCCAGCCTCCCAAAGACCACAAAAATGAGGCGCTGAAGGAGGGTTAAAATTCCAATTGATGCCTTCGGAAGAGGAAAAGGTAGCAACGCTGTTGTCATCGGTTGCATTGAGCACTTGCTTAAGAACACGACGCAAATGACGATCTGCACCAACGAAATTCGTGGCGCAGTCACTAAATATCTCACTAGGCTTACCTCGACGCTCTTAAGCGCTGCAATGAATGCGTCAGTAGTAAGGTCTCCAACAATTTCCAGATGAATTGCTCTCGTTGAGAAACACACGAAGACTGCACTGTAAATCCTGAAAAGCTTTTTTCCTTGTGCCACTCTTTCTCTGCATTAGAAGGGACCTGCGAAGTCTAGACCCGTCACATGAAACACTCTAGAGGGAGTTACTCTCTTTGAGGGCAAGTTATCCATAAGCTGAGTGGCTGGTGTAGCCGAATGACGAAAGCATGTCACACAACGACGCACAAATCTTCGCGTGACATCTCTGCCGCAGAGAATCCAAAACTTTTGTCGGATGACAGCAAGTAGAAGTCGAGCGCTTGCGTGGAGGTGAGTGTGATGATAATACTTTACAACTAACTCTGTTACGTGATGCCTTCTAGGTAGAAGTATTGGGTGTTTCACGTTATCTGCAACTGAGGCATTTCTAAGTCTTCCACCAACTCGTAAAAGACCCTCAGAGTCAACAAAAGAATTTAACGGTAGAAATTTACTTGATGACTTGATGGCTCTTCCAGCATGAAGGCATGCCAACTCATCAGCGAACTCAGGGGATTGAAAGAGCTTCACAATTACATAAGTGGCCTTAAGAAGCTCATCTCTACTCAAATGGCCAAAGTTTTTTTTAGATAAAGAGTTAGCACAGTTTTGTGTGAACCGCAAACAGCAGGCTGTGACGCGGCATAATCTGGTCCAAGACGAAAACTTGAAAATATAGGACAGATCTGTACTTTGGCTGGTTGCTGTAACATAACTCTTCCTTTCTTCTCCCAAATGTAGTTCAGAAAACGAGAACTCCTGAAGCGCATCTCCATCTGAACGTTGAACACTAGGTTGCTGTAGCCAATCTGGATCTCTTAACCATATTTCACACTGAACCAACTCCAAAGCTAAAATACCTCTAGTGGCACGGTCAGCAGGGTTCTTCGTTCCAGCAATGTTATGCCACTCCACAAAGGGAATCGCTGCCTGAATTCTTGTCACTCGATTAGCTATAAAAGGGAGCCAGCGTTGTGGTTCCGACAAAACCCAAGCGAGCGTAACTCTTGAATCTGTCCATGCAAAAATATTCTTGATCGGATTGTTGAGACATAGAAGAATAACTTCCAGCAGATTTGCGAACGACAGAGCAGAGCAAAGCTCCAGCCTAGGAATCGATTGCTTCTTTAAAGGAGCAACTCTGGACTTGGAAGCTAGTAAAGATACGTGCACCGAGGAGTCCAAACACACTGAACGAATGTAAATTACTGCACAGTAAGCTTTCTCAAAAGCATCAGAGAAGGCATGAATTTCAAAGTAATCAGAAGTTGTAGTCATCACACAGCTTGGAATATTGAGATATCTGAAACAGGAGAGTTGTGACTGGAGCTTGATCCAACGGCTCCTGTACTGTTGTGGTAGCTCATCGTCCCAACTCAGATTAGAACTCCAGCGCTCTTGAAGAAGAATCTTTGCCTTAATCACCATTGGCGACAGCCAACCCAAGGGATCAAAAATCTTGGCAATTTCTGAAAGTATGGCTCGCTTTCTATACTTCAACTTCTCGTTAGTAGCAACAGAAAATTGGAAGGTATCCCTAGTTGGACACCACTCAATGCCAAGCCCCTTGATTGATTTGTCACAATTAATTCTCAGGGTGTCACTGCAATCCTTGAACTCATCAGGAATGGTGTCTAAAACAGATGCAGCACTCGATGTCCACTTACGCAATGTGAAACCACCCTTTTTCAACAATTCTTGCAGCTCATGCGCAAGCTCAGAGGCTTCCTCCAGTGAATTGGCTACTGAAAGGAGATCATCAACATAGAAATCTCGCAAACCTACCTTGGATGCTCGTCGGAAAGCAGCCTCTCCCTCCAAAGCCAATTGCTTCAATGATCTACTAGCCAAGAATGGGGCACACGATGTGCCATAAGTGACTGTTTTTAATCTAAAGGTCTGTACAGGATCTTCAGGTTTTCCTCTCCATAGGATTCTCTGACAGTCAGAGTTCTCTGGGTGCATAACTATTTGTCTAAACACAAACGAGACATAGCTCTGTGTTGCCATCTATTGCCTACAAATAACAATAAGAAATTAAATATCTTACACCCCACTTCATCTCCAAGATGAGATTGATGCTGCTTCTGCGAAACTAAAAAAAAAATGTGTCGCACCAAACGCGGGCATTAGCTCGTTTGCAGCCTCTTGTAGTGCTACACATTTCATCCCTTTTTTTCTTTCATTGTGTTAGCATCCTGCATCACCTTGGAACGGTACTTCTATTGCTCGGTGCTAAGAGGGGATGGGGCTGGGCAATGACATTTGGCATTTGTTTTGCCTTTTCATCCCTTCCAAAATTTGTTACGTCAAAATTGTTAGGTAGGTTCGTACTAATTCCACCCAACCCCCATTTTAGGATACTACAACTTTTACTTTTTGAAGACGTCGGAGATCACTATTTATAAATTTCAAATTATGGAGCAAAATGCTATTTCGCGAACGCTAATGTGTGTTCCGCCTTAAGTAAATTTATTTGTTTGCCTTTTCTTTAGATACTTTGTTAGGTTCTATTACGGGTGTGGTTTAGTTTCAGCCCACATTAATAATAATAATAATAATAATAATAATAATAATAGGGTTGCATATGATTCATTGGTCATTATGCAGAAAGTACCATATGCCAGCATCGAAAAACTGATAGGAAAATCAGGCCCAGAAAGTCTTCGAAAATGATCAGGTCAAGATATTGTGGGATTTTCAAATTGAAACCAATCGGCACCTTGAACATTACACAGCAGACACAACATTAGTAGAAAATCGAAAGATCTGGATAATTTGGATAGCAATTCCTACAAATGTCAGAATCGAAGAAGAAGAACTGGAAAAAATGGCGAAATATAGATACCTGGCCATAGAAGTTACTCGATTATGGAATAAACACCCCGCAGTAGTTCCCATTGTTATCTGGGCTTTTGGAACAATTAAAAAAAAAAGTAATTATCTCAGAAAATTGCAGCTCTCTGAGATACTACCCACAGAACTGAAAAAATTCCTTTACTTGTGACATCTCGTATATACATATATACACGGTCGAGTCACATATATTGTGACCACCAGCTAGTATACAAAGTAACCGCCATGTACAGAGCGAACAGCATCCAGACGAGCTGGGAGTGACTGAATAAGGTGCTGGAATGTGTTCACAAATATGTGGAGCCATGCCGACTGCATTGCATCTGACAGTTACTGAACGGTACGTGGTGGATGATACATAGAGCGAACAACACGATCATTGTGATCCCAAAGATGCTCGATTGGGTTTAAGACTGGGGAATAAGGGGTCCAGGGAAGCCCTTTGAAGTCTTCACCCTGATTTTCCAACCACTCTCGGATATTTATAACTATGTGACACGTCGCATTGTAGTGCTGGACGATCCCATCTGCCCCAGGGAAGACAATCAGCGAATATGGGTTTACTTGGTCTACAAGGATGGATTCAAAACGCATCCGGTTCATAGTGCCTTCCACAGGTGTGAGTGGACCTAGAGTATGCAGCGAAAACATTTCCGACACCATACCTCTGCCCCCACCATCTTGTGTTCTTCAAGCAATGGTTGAAGAGTGTTTGTTCTCCGATGTTTCTAGGCTTATATGCCGAGGTCTATCCGTTCGATGAATCAGAAAACCTGACTCATCGAAGAAAGCAATCCTTTGCCAATCAGCGAAAGTCCAATTCCGATTCTGCCATGTAAATGCAAGCCTTTTCTGCCGATGCACCTTCGTTAGCATAGGTGCAGGCCGCCTCGGTGGGGCAGTAGTCTAAGCGAAGGCCTCTGATCATTTGTCCGAAAGGTGTCCGGGTTCGAATCCCGTCAGGCATGGATGTTGTGTTTGTCTTACGGCACTGACTCTCTTCCTTCCCTGGATCCAGTGACCCTAAATTAGGGACGTGCGACTGCTTATAGCCCATTGAGTTGCTCACGGTGGTCGTAAAACCTACAATCAAAAAAAAAAAGGTGCAGTGATTAACCGTCTGCAGCTTAGCCCCATGCGCAGCAGGGTTTGCTGAAATGTTGGTATCGAAACACTTCCGGTAGCAACATGGTTTATTCGACCATTCTGTTGCTTCACCATATCGTGTCGATCGGCCCTCACGCACCTTCGATGCATCACCTCTCACATCACTGGCACGTGATGCTCCGCAGTTGCCACGTTGCTTATTCGCAATGGTTCGATTTCTCCAATCAGGATACACTTTAACCAGAGCAGCACGCAAAAAGTTCACAAATTGCGCTGTTTCGGAAATACTACCACCATTGGCGAGAAAGCAGAAAGTTTTCCCTTTTTGTAAATCTTATAAATCGTTCCTTTTATTTATGATAGCAACGAGTGATATGTTTTCAGAATGCCTACAGGTCACCTTATATACCTTCCAAGCCAGCTTATGACACGTGCATTCTTTCATTGGCTACGCGCTGCTGACGTCAAAAGTAGGAGGTGGTCACAATAATGTGACTTGACTGTGTGTATATTACGCCGATATTTTGCTGATACCTAGGTCTCCGGTATAAACTCGTATCAGGTGAACAATATCAGTCAATGATAATTTTGTTCAATATAAATTAGGAAGATATGAATCCTTTTGTTAGAGTCAATATGACATCTATGTTAAGTTAGATAATATCCGAAAATTGAAAATTCATTGATAATTTTGTTGTTTATTCTTGTGTCATGTTCTGTGTTTATTACATTTTGAAGAAACGGAAATAATGTTAGTAATAATAATGGTCTCAAAGATGGATTTAATTGCTTTATTAGGCGCAGAAGTGCAGCATAGTTCTCCCCGAAAGGCGGTGGTTTCGAGATACCTTTAACAAATATAACCCTTAACATTCGTTGTGATTTCAAAGAAATCCTTTTTTATTATGCATAACAGTTAAAATTATATTCCAGGGAAAACTTACGTTTTCTTAAAGCAAGATTTTAACTAACTTTATTTTCATACATTCGACAACGAGGACATGAACTGTATTTTCCTTCTTAAATCCCAGACCGACGAGGCGGATACTGTTGCTATTAATAATTATTTTACTGGTTTCCCAAAGGAGTGACGCATCAGGTCTTATGAATGGAGACGCGGAAGCTATGTGTATTAATTTTGAGTTGTGAAAGGATAAGGATCTTATGTCATCTTCCTGAATCGAAATATTGTTTAACCTGCTAAGTAGTAAAGATTACCTTCGACACTTCATTTTTCCCATTCTTCCATTTAAACTTTCGTTAAAACACGATAAACCTTTGGTTCTTCTGTCGGAGCATGGCTTTACATAACGATTATGCTTTTGATTTTTACAGCTTTTATATTATGTATAACGTTATATTGATTAAGTAAGTTAAGTTGATTGTAAGCTGTTTCGTTAAGTTAGCTATGCTGCAACATTGCACGATTTGAGCTCGTTAGGCGTAATTTCAATGTAACTAAACATTCGTTGATGAATGATAACTTCAGCGCTAGATGTGGCTGAAAGTCTAAAATTTGCAATTCAATAAAATAACCTGTTTTGAGACACAAGGCAGTACTTACGAACAAAGTCCACTTGTTAAATATATCCAGTAGCGCATCGATTTCCCAAAATAAGTCGTAATACAAATTCTTTCAGGTGAAATAATTTTATCATCGTGTAGAAGTCGAAAATACTTTGGAATTTGTACAGCAAAAATCGATTTTCCCTACAGGAACCAAGCTTATTTCACAAAAAATCAAGCAACTCTAATCACATGAAACGCTCATAAATTACATATGGATTACCTTGCAGTTGCTTAGATAACACTGATTCAGTAACACTGCTTAACATCGTTAAACGCAGCAAACAACTCTTATCTCTTGATATTAATTACATAGAGTATACTTTAACCTGTGTGGTTAGGCATTTCCAATCTCAAATCGGTTAAGCGGAAATCTGTAGCGTTACGTTTAGAAAATCTGTAACAAGAAGGAGCCAAACTTACAAAAGAACAGAGAAACTCAAAAGGAACACTAAACCAGTGTCAACGTCACAAATGTTACTCATGATAATGCGATTTATGAAACATTACATATTTTAACAACTTTGCACGCTTTGCCATGTAGGTTATAAATAGTGAACGGTCTATTTCAAGTAATAGCAGGAGTGCAAACGATTTATTCAGGGAATCTGCGAGGAAATAATTTTTCGCAGGAGAAAAAGTTGTAATTCTGTTTTGGTTTTTCGGGTTTATCGACCACCGTGTCACCTTGATGGGCTATAAGCTGTCTGCTGTCCCTAATTTAGGTTCAGTGGTTCCAAGGAAGGGATAGAGTTAGTGCCGTAAGAAGAACAGAACACCCAGTCACATTGAGATTCGAACCCGAACCCATCTCCGACGAATAGCCACAAGCCATATTTGCGTCTCAATAGCTGCATTCATTATTCATTTACCACGACGATGGCAATACAGCTTAACAAGTACAACCCATAAATGAGTTATATTTACATCTTTCTAAAATCATATTTGCATATAACATAAAACTAGGGTTGTATTTAAAAATTTCACAAATTTGTAATATTGTAATGCTTTTATTCAAAAATAATAAATTTTATTAACTGGACACAATTTTCACAGTTGTTTTAAAATCGAGATTCGCTTTATTGAATTTATATTCCAGAAAAAAAGATTGGTAAGAAACGAACATTTGGAAAACAGTGCGTTTGCAAAAAATATCATTTGAATGAAAATTAAGTTTATTTTACATACTTTGTGTTAGTTTGGATTTATATATAACGAAGCATACCTTTACTTGTTTTGCAAGTGATTATTTTCCCTTTCCCCGAACACGTACATCTGTTTTGGACTTCAATTTTTTGAGAGAAATGAAAGTGAGAAGTGGCTTATGATAATTATTCAGTACTTGTATTTATGAATTAGTCAATGCTGAAATATCAGGTACGAGTCTTTTAGATTATGTTGCGTACACAAAGGTTAGATACCATGCCTTTGGAAATTGGAAATTTTATGAATGCATAAGTGACAGAAACTCCTGGTAAAATAATTCCTCCTATCCGTTGGAATGGTTAGCAAAGATACATTAATTATATGCATATTTTGAGAATATATTCAAGATATTTCGATTTAAAAATGCTAAACAAATATCCTAATAATAATATCTCACGGTATGTCTAAGTGAACCTGAAACTTTTTTTTTTATTTAACATTGAGTTACATGAGACGCACATGTCCAAGACATGCATAACACGATCATACAACACAGTTGCAAATGAGGATGAGAATTTTACCATCTTTGAAATGCACATATTTCTTTCGAAAGCTATAATTAACGAAACAAATTGTGATTTTGCTGCTATAATTATTTTTTTAAAGTAATATTCTACAAGTACGTATGAGATTCTGTGATTACTGATATTTTCTCCTTGTTTCTTCTTTATTAGATCAATGCTACAGAAACGGCAAAATTTTGCAAAGTCTCTGAGAATGACTTCTTCACCAGAGAGAAGTGCGCACATCTCTTAAAAAGAATGATGGACATGAATCCCTCCACAAGAATTTCACCAAGAGAAGGTCTCCTTCATAGCTTTTTATGTTAATACCCATAAACAACTATTAAACACTGTACTGAATCCTCGATTATATTGCCGTTGAATTTGTATAATCAAGGAACTACACTGGTGTGCAACAATTAAGGACGAAGACGAAAAATTAGCAAAACAGCGGAACGAGCAGGCAGATCCGACCGAAAAACCACTCAGGAGACAGACTAGGGTCTGACACGGTAGGGAATGCGCATATACGCAGCATGCCGTAAGGGGGGGGGTGAGTGTCGGAAGGGTATAAAACACACAGGAGGTGTACGCTCAGCAATTTTGTGAAAGCTATTGCACGGTGTACATCAGTTTGAACGACGTCGAGTTGCAGCCACCTTGTGATATGGCTAACAGGCAATCCAGTAGACGACATCTGGATGACTTTACGCGAGGTCGCGTGATTGGGAAGTTGGAAGAACGTCGAAGTGTGACGTAGTTCAGCACCACTCACAGCATCGTTTCACAAGCTTAGAGAACAGTTCAAACGACAGGAACAGCTGTCCGAGAGTTTAGCAGTGGTCGTCCACGAGCAATCACGGCGGCGGACGAACGGTATATTGTCCTACAGGCAAGAATAGACAGACGGCAAACAGCGGGAGAAATCGCAAGGCACAGGCAACAGACAACTGGACGTCCGTTAACGCGTTTTACCGTGGCCAGAAGGCTGCACAAACGTGGTCTATTTGCACGACGATCAGTATGGTGTGTGCCATTAACGCCTGATCATCGAAGACGGCGGTTTCTGTGGGGCCAGGAACAGAAAACCGATTTAGTCTGACGAGCGATTCTGGACGTATACACATCTAGAGAGAGCAGGGAATAGGCAATCACACCTCCAACATCATCGAAAGGGACCAGGTTGGAGGTGGCGGAGTTCTCGTTTGGGGAGGTATCATGCTTGGTAGCCGTACTGACCTCCAGATCTTCCAAGGTGGTTCAGTCACTGGTATCCGCTATTGTACCCAGGTTCTCCTGCCTCACGTGCTTCTGTTTATAGGTTCTGTGGGTCCTGAGTTCTTCTTCATGGATGACAACGCTACACCTCATCATACAGTGGCTGTCGCAGAACTGTTGTAGAGTGAAGATTTTCAACGCATGGATTCGCCCGCAAGGTCCGCGGACCTACATCAAATCGAACACGTGTGGAACCTTCTCGGGCAGCGCTTGGCAGCACGTAACCAGCCGCCAGCAACGACTCCGCAGATGCAATAGGCGCTACAAGTGGAATGGGCCGCGATACCTCAACAGCTCCTTGACAACCTCATCCTCAGCATGGACAGACGTTGTAAATCCTGCAACGCAGTCAGGGATGATCATATCCCCTACTAAAGGCTGGATTTTTCTTGGCAGCCGCCTGTCACATGGACGTTTTTGTCTTCTCTCCAGTTTTGCTGGAAGCTACCTTTTCAATAAAGTGCCTTTGCATCCTTTGGATTCCTTGTTTGGACGGTTTTGCTAACTTGTCCCACATTTGTACATCTTGGGGTTCTTATGGCATGATTTGAGTTGATGTGGATCACTTCCGCGCGACGTTACACTCGAAAAACCGTCTAGTCCTTATTTTTGCACACCAGTGTATATAAAAGATACTTACACTGATGGATTTACTTACTGATCCGCACATTTTACATGAAACTTTGTAAACATTTTTATGCACTATGTTGTGATTTGTACGTTGAACCTCCGAAATATTAAACTTGATTTTTTTACTGAAAAATGTTTTACTGTTTCATTTGTATTTTACAAGTCGGTTACTGCAATATATTTTTACGTTTTAATTTTTATGAAAAAAATTAACAGGGCCTAATTAATTTTCGAATAAGCACGAAACTTACTTTTCATTAATTTAAATAAGAGCGTGTCATTTAATTTTCATTTAAATGACATGTTCTGATGGTTCTTCAAATACATTAAAACATACTTTCTGATTTAAAGAGCAGTTCGTTTCCGTTTTTCGAATTGAAATAAATTTAGAAACGAAGTTCACTGCATTTACGTTTCCGTAAATGATTATCTGAAAGTTTTTAGCAAAAAGTGAATGAGGATTGCCTGGATGTGTTATATGAAATATTGATACATTCTTAAGCCTAACCAAAAACATGAGTTGGAATATGTATTGCTGTAAGCATTTCTGCATTTCTCATTCAGACGGATTTCTACCACGTAACCTTCGCAAAATAGGAAACGAACAGAAATGTATTTTTAGATTTTCTTTCCTTTTTCTCAATATTTCAAAACCCTCTAAACATACTTCTCCAATATAGGTTTGTATTTAACACTCTAAATGAAAGTTACGTAAGGAATAGAACTACTGTAATAGGAAACAACTTGCGTATTAACGGAACAAATATCAAACACATAGGTTTGGCTCTTTTTTGCGGTCTTCTCCATGAGTACAAACTAAGGCCGGATGGAACTTTTGAAGGGCCTAGGTCTAAGTTACTTAAGGAATGGAACTATTGTAGTAGGAAATAACTTCCTTACTAACGCAACAAACATCAGACCCATATCTTTGTTCTGCGCGTGACTATTCCTTGACCGGATTGAACATTTGTGGGGCCCGGGGCAAAATTGCTTAAGGAATGGAGCTAGTGTAGTAGGAAATAAGGAATGGAGCTAGTGTAGTAGGAAATAAGGAATGGAACTAGTGTAGTATAAAATAAGGAATGGAGCTAGTGTAGCAGCTCTTCACCATTTTCAAAAAATAATTCTACAAATGCTCTATGCGAACATCGCTCGGGACTAAGTCCTTGGGACATAGGGGAACAATACGCAAAATATGAAATACAAATAATTACCTGTCATATAAGAAGCATATTTTCAGCCGTTAGAATCTGCAACTTCACGTATTTTCGGAGGACTTTGGCTACACTTGATACCCTGTAAATTTATGCATGTGGGAGGTTGTGGGGCTCTATCTAAAAAGTAAAATATAAATAATTTATAGTCTACGCAGAAACAAGTTTTAAGCATTATTCGCTGGAATTCAAGAAATCCTGTTAAAGCATCAAGTCTTGCTGGAACCCTGCTTAGAAAAGGGATGGCATGCCCAGGGATCATCCCTGAGCGCTAATCTACGTCTTCTCCATTATTAGTGAGGGCACCCTTAGATTTGAGATTTGGGCCGCGGATGGCCTATTGGTCAACGTTCGTGACTGCCACGGATAAATCTGAGGTTCGATACCAGGCAGGTAACACTTGAACCACTTAATATCCGCGGTGTGTCGGATGGGCATGTTAAGCCGTTGAGCAGTGGTTGGTGACCCCCTCGGTTATTGTAAAGCGCGTCCCCCCTCGCTCTACCAGACTTTCGTGTCGGGTACGGTAGCCCAAATCTACCAGCTTCCTATTTCTGAGGGTTGTTCAAGACCTGGGGTAAGATATAACTCCCTCTACATAAGATCTGATCTGATCTGATTTGAGAATTTATGGAGAAGATTTTATGAAGGGAGTGTTTCACCCCAGATCTTAAACAACTCTTAACAGAAGGAAGCTAATAGATTTGGCGTAGATGACCCATTAGGAAACACATAGGCCTCATAACATAGATTCTGCAAAAATTATGACATGCCATAAATTACGTAGAGTCGCAGTTGCTGGGCGGGTGTTCCACCTCAAGATTCAAGTGTTTTACCTACGCCACTGCATGGGGATGGGGGGGGGTGGCTCTCGCTACTTATTCTAAAATATGAGGAAATTGTCTTATAATTGGAGTAAATTGTTATTGTTTGTAAAAGAAAATTTAAAGCTTTTTGTGGCGCACTGGCAATTATCATTCGGGCCTCTTGGGTTGGGTGTATCACATATAAACACTAAGTGCCCATGAATAAAATTCGTCGCATTTTGGAAACAGTCTGAAACGTTCTGCATTCCGAAAAGATGAGATAGTAACGAGTAGTCACTTTCTTAATGTTCTACGAATTGACAAATTCAATAATTTAGTATTATTGGATCACAGGTTTCCCTCGTCGAATATGTTTCTTCGTCTGTCTCTCCGTCCCAGTTTCTTTAATATTCGTAGCATTCGATTTCAAACGGAATTTTCATCAGACCTTAGTCTATTTGAGTCTCGTTCATTTATTTCGTTTGTCTTTCCCAGAAAATCTCATTCCCTCCGTCTGACCATTTTTGTTATCAATACTACGAATTACCAGTGAAAATATCTGAATTTAACACACATTTTCTGCAGCCTGTCTTCATTCATTTATTTATTTCATCTTCTTTTCCTCAAACGTATTTCCATCCCTGTGTCTGTATAGATTAACTGACGCGATATTACACATACCAGCCGTACCCATATACTGGTTCATGAACCCCACAGCGGTTCAAACAAGTAAATGGAAACCGCGAACATATTAGACCACTTTCGCGACCTACAGGGCGTTCTCGGTATAAATTCTGTAATGGCGTATCCATAAAATTACGATAAAGTTATTTTTTAAACCGCAAATATGTTAAAATTAATCAACAGTTCAATAATTTTTTACAGATGTTTGGGACACGCGTTCTTACATAGAAAGCATACAAAGTGCGTCAAAGAATTTTTAAGACTGGGTCTGTAAAATGAAATAGAAACAAGAAATTATAATTTGTTTTGGTTTGTTATTCAAAATAAGTTCCTCCGGCTTCAATACACTTGTTACAGCGATTTAATAATGATTCGAATGCCTTCACTTTGCGGAATGGCCTCCAAAGCACGCGTCGAAGCTGTTTGTAGGGTCGAAATATCATCAAAATAACACCTTTTTAACGTCATTTTAAGTTTTGGGAACAAAAAAAAAGTCGCAGGATGCTAAATCAGGCAAATACGGTGGATGATTCAACACACAGACGTTATTTTCGCCAAAAAGGTATGAACAAGAATGGAGGTGTGACTGGGTGCATTATCGTGCAACAAACACTAACTGTTTTCATCTCGATATTCTGGACGAATGCGACGAATTCTGCCAATCAAACGCCTCAAAACATGTAAATAAAACTCACCAGTAACTGTTTGTCCACTTGGAACAAATTTTAATATCGAATAATGTAATGAGCATTGTTTTGATTTTCGAAGGAACTTTTCTTGTTTTTTTTGGCTTGTGGCGAGTTTTATGACTTCCATTCCGCCCTTTGTCGCTTTGTTTTAGGATCATATTGAAAATACCATGTTTCATCACCAGTAACAATCGATTTTAAGAAGTTTGGATCATTTTCAGCGGCTGAAATGTGTCTCTGCAATGTGCACTTCTCCATAATTTTTGTTCATTGGTTAACGTGTGTGGAACAAATTTAGCACAGACTTTTGTTTTGTCCAAATCTTCACGCAGGATGGTTCGAATCGTTTCTTTGTTGATGTTTAAAGACTCTTCCATCATTCTTAGTGACGCACATCGATTTTTTTGCCCGATATCACGCACTTTTTCAATAATCTCAGTTGTCCTAGATGAACTTGGTCTTCCGGTATGATTATCATCTTCTAGCGTATCTCTTCCGTCCAAAAACGTTTGTGTCACAGAAAAAAATTTGATCTACTTAAACAAAATTCACCGTAAACTTGTTTCATCCATTGGTACGTTTCCAAGGCACTTTTAACAAGTTTTGCGTTAAATTTAATAACAGCCCTTTGTTCCTTCTTAATAATTCAACATGAAAAAAATTTTACTTCTCTAATGAACGCCCGTTTCGTTTGAGTTACTTTAACAACCGCGCAGTACTTTTGGCAGAAAGCCATGAGATGGTCATGGTTTATAACGCATTCGCGATTACACTGGTGGAGCCACCGTAGTCTGAAATCTAGCGCCTGTCTTAAAAATTATTTGACGCACTGTGTACATGAGAGTTATCGGTGCTGTGTTAGGATTCAAAATCATCAGTGCGTGATGGACACCTGCAGCGGGGAAAACACTATTCCCCGTGGCATCACAACTGCAGTGTTCCTTTCAAGACTTTTTGGCGAAGAGGGGTGGCAAACTGAACCTTAAACGGAGCAAGTTTTTCATTTGCTAAATACAACGACGGAAATAAAATCCCAACACCAAGAAGGGGTTGTGTTAGATAAACGACAGTTGGTAGGCGGTGAGAATACATCTGTAAGATGACGTCTATGCAAATTTCCCGCTCGGCGCATACCTGTGGCGCTAGTAGCGCCCCTCGGAACATGCAAAGCAGGTTTGCTGTAAATACGCGCTGTAACGTTCGTGCGCGTTAGTTATCGTTGATATTCGACGTAGTGTGTAGATATTAGTCAAGAATGTCTTTAAGAAGACGAAGAAGCCATTATCAACAGCTCACGGAGTTTGAACGAGGTCGTGTAATAGGGCTACGAGAAGGTGGATTTTCTTTCCGCAATATTGCAGAACGACTTTGCAGGAATGTAGCCACTGTGCATGATTGTTAGCAGCGGTGGTCAAGGGAAGGAACTGCTTCAAGAAGACCGGGTTCCGGCCAGCCACGTGGCCCTACGGAGAGGTAAGACCGCCGTGTACGGCGTATGGCCGTGGCGCATCGTACTGCGTCTGCGGCAGCAATTCGAGCTGCAATTGCCATCACAGTGACACAACGAACTGTTAAAATTCGGTTACTTGAAGAACAGCCCCGAGCCAGACGCCCTGTAGCGTGCATTCCACCTACTGCAAACCACTGCCGTTTGCGACGTCAGTGGTGTCAAGCTAGAGCTCATTGGAGGACGGAGTGGAGATCTGTTGTGTTTTCTGATGAAAGTCGGTTCTGCCTGGGTGCCAGTGACGGCCGTGTGTTGGCTAGAAGAGGCCAGGTGAGCGCCTGCAACCAACCTGTCTGCGGCCGAGACACACTGGACTTACACCTGGAGTTATGGTCTACGGAGCAATTTCGTATGACAGCAGGAGCACTCTCGCGTTTATCCCATGCACCATGACGGCACAGTTGTACCTCGTTCTGGTGATTCAACCTGTTCTGCTGTAATTAATGAACAGCATTCCAGGGGGTGTTTTCCAACAGGATAACGCTCGCCCGAATACCGCTGTTGTAACCCAACATGCTCTACAGAGTGTCGACATGTTGCCGTGACCTGAAGATCACCAGATCTTTCTCCAGTCGAGCACGTATGGGATGTCATTGGACGACAACTCCAGCGTAACCCCCAACCAGCATAAACCGTCCCTGCATTGACCGACTAAGTGCAAAAGGCATGGAATTCCATCCCACAAACTGACATACAGCACCTGTACGACACAATGCATGAACGTTTGCGTGCTTGCATTCAACATTCTGGCGGTTACACCGGTTATTAATGTACCAGCATTTCACATTTAAAATGGCTCTTCTCGCGCTTACAGTAAGCTGTGATCTTGAAACCTTAATCGATTAAATATGTTACCGATACAAATGTATTGCCGCCATTTCATTCCTCTACAACTATTACTTCGTGGTGTTGGGATTTTTTCCGTCAGTGTATATATCAATCTTTTTAAGTACTTTATCTACACCGATGATCCACTACATTATTACCACCCCAAGCCTAGAGAAATGAACGCACCGGGAGACAGAACGATGGCGCAGGTGATGTTCACAGAGCAATATATACACAACCTGAGGATCGGCTTTAGGCCCCTTAGGGTTTTTTCCCTTTGGCGCCTGGGTGAATACTTGTTTACAAGTTGTATATATTTGTAAATTTTGTTTTTTGGTTCACACGAATAAATTGTACTGAATTGTAGAATGTTCGGAGTCAAAAAGAGAAAAGCTGCCAATTTATTGTAGTTTGATAAAGGACAAATTATGATGGCACTGAGGTTCGGAACTACGATCTGGGAAACGACGCGGCTTGAGGGTTGTTCACGTTCCGCTGCAATCAGTACGTATCAAAACGTGTCCACAGATGATCAGACGACGAACCTACGTCCAGCCGTGTATCGTCAGCAGCTCATTGAAGCCAGAGGGAAGCGGAGACTGTCTCACAGTGTTCACAGGGACCGCAGTGCCAGAGCGCGCCAAATTACCCGAATGTACAACAGTGGTAATCAACGCTATGTGTCACAGTACACAGTTCATCGCAGCCTTTTGCGTATGGGTCTGTGTAGCAGACGATCCAGCGGAGTCCCCATGTTCACGGGACGTCATTGCCAAGAACGCAGGAAATGGGCCCAACATCATCGCTATTGGACCGTGAATGATTGGGAACAAATGGCTTGGTCTGACAAATCAACACTCCTGGTGCATCACGTAGACTGCTGAGCGCAGATACGCCGATTACCAACGGAGGCTATGGCACCTCGATGCAAAGTTGGGTGGTAAACAGGCCATCGACGGCGGTGTTCTCTTGTCAGAGACGTTTTCTTGGGATACTTTAGGCCCATTATCCCAATAGGAATGACGCCTAGAGGCAATGTGGGGTTGAACAGGCCGTCGGCGGCGGTGTTCTCTTGTGAGTGACGTTTTTCTTTGGATAATTTAGGCCCCCATTATCCCAATAGCTATGGCCCCTAGATGCAATGTTGGGTGGAAACAGGCCGTCGGCGGCGGTGTTCTCTTGTGAGTGACGTTTCTTTTGATTCTTTAGGCCCCATTATCCCAATAGCTATGGCACCAAGATGCAGCGTGGGGTGGAAACAGGCCGTACACGGCGGTGTTCTCTTGTTAGTGACGTTTTTCTTGGGATACTTTAGGCCCCATATCCCAATAGCTATGGCACCTAGATGCAATGTGGAGTGGAAAAAGGCCGTCGGCGGCGGTGTTCTCTTGTGAGTGACGTTTTCTTTGAATACTTTAGGCCCCATTATCCCAATAGCTATGGCTCCCAGATGCAAAGTTGAGTGCAAACAGGCCGTCGGAGGCGGTATTCTCTTGTTAGGAACGTTTTATTTTTTGGATTCTTTAGGCCCCATTATCACAATAGCTATGGCACCTAGATGCAATGTTGGTTGGAAACAGGCCGTCGGCGGCGGTGTTCTCTTGTGAGTGACGTTTCTTGGGATACTTTAGGCCCCATTATCCCAATAGCTATGGCACCTAGATACAATGTTGGGTGGTAAACAGGCCGTCGTCGGCGGTGTTCTATCGTAGGTGACGTTTTCTTTGGATAATTTAGGCCCCATTTTCTCAATAGCTATGGCACCTAGATGCAATGTTGGGTGGAAACAGGCAGTCAGCAGCGGTGCTGCCTAGTGAGTGATGTTTTCTTTGGATACTTAAGGCCTTATTATCCCAATAGCTAAGGCCCCTACATGCAACGTTGAGTGGAAACAGGCCGTCGGCGGCGGTGTTCTCTTGGGAGTGACGTTTTCTTTGGATACTTTAGGCCCCAGTATCCCAATAGCTATGGCACTTAGATGCAAACTTGCGTGAAAACAGGCCGTCGGCAACGGTGTTTTCTTGTGAGTGAGGTTTTCTTTGGATACTTTAGGCCCCATTATCACATTAGCTATGGCACCTAGATGCAATGTTGGGTGGAAACAGGCCGTCGGCAGCGGTGTTCTGTTGTGAGTGACATTTTCTTTGGATAATTTAGGCCCCATTATCGCAATACTATGGCGCCTAGATGCAAAGTTGAGTGGAAACAGGCCGTCGGCGGGGGTGTTCTCTTGTGAGTGACGTGTTCTTTGGATACTTTAGGCCCCACTATCCCAATAGCTATGGCACCAAGAAGGAATTTTGGGTGGAAACAGGCCGTCGGCAGCGGTGTTCTGTTGTGAGTGACGTTTTCTTTCGATACTTTAGGCCCCATTATCACAATAGCTATATCACCTAGATGCAATGTTGGGTGGAAACAGGCCGTCGGCAGCGGTGTTCTCTTGTGAGTGACGTTTTCTTTGGATACTTTAGGCCCCATTATCCCAATAGCTATGGCACCTAGATGCAATGTTGGGTGGAAACAGGCCGTCGGCAGCGGTGTTCTCTTGTGAGTGACGTTTTCTTTGGATACTTTAGGCCCCATTCTCCCAATAGCTAGGGCACCTAGATGCAATTTTGGGTAGAAACAGGCCGTCGGCGGCGGTGTTCTCTTGTGAGTGACGTTTTCTTTGGATACTTTAGACCCCATTATCCCAATAGCACAATCACTGACAGCTGTCGGGTATCTGAACAACGTTACGCACTAAGTTCACCCATTAATGGCAATTGTGTTCCCTGCTGGTGAAGACTATTATCAACAAGATAATGCACCAAGCTACAATGCGAGAATAGTCAAGGAGCGGTTCGATGGAAATGCTAGTGATTTTCTGTTAATTCCCTGGCCTCCAAGTTCAACTTACAGGAAACCAATCGAACATTTGTGGTGCGTCTTGGAAAAGCGGGCGATCGCTAAATCACCACCCTTCCGAAATGTACCGTAACCGGAGAGCCGGCTGTTAACATGGTACTAGATACCCTTGGTCACCTATCTACACCTCATCGAATCGATGCGTCATCAAGCGGCAGCTGTTTTGCGGTTTAAAAGTGGTCCTACAGCTTGTTAGGTAGGGGGCTATAATACCATGGCTCATCGGAGTGTGTATATGTATATATAGAAGTAATTACTTTTTTATTACTTAAATTACTGAGAAGTAGTCGCTATATTCATAGTAATTACTTCTTCAAGCATTTCAAGAACAAACTTTCTCCAGACAAATGGGGAGTAATGATCTGATTTTCAGTGGGTGGGTACGTGATTCGACAGGCTTGAAATCCTCATCTATTAGTTTGTCTTGTGTCTGGCGCTCTTTGGCTAAACATGGCCCTTGCTCCATAAAAATCAACCAACCAACCAACCAACCAACCTCATCTATTAAACTGCGTTCCACACACTTCTGATCCTGGAACACGATTCTATGACTGTGAGGTATGAGGAGTCATACCTTATAGTCAGATATGATTTTTTTTACTATATTTTGAAGAACGGCATGCATGTTATCATACTTTTACGCAAAATTATACTTGATTAAATATTAAAAAACTGTATAATTCAAGAAAGATTTGTAGTATCAAAAGAAACGATTTTTTTTCATTATATCCTGAATTTAATGACATTTGGCTCGGTAACATGAAATGTCACCGAGGTAGTCATTTCTCTAGGATGGGGGTAGACATAATGGAATGGCCATCGGTGTATACATCACTGCAGAGAAGAAATCGACACAATTAGATTTTTGAGAATGAAAATTCATACGAAAATAAAAGATTTCCTTTTCGTTTCAGAAAAACATGGTTAATAAATAATTTAAGAGATTAGGAATTAGGAATATACATCGGACGAGATTTTGACAATTTTAACTGTCTGTGAGAATTGAGATATTTCGTTTTAGGAAACAGCCGAAAAAGGAGAAAACCAATCCGTTCTGCTGACGAAGTCCTTTAATTCTGTGAATAACAACTTACTGTCGACATCACACTCAGACGAGACATTACCATACGTATTGCTTAACTGATTTAAGAATTTGGAATTAAAAACCAATAGTTTAAGAATACCAATAGTAACATAAAAAAATCTGTGAAATTTTCCGATTCTTGAAATTCATGCACCTCATATTTTAAACTGAAATTTCTGAATCACATGGAGAGCTATTCAACATCTAATTAGTTTTGAGGTTGATTTAAATAAATTATTGGTGAATAGTTCCATACAAATTATGTAAATAAGAGGAAAACGCGCAATTTCACAAAATCCATAATATTCTTCAAAGTTCTAAATTAAACTAAGGATTTACTTTTAGGCAGTGATGTGTGAAATCGCTAAATAGAACTATTGACTGACTAGTTGATAGTGCGTTTGAATATCAGCTGAATTAGTCAGTAATTTTTACCCGCAACATTTGAGTTGTTAACGCGACTGATTTGTAATTTAGTAACTCTACCAACTGAAGGATAAATTCAGTAAACGAATAATAATTTGTGTATACTCCATAGTTACACTTACACACATTTTGATTCCCCAAACAGACACCACCCCATCCCATCCCATCTTACGCCAAGAAACAATTTATATTCCTTCATGGCAAAAATGACTGCAAGGAGATAGAGTGAATAAACGGTTAAATCGAATTCTTTTGATATTCAATTCCTTTGATTGTTCAGAACTATCAACAAAGTTACTAATTTTCAGTTGAAATCGGCCATCACAACTACTATCAATCGGTTGCAATTTAATTAATATTTTTGGATGATGTGAAGTCAAAAAAATCTGAAGTCCGCGCTCCAGATCTTTTGGAAACGAGGTTAGGATCATCAGAACATTCATAGCAGAACGTTCCTAATCAAGCTGCTACTGATATCGTAGTGATCTTAAAATGATCTTTTCATTTCAAAGCAATAGTTTTCCGAAAGTACTGCACATTGATCTCGACATCACTAATTGCACCTCGGAGTTACTTACTTCTGCTCGAGGCGGAGTTACTCTCTTTGTCGTTTAACGGTTGCTATCAGAAGCATACGGGTAAATACATTACAGAACAACATGTAAATTTCAGAAATTCTTAAGAACAAAGCTCGAAATTCAATTATAAAAGACATAAAATAGAGTTCTCGAAATTCCACATCTAACTTTTTCCTAAACTTCAAATCAAGTGACATTTCAAGAACTCTTTACCTTTGAGTATTTTCTAGGAAAAGCAAATAATTTTCTAAATTTTGAAAACTGCTACTTTTTAAAATTTTCAACTTTCGGGAAGGGATGCTAAGTTCCCAATTGAATTTTTAAAATAAAAAATCCAGCAAAAAATGCTGCTGGTTAGGAAAAGAATGGTTTTGTGGCGTTTGCTTTTATGATGTGTCACAAGAAGTTTGAGGGGATTTTCATTCCGAGATACTTTTTATGTAAAGCGTTTTTTGAACATATTACTGTAAGAAAGCGAATTTTACTCCTGGTGGTTACCCACTGGTGACGATTCTCGCGTCGATCTGTAACATTTCCATGCCATTGAAATCTTACTACACTTCGTAAAACTCCTGAAGCAGCGACAACATCGATTTACCGCACACATGCCGTAACATACCAACACCAGTATTTCTGTACTCTATGCATAAACGTCGTCTGGACATCATTTTATGTAAAGCCCTAATTGCAATGTTGGCAATATATTCAGGAATGTTGTAAACCAAGCGGTGAAATGAGCCATTTTCCTCTTCTCGTAGGATACTTTTTATCCGAGCTCACATGCCATCACTGTTCTGTTACTATGCTAATCCATATAGCACGCTAACAACTGATCCCTAGTTCTCTCTATATTTCATATCAGAAAATGTTCCTTTCAAAATAACAATATTTTCGAAAGGAACATTTTCTGAAATAAATAGGCTATAAAACCTTTGCTAAGAGCATCAAGAAGAAACGCCAATTTTTAAGAACAATTTAAAATTATTTATTGAACGAAAACAATTTAATTAATGTTTGTTTCCAAATTTTATTTTTCGGTTTAGATGCATGATTCTTAAATAAAATCCATATTCAAGTTCTACAAACTACTGAAAAAAACATGGATAGCTGCATGTGTTCCATGAAAGCTAGTCATGAACGCCATGACTAGCCCACGAGAGAATGGTGATAGAGTAAAAGCTGGCACATGGAATTATATACTTTTTAAATAGTTGCGTTAAAGTAATGATAAACATATTGAGAATGGAACATATGAGTTCAATGATATAATTAAAGGGTTTTAAAGATTTATAAAGAGATACCTGTACTTAGGTTATTGAGGTAGGACCTTCCCTATACCTCCATTTGTGTTTTGAAATTTCGTTTCATGTGTTTTCTACACCCACTTTGGAGCTTTTCTCGTTGTAGGTCCCACGCCGGAGTGCTTGCCTTCTTTCGAAGCTACCTGAAGGATGCATTTTAAATCTTGTGTGAATGTGAGAAAAAGACTTAGAATGAATGTCTGTGTGTAGTATTAAAAAAGAAAAATGGTTGCGTAAAAAGTAGATGAATTCATGGGGTTTCCCAGAGTTGACACTCAAGGCCTTTCCAAGTGTTGAATGGCCGAGAGGGTTTAAATATGTTCTGTGAATTAATCTCTGTGACTCCTCGCCTTCCGGGAGTGGTATACAGGGACTTCAGGGATCCCCAGCGGCCACAATCTGTAGTGTGTTCCATGGGGTGCCCTGATCTCTGAAGATAATGATATTTTTTTGAGTTTTACTAAAACGCTATGAAGCTTAAAATGGCGACCTCTTGTCTCATGGGTTTGATGGCGTTAATATCGATGAGCCTTAATAGCATTCGGAAAAGTGGTCCTAATAATCTATAACTACTATTAAAATTGTTTTTAATAAAACAAAATACCATTATATGTACATATGCCTACCCTCAGAGACACAGCTATCCTGATTGCAGACAGATCCTTCCGTTTGGAAACACAGGGAAATTCCCTTAAGTAACAAAACTTTCACCCCAACAGAGAGTTCCATTAGCAGAAACTGTAGCCCAGTGGAGCAATTGTAGCTTCATATTTGGTTTCAGCATCCGTAAGTACACACTAAACAGTTTGTTTTCTTCGTAACAAAACCATTGTTGGTCAGTGATATAATCATTCGGCGTCTCCTGGTTCTACAACATGCTTTCCAAAGAGCAGCTTCCAATCTCTTACAGACCCAAAGAAATCAAGTAAAGGTATATGGTAAAATACAATGCGAAATGAAATCCTTCCCAATACAAAACAGTAGTACTTTAACATAGGTTACTGGAGACATCAATACTATTTTAGTGTGGCCTGTGGGAAGCATTTAAACTTTTTTAGGTTCTCACTTACTTAACATTTAGCCAAAAGCAACGCACACGCTCTAACTCTGTTTCATTACTTTCGCTTTATAACTTTACTACCTGAACATCTGTTTATTTCTAATTCCCGGACGATTTAATCTCCTGTGTCACATCCTTCTCGTCTTGCAAGATTTGGCTGAACTGCATATGGGCGACTGAATCTTTTTAGGGACCAGTAATCGAAGACGGCTTTTAGGTTACTGAAGCTTAGCTTCAGAATTTTGAATCTTGATTCTTGATAAATACAGGTGCATCAATATACAAAAATTAACATCTTGTCGTTATGTCGAAGCTACGTTTTAAATTCTAATACATTTAATCAAATTTGCCCATTGATACCAGCTACTGAACTTTCACATCCGGAAAAATTATGACACGTACTCTCTGGCTGTTGTACCAATGTAGTTTGAAGTTGTGTCAGAACAGGAAGTACAATTTTCTGAAAATATAAATACTCATCTTTAATGCGCACATGCAGTACTGTGGGATGCGTACGTACACTTTATGTTTTTCAGAGTTGCACTAGTATCTCTTCACAAACCTGTAATTGTTGATTTTTGCCAATGTTTCTCAATAATTAATGAAGAATAACATGCATCACATATAATAAGAGAAAAAAAAATAACTTATATTAACAGAGCAAAAAAAAACGTTTAATTTTTCTCTTTCCAAAAATCTTGAGGTAAAAGTTATATGTCGAATAATTTACACTGTACATGCGGTGAACAATAGAAAATGTATGCATAACAGTCAAGAAATGCATCTAAGCTAGATTTTCTAAGAGATTTGATGCTAAAAATTTAGCACATTCATCATTTCGTTTCCCATATAAAAACAAATACGATGGAACTCAGATTAAAATAAAAAAACATTTAAATATTTACATATATAATTTCATTCCGTTTGAAGGTATTTCAAATTTCCTAATTCAAGATGAGCTGCTTGAAACGTCTCCATTTCACATTTGTTAGAAAAAAAAGGTTCTCTATGTTTGCTATTGAGTCCGTAGTCAATTCTTTTCTTAGGAATATCATGCAAAATACAAACAAAATAAGCAGAACTTCTTTCCTTGATTCATCAAAAGCATATATCCCTGGAGCAACATTTGAATCACCTTGTTCGGAGGTAGGTATACCATTCAGGCTGGCCTTTTGCAGCTACTAACTGTGCAGAAACATCATAAAATGCTGGGACCCAATACTGATGGCAATAGGAAACAAATGCTTCTATTTTTTACTCCAAAACAACATTTTACTTTTTTTCTTAAAGTAAAAATGATTCTGGCCCTCACTACTAAATCGCTAAATACAAAATATCAAGAACAATCTAATCTTGCTCTAGTTTGAAAAGTCAAAGCTCCTGCAGCAGCGTGTTTTTTCCGTCAATTTTAGACGTGGTACAAACTTTTTTTAGTAATGTATTTACAATGCGTTTTACTAATGTTTAGTAATATTTGAAAAATGTATACCTGGAATATATTCGCACAGCAATTTATAGTAAAATTTGACAGTACTCTGAAATGATATTGAAAAAAGTATAATTTCTGAGAACCCTAAAAATGTGTTACCGGTTGTGAGGGCTGCATTATTTGCGGATTTACCTCTGACCTGCTTACTGCAATTGGGCACTACGAAATCTGTCTTGTTTTTTTTTGTTGTTTTTTTTTTTGTTTTTTTACCATGACGAACCTAATGCACAAACTATTTGAATTTTTGAACGTAGGGAATCTCTTTTAGGAATAAAAAGGTATTTTTCATGTTGCCCAAGCGCTGTTTTCATCAGAATCTCTAAACATTTAACTTTACGCTCCCTGCCAAGATATATACCGACATATAATGACATAAACAAAATATTTTTTTTTACTTTATACAAGTGTTAAATAATATCGGACATTGGTATAGATAAAATTATTAGTTTCTACTCTACGCCAATGTTATATCGTGATGCATATCGATATAAATAAAATCAACATTTATTACTTTTTGCTAATCTCAACAGCCTTTTCCCTTTCTAAAGTTGGTTCAAATCTTTTACACTAATTTGTTGTTATAAATATATACATAGATTTGAGAACATTGGTTTTTCCAAATCTTTGTGGTGAAGCCTGATTGTTCTACCCGAAGTGACCTCATTCTTTGGAATAAGAGGTTGCGGTAACATGTATGAAGTTTTTCAGTAATTTCGGATTAAGAGAAATTTTTATGTACTTTTAATAATACTGCACTGTCAAATGAATCAAAAGTGAAATTAATGATTTTAGCTTTCCAAATCACGGACTTGCTACATTTCTAACAAAATGCATTTTTATCCTAAACTGATCGAGATAAATTTCTGGAAACTTTATTCAATAATTCCTCTTCGGTTTTTCTTAGGGATCTCAAATAACAAAAATACGGAAATATATAATTCGTCAACATAGTATCTGATTCTGGAAGGAAGTTAAGTCTAATTGCAGATTTTCTAAGTTAACGTGAGGGGCGATATCTCTTCAGATACACCATGGTTTTTCCTGTATTTTTAAGGGGAGAAATCTAGCGTATTTAAGTAACTAAATTAAACATTTAAAGCTGAGTAAAAAGTGTGCTTTTGTGAAATTTGTGTGAACAGGTCTCCGCAAATTTACGCAGGCTTCTTAAAAGCGTTTTGCGTTATTTATCTAAATTTGCCCAGGAAGCATTTTTTTCGTAGCAGAAAATGATCGGGAACTACTGGATATTATACTTTATTAGCCACCTGACAATAAAATGCAGCAAATTGCATTTAAAAGATCAAAATATATTTCAAGGTCAGAACACATCCAAAGGTCCCCAAAACATCTCTGGAGATATTAGAGTATCTTATTTCCGAAACCCAAGATTGTCGGATTATAACACATCATACGATCCCTCCAAACAGATCAGAACTGTTTAAAATAACTTTTATTTTGATATTCAAGTTCTTCGGACATCCAGGGACGAATAGGAATACCGAATATTTTACTTGCTCAGGATAAAGAGCAACTAGTAGTTTATTTTGAGAGGATTTGAAATCGGAAAATATTCCATGGAACATAACAGTTCTTAGTCAGAAAGCGGTTGGACAAGTGATTTGTCGTCAATTTGAAAAGCAGAACTTGAAGAATGCGCCGATCGATTTACTTGATTGAGGCTGATGCTTGAAAAACAATTATGTTTTATAATTCTTAACATTCTTAAGGGACAGCTTAACAATTCATCTTTTATTGCTATTCCAGACAGATAATGCAATGTATGTGAAAATGACTTGAGATGACAGAAATTTGAAATAAACAACACTTGTCTTGTAATAACCGAATGTTTTATTTTACATGTTGCTTATTAGGTAAATGATTTAAATTTTTTCGCGTGGACTATAATCATTGGGGTTACACTTCGTGAAATTCAAATTTTAGTCAGAGTAACATGTAGGAAATCCTTCGATGCCGAATGTTGGGGTCATTCCCCAACATTCTCCGATGATGATTATGTTATGTATCTACTTGCATGAAAATACTATTACACGCACCGAGGAACATTTGCAGGAAGAAAATCAACATGCAAGAAATCCTTCGACATAGAAATTTGGAAAATGACCTAAAGAGATATTCTCAATACAGCGGATAATAAAGTTTGACGGTGATGATGATGTCATGCATCTGTTTGTATGAAAATAATAATAAATGAACCAAAAATTGTTTTGTCGATTACAGACTTCAATTTGTGGCACTTAGTCACATCATTATTGACTATCAGAGTGTTTTCTGACTTCTTCTGTTCTCCGTACTTTGGTGGGAATCCTACTTGTGGAAGGAACGGGACTAAATTTCGTGTCTAATAATGGAAAACACTGAGCGATTTCCCACACAAATCTATGACACAACACTAATTCGTTCAATACCTACCAGTATAAAGATAAATTTAATTCGACGAGTAATTAGTTTTGTATCGTCTTCGTTTTATCAAATATAAAAGTTTCTGTGCCAGACAAACAATGTCAGATAAGTCCATGTCCATGTGCTTACATAAGCATTTAAGATTCATTACTTGTCATTGGCACCTTAAAATCACTTGCAGCCTCATTAAAAGCGTTTAAATAAGGTCATCTGTTCCTTTTTTCTCCGAGTATACACGGTTAGAAACGGCCAATAAATTCAGATTATACACATTTTACTTCAGGATATTGTCAAAACGCACGTTCAACGGATTGTGTGCAGATGCACTTAATGTTAGCATACAAAATACAGACAGTTTCAAATGCTGTTAAATCAGTATACAACCAAAAAGATTTGATGCTGAGCAGTTTCCTTAACGCATGTTATAAATAATATCGATTGCAGATGAGACTACATTATAAGTTTGTGTGTAGTGAAACATTTAGTATTGCACGGATTCTAGCGGAGTAAACTCGATGTTCCTTTTATTCTTCTTTTTCACACTTTGACCTGCGTATCTTATTTGTCTATTCCATATTTGGCATTATGTCTCCCGAAAAATTATCACTTTAATTATGTCATTGCTGGTGGTTCAAATTCAACAGAATATTCTGAGGGAGACACTCAAGCCTAGCAGAGGTGAGTGTGTTAAAAATGGGTTTGCGATGTGACGCAATGTGCGTGTTCTTGCTACATTTATAAATGTACGATGCCATCGCTCTGTTCACGTTATTTTTATGAACAACGAATAGCAACTGAACAATTGTTCATCGACACCGCTGGAATCGAACCCCAGATCTCTCAATAACTCGCCGAGTGCGTTCGCTTTTCTCTACGGTGCCAACAATTCACAGCGCTATGCGTGGTTTATCAGTCAGCATCTGACTACACAAATCCATATTTATGGGCTCAGCAACTGATGTGTCGCCATCTAGTGACATTCAACAAAGGAAACTGTTTAATTACAGCTGATAAATCCGAAGAGCGATAGAAATGATGAATAAATTTCAAATACGTGGTGATAATATAAACGTACGATGGCATCGCTCTGTCCGCGTTAATTTTATAAACAACGAATAGCAACTGAAAAACTGTTCATCGACACCGCTTTGATCGAACCCCAGATCTCTCGATAACTAGCCGAGTGCGTTCGCTTTACGCTGACGTGGAGATAGTATAAAGAGCGATGACATCGTACATTTATATTATCTCCACGTATTTGAAATTTATTCACCTTGCTACATTTGTTTTAATTTCTCTTTACCGTGCACCTATTGGACTGGGGATCCACTAAAAGGGGTTTGTCCAGGTGTTAAATAAGATCATCAGATCGGTAGAGTGAAATGAATAATTTTGAGTGATAGATTCTAAGATGTGCAAACACTTATTTATTTGTATATCTTGTGACACACGTCTTTAAAATGTAAGCGCCTTTAAGCCTGAAGTTACTTCCATTGTACTTGAACAGTTTCTGTTTCTTTGCGGCTAGTTGCACCATAAGATATGTTCTGAGGAGAAATAACATTAATCATTCCAGTCATTTTAGCTCTCCGGAAACTGCTCATGTCTCATGGTATGGGGGGTGCTCTTGGGTACGTACCTTACTTAATTGGAAGTTCGTCCACCTTCAGGTTTCCTTCCTCCCTCCTTAACTAGCGAAGCGAGCTCAATATTATCGTGGTTGAAAATAATTGGCGTAAAGGATGAGTCATAAATAAAGTGTCACTGTCTTACTCGCAGGAAAATCATCCTGAACCAGCACAAGACATCTGTCACTAACCTCCTTCAAATTCTATGCACAAAATTTCAAATAAATAATAACACCACCACCCCTTTATTTCCCCCGAAATCCGAAACCTCAAGGGCAAAATTACCGCACATATAATAAAAGCATCGTCCCCCTCGCCCAGACAAGAGGATTGGAGGAAGCTAAATTGCTGATTTTGGACTCCAAAACAACAAGTAAGAAAACAATACAAGTCAAGACTTCAAAACACATTGAGGAACAAAATTAAATGTTTGCACAAAATTCTAATCAACTCCGGGAAAAGTTCGAGATCTAAAACATTTGGCCCAAATAAAACATTGTGGTTGAACTTAATCGCAAACATCCACCAGCTAAACCCCATTTTCTCAAAAACATTTTTTGACCAAGTATAAAAATATAGATCAGATCAGATCATATGTACAGGATTTTAGGAAGGGAGTGTCTGACCCCAGTTCTTAAACAAACCTTAAAGGTAGGCAGCTAGGAAACTTGGGCTAGAGTGCTCGATAGGAAAGTGACACGGAAGCGAGGTAGAAAGGGGGAGGAAGACACCCGTATTTATTACCCGGGGACCTGTACCCGGGGTCTGACAACTTAACGTGCCCATCCAACGCACTTCCGGTATTTAGTGGTTCGAGCGTTCGTACCTGCCACTAGCGTCTGGAGACAGAGACAGAACAAATTCAAGAACATCCACTTTGTTATCTCATTGGACAGGAAAGCCAATACGCAAGCTACCAATTGGCGAGCGAGACGTGTGAATATGGAAACACAGCAGAGCAGTAGTTTGTTTGGTACGTTCGATGGGGTTTAGTGCTGTCAGTCCTAGCAGTTTCTCATGTTTGCGTTCGATGAATATAAAACAGTTTGCATTGAAGTATCAGGTACTACTATGAGTTTAATACATTTTCATTTTTAGTGCTGTATGTCCTAGCAACTTTGTGTGCAAATATTCCCTTCACATGCACGTTTGAAATGCGCGCGTGACTTTTTTCACACATCGAGAATGCCGTCTCAATTTTTGCAGATTGTTTACTCGGATATCTTTAGCCGTTATACAGTGCTTTTATTTTCAATCAGACTAGTTAATCGCAGTGTTTGTTCACGTTTGAGATTGTGGCTTTGCACGTGTCATTATCCTATGTATACATTATCACCAGTAGCGTAATATCTTTAGCCGGTAAATTTGTACTTTAGCGTCCTAAATTATTACGTCGGAAAAACTTAACTGTGTGAGAAAAGTGCGACGAACAATTTTTTAAGAATGCAAAATAATGCAGAAAGTTGAAGAAATATAGTATTTGTAGATAAAAGGAAATACTTTTACCGAAGTATTAAGCTCCGAGTACGATGGTTTGGAAGAGTACGTGCGGTTGGTCTAAGACGACGCAGCGGCGACGGCGTCAATGTGCAGCCTGGTGAATAGAAGATTCGTTGAGAAGGGCAAATAACGGGCGGAAGAATACAGAAGAAAGCGGTTGAGAAGTAAGTAGTCATCGAAGCGAATTGTAAAAATAAGCGGAAGGAAAGAAGTCGGTCTTACGCCGCATTGTATGTTTTTTTAAAGGGTAATTTTGTGAAAGCGTAAGTACAAAATCGTGAGTCTGCACACTTCTTTTCGGATTGCATCAGTGCTTAAAATTTCGCTATCTGGCACAATACAAGAAGCTGTAAGCCTCGCCGCCATATCACGATATTTGAATTGAAGAAAATCGTTTATTTAGAAAAATATCCGCTTCACGAGGGGGAAATGTGAGCTACAATGTACGGAATAACAGCAGAGCTAGAAATGAAGTGCCTGAAGAAATCACCTACCTCTGCACATCTTCCAAACCACAACCAAAACTTTGGGTTGTACCGGAAACAAAACTTCATCCTCAAAACTTCTGTCGTACATAAATTAATTTACATTTTTTATTTACTTTCCATTCGGAGACATTGCGAAACTAATAATAACGACATTCCGCACATATCTTTATCTAAAACATAAAACAAATAAAAGAGGTTTGACCTGCTTTTACATGCGCACAATTACACGAAGCATCACACTCTTCCGAAAAATACACCAAACTCCTGTTGTACTCTTCCGCGCTTTTACTACCAACTGGCACTCCGTTCCAACGCACGGAACCTTCACGTGGTGGCCGTTAGCATCGCTTCATCCTTCCTCGCCAACTGCTGCAAACCATCGTACTCGAAGGTTAATACTTCAGAAAAAATATTTCCTTTTATCTACAAATACTATATTTCTTCACCTTACCCCATTATTTTGTATGCTTAAAAAATTGTACGTCACACTTTTCCCACACAGTTACATTTTTCGGACGAAATAATTTAGGACGCTAAAGTACACATTTACCGAAATATCATCTGTATTAGTAACACTAATTGAATATTTACCTGCATGGGAATATTCATTCAAGACAGGGGCAAGTTTATCCGAATGAAATTTTCTTAACTGTTTGTACAGACCTTGTTTTACTCTAAAGTTACCTCACAGTAGTTGCATGTCAATCTCTTTACAATACGAGCTTCAGGTATAAAGGAAACATCAGGATGATTTTTTTTTTAGCATGCTTGTTTTTTTCTGCCCGAATAAAGCAGCACAAATTGAACAGCTGAATACGTTCGCAGTATTCATGGTCACCGCCAAATATCAATCAAAACAAGCATTCGGAATAACAATTGTACCCGCCAAAATGCGCTATTGCTCTGCCTGTCTGCTGTGTTTCCAACATTCACGTCACGCATGCCAATAGGTGGTTTGCCGCCCCGGTGGCGCAGTGGTCTAAGGCGCTGCCCTCTGATCATTCGTCCGTAAGGGGTACGGGTTCGAATCCCGGTCAGGCATGGATGTTGTTTTTGTCTTACGGCACTGGCTCTCTCTCTTCCCTGGAACCAGTGACCCTAAATTAGGGACAGGCGACTGCTTGTAGCCCATTGAATTGCTCACGGTGGTCGTTAAACCTTCAATCAAAAAAAAAAAAGAAAATCGGTGGTTTGCGATTTGGCTCCTGGCCAATGGGATTACGGAACTGTTCCTGATTTTGTTCTGTCTCTGTATCAGACGTTAGTGTACCACCCTTGGATCGAACCCGAGGTCTTCTTCGTGACAATCACAAATGTTGACCACTAGGCCACCTGCAGCCGAAATAATTAATCTTATTATAATATTTTGTTTTACGAATAAAGCAGTGACGACTAACTGTGTGAATTCGAGTAATTTATGGAATTGAGGAAAGTTACCTAATTCACTAACTTCTGTTGCAGTTAATGTAACAGAACAAACTTCGTCATCCTAGAAGTGCTTCTTTTACCAAAAACGTCGGTCTTACATGATGTTCATACAGTTTGCTGAAGATTAGACTCACAGTTTACTTTGTTCCGCTTAACAAAATATTTTTTGTATTAATTACTTCTGCATTCCCCAGTCACACTGTGCCTTTTGATATGTACTAGAAAAGTGGTACCTAACCTTAATTTCCCATTCCCTAATCAGTGGTGGAAATTGTACTCCATTTGGGTAGTCAGTATTGCACATCATCGCAGAGAAGAAGTTCTTGTCCGTCGCGGTTTTCCGATGAAAATATCATAGAAAAGTCATTCGTTCCATCAGCCAATGGCGTAGAAATGCTGGTGAAGAGAAGATGATATCATACCCGTGCATTCCGTTTTTCTTGTATCGGGTGATCCGTGCACGGGTGATCCGCGCACGGGTAACGTTTCACCATTTATCATCATTATTCCTGCACAGGTGATGGGTCGCCATATATCTGTGTCCTGTGGGATACACACAGTTCCAGTGACGAGGGTTAACATGAAGCTTTACCGAAATTTCTTTACTTGCATTTGTTCATCAATTAGTGATACTGAAAAATACAGAAAAACAAATCAATATCACCCATATTCGTATAACATACTTCGTTTGGCCCACAGACGTTTTGATTTCTTTGAAAAAATTTTGACATCCCAATTTTTTTCAAATTTTAATCAAATACATCAGGCAGTTTCTTTTAATTTCTTTATTTTAATTTTATTTGTAGCATACATATTACATAAATGGAGTGAAAATAATTATAGGGCAAATATGCAACAACAGGTAAAAAGGTGGAAAAAAGCAGTCCTACGAAGACGTCAGAAGGAAACATTGCAAAACGTCGAACAGTAACTCTAAAGTGAAAACTCCTCTATGACAATATAACCGGATTTTTAATTTGAAGGATGTAACTTGGCATTGAAAAAATTGATTTTTCCAGAAATTGAATTCGTTCAGTTGATAGTGTGTCGATGGTACCATAGGTCTAATAATATAAAACCATTACATAAATTATCTTACGTACAGCATTTTATTTCTAGTAAGAAAACTTATATCGAGATTAAATGAAGGCAGCTTTGCCAAGAAATGTAGAATATTGTTTCCACAAGGTCGCCCTTCATTTTTAATGAACTTTTTTCGTGGGAAAGCTCCTGATACTGTGTATGACCAAGGAAAGGACGCATCGAGAAAAAACATTTATGGTTGCTTATTCTGGAAAAAGCAAAGATCCGTTATTCTCTGTGAATACCGGATCTTTCCTTCAACATTTAAAGAATTCGCATCAGCGTGTAAATTGGCGCTTCAGTATATCAGTGAGTACTCACGAACTTAACACTGAGTGACCAATAAGATTTGATGAAACGCTCGACAGATACTTAAAAGGATTTTAGATGCATTCGTTCTTGTAATATCGAAGAGAAGAAGTCGATTTTTCTTGACGAAACATCCAAAAATTGCTAATTCTCGACATAGTAAACGCAATAAAGATAAGTTCATTTAATTCACGTATAATATATTATTTAGGAATTCTTTTCAAGCATCGGTCGTCAAAGATTGAAGTTTTTACTGTATATCAGTTCCTTAAGGATCGGATAAAATGTCTTGATTTCCATTTCTGAAGCATCTAAAAAAGTTGCTGATTCGTCCGTTTTTCTTTATAAGAGAGAAACAAAACGAAATTCGTTGACTTCACGCAGAAAATATTCTTTACCATTTTAAAATATCTGCCATGTAGTCTTGGTTTTTCGAGAATGATTTTCAAAATGTTTAGTTTAGTTTTATGAAAAGATATTATTAATAATAGGGTATTTAATTTGTGACAATATTATCAGGGTTTCCACTTTTAGAAACAAATTCTGGTTTCATGCCTCATTAGGGAAAAAAATAGGGACATTTTCTTTCAACAGATGTAAATATTGAACTGCGACTGAGTTAAATATCGCCCAACCACATTTTAAACGTATCTTCCGTAAAGCAGATTTTGCAGTTTCCTGCCTGAAATGAATCTTTTTACAGCAATTGTTTTGCCTGAGGGTGAGGACCTAGCTTGGTAAGTAACAAATATGCCTTCTTAAAATGTGTTGTTTGTGCCGGATGTCAATTTGTGACTGGAAGTTTGCACATTGGTTACGATGGAAAATAAAAACTTGTTTATTGATGCATGGCTGGAAAACGAGGATTTTAAAGGACGGCTGGCCAGAATTTTGCATGATCCGTATTTAGCAAGATGCGCAGTGTGTGGTTTTACATTGAAGTGTGGGAAATCGGATTTTCAAAAACTTTGCAATGGCAAAAAACATTTAGATGGCTTTCGACAGTGAAAAACTCAGAAAGTTAAAAAAACACCTTGACATTCGATTCTGAAAAAAGAAAAGCTATGGTGCAAATTTGTGCATTTATAGCAGAAATGATACTGCCGATATCAGCAGTTGACAAGTTAGTTCCCTTGTTAAAAAGAATGCCAAGTAAATCTGTAATAGATAAAGAAATTATTGGCAAACAATAGATTACAAACATGGCATGGCTCAATGTTATAGCGATGATCTATCAGAAACTCCTTTTTTGCAACAGTTTTCGCTATTTGTTGATAAGACGACAGATAAGAGTGTCGTAAAGCATCTGGCTGCAATGATGGTGTATTGCAGCGAATAATTATAAGTTAAAGTTTATTTTCTTGGTATAGCATCATGTCCTGATGGTGCTGCAGTAGTATGTACGAACAACCAATGGCTCTCTTGAGATCCAAAAATTTTCTACTGGAAAATGCGATAAGCGTGTGCACTGACACTACCAATGACATGGTAATACAACATAATTATTGGACACATCACGTCCGCTTGCATTTTCCGTGAGTTAAAATAATAAATTGCCCTTGTCATCTTCTGGTTCTTGTTCAATCGAATGCCTGCAAGAAACTTTTCAACACTCTGGAAGATCTGTTCCGAACGATTCACAAGCATTTTAGGAAAAACAGCAAAAGAACAGAATCTTTGAAGAATTTCAATCATTTTTAAATCTGAAGCCACATAAGATGCTTAGACCGGGACAGACGAGAGAGCTGTCTTTGAACCAATGCATCAGAATAATTTTGGAACACTCGGAAGAACTATCGATGTACTGGATATCCAGTTTCGAACTTTCGAGCTACTTTCACCTTATCTGAAATACTTTAATATTTTCAGTCTAGTAAACGGCTTATTACTAATTTAAACGTGTAATAGTTTACTTAATTGTTTTCACTAATATTTGTGTTTTGTATCTACTTCCACAAATAACAAACTGTTAACTTCTGTTTTGACAACTAGTGTTGATCTTTTTTATTGTAATAATGTTAATTGCCTGTTTGCGAGATACGGAGGAACAATAGTCCTGAAGAATGTCATCTTTTTATTGATTCTTCGAAAGTAAGTTTAAAGGCGGTTTTATGACACAATGGAGATATTTACCAGTCAATAGCATTGGCACGTGCTGCGCACATGAAAGAAACTCACCAAAATGTGCATCTTCTCCTTAAATCTATTAATTACTCCGAAGATATGTGACAAATATGTGGGTACCTCAAATTAGTTGGACTTTTAACTGGAATGTAACGAGGATATGCCAAATTTTGTTGTTTTTTGAGACAGTGGGGCAGCTCGTATAGAAAGACATCATTATGATGTCAAAAGTGGCCTTTGAGTGAAAGTTGTATGGCTGGGAAAAGAGTGTGAAATAAAAATCGCTTGTGGATTCAAAAAAAAAAAAAAAAAAACATTGCCCCTCATATCATAAGTTGATGAAAATTTTTTGTCAAAGTTTTGGACACATGGGGCTGTGAGTTTCAGTACTTAAAGGAACGTTTTCAAATGGAGCTAAGCAAAATTAAAAGGTATTTTCATTGGCCTACAAATCCGAACTATTACGGTGGACCCTGCGTTAGCGACAAAACTCACTGAATCCGATGAAGCAATATGGTTTTACATTCAAAGCCATTTGAGCGAACATTCTGAAAAATGTTAGGTCAAAAAAATATTGCAAACTAATTTAAGTACTGATAAAGCCATGCCAGTAATGGGGTCAGATCGCGTAATATCACAGACAGGAGAATGGGATTTAGGCACATCAGATCGCGCAATGTCACAGACCCGAGACTGGGATTTAGGCACACCAGATCGCGCAATGTCACAGACCGGGGACTGGTATTTCGGCGCATCAGATCGCGCAATGTTACAGACCGGGGACTGGGATTTAGACACATCAGATCTCGCAATGTCACACACTGAAGTCTGGGATTTAGACACATCACATCGCGCAATGTCACAGACAGGAGACTGCGATGTAGGCACATTAGATCGCGCAATATCACAGACCGAAGACTGGGATTTAGGCACATCAGATCGCGCAATGTCACAGACCCGAGACTGGGATTTAGGCACACCAGATCGCGCAATGTCACACACTGAAGTCTGGGATTTAGACACATCACATCGCGCAATGTCACAGACAGGAGACTGCGATGTAGGCACATTAGATCGCGCAATATCACAGACCGAAGACTGGGATTTAGGCACATCAGATCGCGCAATGTCACAGACCCGAGACTGGGATTTAGGCACACCAGATCGCGCAATGTCACAGACCGGGGACTGGTATTTCGGCGCATCAGATCGCGCAATGTTACAGACCGGGGACTGGGATTTAGACACATCAGATCGCGCAATGTCACACACTGAAGTCTGGGATTTAGACACATCACATCGCGCAATGTCACAGACAGGAGACTGCGATGTAGGCACATTAGATCGCGCAATATCACAGACCGAAGACTGGGATTTAGGCACATCAGATCGCGCAATGTCACAGACCGGGGACTGGTATTTAGGCACATTAGATCGCGCAATGTCACAGACCGGGGACTAGGATTTAGGCACATCAGATCGCGCAATGTCACAGGCCGGAGACTGGGATTTAGGCACATCAGATCGCGCAATGTCACAGACCGGGAACAGGTATTTAGGCACATTAGATCGCGCAATGTCACAGACCGGGGACTAGGATTTAGGCACATCAGATCGCGCAATGTCACAGGCCGGAGACTGGGATTTAGGCACATCAGATCGCGCAATGTCACAGGCCGGAGACTGGGATTTAGGCACATCAGATCGCGCAATGTCACAGACCGGGAACAGGTATTTAGGCACATTAGATCGCGCAATGTCACAGACCGGGGACTAGGATTTAGGCACATCAGATCGCGCAATGTCACAGGCCGGAGACTGGGATTTAGGCACATCAGATCGCGCAATGTCACAGGCCGGAGACTGGGATTTAGGCACACCAGATCGCGCAATGTCACACACTGAAGTCTGGGATTTAGACACATCACATCGCGCAATGTCACAGACAGGAGACTGCGATGTAGGCACATTAGATCGCGCAATATCACAGACCGAAGACTGGGATTTAGGCACATCAGATCGCGCAATGTCACAGACCCGAGACTGGGATTTAGGCACACCAGATCGCGCAATGTCACAGACCGGGGACTGGTATTTCGGCGCATCATATCGCGCAATGTTACAGACCGGGGACTGGGATTTAGACACATCAGATCGCGCAATGTCACACACTGAAGTCTGGGATTTAGACACATCACATCGCGCAATGTCACAGACAGGAGACTGCGATGTAGGCACATTAGATCGCGCAATATCACAGACCGAAGACTGGGATTTAGGCACATCAGATCGCGCAATGTCACAGACCCGAGACTGGGATTTAGGCACACCAGATCGCGCAATGTCACAGACCGGGGACTGGTATTTCGGCGCATCAGATCGCGCAATGTTACAGACCGGGGACTGGGATTTAGACACATCAGATCGCGCAATGTCACACACTGAAGTCTGGGATTTAGACACATCACATCGCGCAATGTCACAGACAGGAGACTGCGATGTAGGCACATTAGATCGCGCAATATCACAGACCGAAGACTGGGATTTAGGCACATCAGATCGCGCAATGTCACAGACCCGAGACTGGGATTTAGGCACACCAGATCGCGCAATGTCACACACTGAAGTCTGGGATTTAGACACATCACATCGCGCAATGTCACAGACAGGAGACTGCGATGTAGGCACATTAGATCGCGCAATATCACAGACCGAAGACTGGGATTTAGGCATATCAGATCGCGCAATGTCACAGACCCGAGACTGGGATTTAGGCACACCAGATCGCGCAATGTCACAGACCGGGGACTGGTATTTCGGCGCATCAGATCGCGCAATGTCACAGACCCGAGACTGGGATTTAGGCACACCAGATCGCGCAATGTCACACACTGAAGTCTGGGATTTAGACACATCACATCGCGCAATGTCACAGACCGGACACTGGGATGTAGGCACATTAGATCGCGCAATGTCACAGACCGGGGACTAGGATTTAGGCACATCAGATCGCGCAATGTCACAGGCCGGAGACTGGGATTTAGGCACATCAGATCGCGCAATGTCACAGACCGGGAACAGGTATTTAGGCACATTAGATCGCGCAATGTCACAGACCGGGGACTAGGATTTAGGCACATCAGATCGCGCAATGTCACAGGCCGGAGACTGGGATTTAGGCACATCAGATCGCGCAATGTCACAGACCGGGAACAGGTATTTAGGCACATTAGATCGCGCAATGTCACAGACCGGGGACTAGGATTTAGGCACATCAGATCGCGCAATGTCACAGGCCGGAGACTGGGATTTAGGCACATCAGATCGCGCATTGTCACAGACCGGGAACAGGTATTTAGGCACATTAGATCGCGCAATGTCACAGACCGGGACTAGGATTTAGGCACATCAGATCGCGCAATGTCACAGGCCGGAGACTGGGATTTAGGCACATCAGATCGCGCAATGTCACAGACCGGGGAATGGGATTTAGACACATCATATCGCGCAATGTCACAGACCGGAGATTAGGATTTAGGTACAAGAGATCGCGCAATGTCACAGACCGGGGACAGGGATTTAGGCACATCAGATCGCGCAATATCACAGGCCGGAGACTGGGATTTAGGCACATCAGATCGCGCATTGTCACAGACCGGGAACAGGTATTTAGGCACATTAGATCGCGCAATGTCACAGACCGGGGACTAGGATTTAGGCACATCAGATCGCGCAATGTCACAGGCCGGAGACTGGGATTTAGGCACATCAGATCGCGCAATGTCACAGACCGGGGAATGGGATTTAGACACATCATATCGCGCAATGTCACAGACCGGAGATTAGGATTTAGGTACAAGAGATCGCGCAATGTCACAGACCGGGGACAGGGAGTTAGACACATCAGATCGCGCAATGTCACAGGCCTGGGACTGGGTTTTGGGCACATCAGATCGCGCAATGTCACATACCAGGGACTGGGATTTAGGCACATCAGATCGCGGAATGCCACAGACCGGGAACTGGTATTTAGGCACATCAGATCGCGCAATGTCACAGACCGGGGACTGGGATTTAGGCACATCAGATCGCGCAATGTCACAGACGGGAGACTGGGATTTAGGCACATCATATTGCGCCATGTCACAGACCGGGGACTGGGATTTAGGCACATCAGATCGCGCAATGTCGCAGACCGGGGACTGGGATTTTGTGACATCAGATCGCGCAATGTCACAGACCGGAAGACTTGAAATCGGCCGTTTTTCTGTTATGAGCTCGGTGTGGTTCGATTGAAAAGCCAGTTCTTGGGTAGAAGTCGGTAAATATGCCTCGTCGGCGTGTAAAACAATCATATCAGCAATTTTGACACACGTCGCATTATCGACATGAAAGGATGCAATGCTCTTCTCCTGGGACATTGCCGGTCTTGTGGGTCGCAGTGAGTGACTGAAATAACAAGAGTGCGCAAGCAATGGTACGTAAAACAGCGTATAACACGAGAAGAAAGTTCTGGTCGCCGCACACTTTCAACGCAGATGATCAACCATCATCTATAAGAATATATTTGAGTGACTCTTTTACATCATCAACGACATTATCGCTGTAGTGACGGAACGTGACACAATCTCTCATATCTGCTGTAAAAGTACGTTTGCCGCCCACAATTGCGGTAGAAGGCGCGGTGGTCTAAGCGATGGCCTCTGATCATTCGTCCGAAAGGGGTCCGGGTTCGAATCCCGGTGAGGCATGGATGTTGTGTTAGTCTTACGGCACTGGCTCTCTCCCTTCCCTTGAACCAGTGACCCTAAATTAGGGACGGGCGACAGCTTATAGCCCATTGAGTTGCTCACGGTGGTTGTTAAACCTCCAATCAAAAAAAAAAGTACGTTTCTGTTTTTTACAGTTCGGACTCAAAGCTCTTCCGCTTAACAAAACAGAAAATTACAGTACAGTTTGCAAACGTATTATAACTATGCTCTTAAATTTCAGCTGACTAGTAGATCAGCAGATAATACCGCCCAGCTAAGGAGACGTGTTATGTTTTTTACATAGTGATAGCTTTCTTATTTTTATCCTGAGATTCTTCTAGATGTCTCAAAACCAGATGTTGAACGAAAGTTTGAAATGCGTATACGAGTGGCTCTTTGGGACTCCGTACAGCCGTTTACCATATAGAAGTACTCAAACAAAGTGCAGGAGGACCTATGCATGCTGTTAGTTTAATGACATTTTGATTAACTATTTCTATTTGGGAATTATAACATCAACATACATAGACCTTACTTCAGTTTTTGTGCCTTGCTGAGTCATTTCATGAATTTAATGTATTATGTAAACAAACCCACTATCTCCAGTTGTTCAATTTATATGTAAACTATTTTTCAGATATTGAACCAAAAACTTCCATTGGCAATTAATTATTTCATAAGACAAATGCTTTGCCGAGTACGGGTATTTTAATGAATGCAAGTTATAAACAGAAACTCTCATTCACGACCTATGGCGAATTTGTGGTTTCCACAATTGCGGTAGAATGTGTTGCAGCAATCGTAAAAATTCCAAAATTTTTCATTTGTTAAGCAGAGCAATAAAGGAATAACGAGCGGTTATTATTGTCAGACCGAAACCTCAGAGCAAGAAATGACAAAAGGATATTCGAATTTGGAAATATACACTGGAGTGCAAAAGATTAAGGACGAGACAGTTTTTCGAATGTAACGTCGTGCAGAAGTGCTCCACATCGACTCATATCATACCATAAGATCCCCAAGTTGCATGAACATGGGACAAGTGAGCAAAACCGTCCAAACAAGGTATCCAAAGGATACAAAGGCACTTTATTGAAAAGGTAGCTTCGAGCACAACTCGACAGCAGACAGAAACGTCCATGTGAAGGGCGGCTGCCAACAAAAATCCAGTCTTTAGTAGGGGATATGATCACCCCTGACTGCGTCGCAGGATTTACAACGTCTTTCCATGCTAAGGACGAGGTTGTCAAGGAGCTGTTTGGGCATCGCGGCCCATTCCTCTTGTAGCACCAATCGCAGCTGCAGAATCGTTGCTGGCGGCTGGTGATGTGCTGCCAAGCGTCTCCCGATAAGGTCCCACACGTGTTCGATTGGATTTAGGTCGGGGACCTGCCGGCCCAATAAATGCGTTGAATATCTTCAGTCTCCAACAGCTCTGCGGCAGCCACTGTACGTTGAGGTGTAGTGTTGTCGTCCATGAAGAGGAACTCAGGACACACAGCACCTCTAAACAGAACAGACGCACGTGAGGAAGAAGAACCTCGGTACAAAAGCGGAAACCACTGACTGAACCTCCTTGGAAGATGTGGAAGTCAGTACGGCTGCCAAGCATGATACCGTCCCAAACAAGAACTCCACCACCTCCAAAGCGGCCCCTTTCGATGATGTTGGAAGTGTGATTGCGTGTTCCGTGCTCTCTCCAGATGTGTATACGTCCAAAATCGCTCGTCAGACTAAATAGGCTCTCATCCATAAGCAGAACTCGACTCCATTGCTGACGTGCCCAGTTACTTTGTTCCTGGCACCACAGAAACCGCTGTCCAATGAGCAGGCGTTAACGGCACACATCGTAATGGTCGTCGTGCAAATAGATCACTTTGTGCAGCCTCCTGGCCACGGTAAAACGCGATAACGGACGTCCAGTCGGTTGTTGAATGTGCCTTGCGATTTATCCCACTGTCTGCCGTCTGCTACTTCTCACCTGTAAGACAATATACTGGTCGAGCGCCGCCATGGTTGCTCGTGGATGACCACTGTTAAACTCTGGGACAGCTGTTCCTCTCCTTTGAAATGCTCTCCAAGCTCGTGAAGCGATGCTGTGAGCGATACCGAACTCCTCGGCCGCACTAGTCACACTTCGACATTCTTTCAACTTCCCAAGACGGGTACAGTCATCCAGATGTCGTCTACTAGATTGCCTGTTGGCTATATCACACGGTGGCAGCAACTCGACATCGTTCAAACCGATGTACACCGTGCAATAGCTTTCACCGAATTGCTGCGCGTACACCGCCCGTGCGCTTTATACCCTTCCGACACCCCCCCCTCCACGTCATGCTGCATATATGCGCATGCACTACCGTACCGGACCCTAGTCTATCTCCTGAGTTGTCTTTCGGTTCGTTCAGCCTGCTCGTTCCGCTGTTATGCTACGTTTATCCCAATAGCGTTGGCTACCTTCAACAAGATAATGTGTCCAGCCATAATGCTCGTATTGTTCAAGATTGGTTTCAAGAACATGCCGCTGAGTTTACTTTACTTAGGTGGCCCCTTCAATCTCCAGATCTCAACCCCATTCAGAATTTATGGGATGAAGTTGAACGAGCCATCAGACAGCTGGATCCAAATCCTTGCAATCTCAAACTCCTGAAAAGTGCTATTCATCAAGCAGGGTCTGGATTCCACAAACCACCTATCGACATCTCGTGGAGTCTATGTCACGAAGAATTGACGCAGTATTAAAGGCAAAAGGTGGCCAAACGAAGTACTGAGGGTGTGGTCATAATAAAGTGGCCACTCAGTGTATATAAGATGTTTGTTAGAGCCGCCAGAAAGTCTACCGAAAAAGAAGGAACAGCGATGATGCAATATTTCGAAGCTACACGTAAATGAAAATTTACAGCCTATCAGATGGAGCGGGCTGATGGCTAAAGCTGAGGCAAGAAGTCTCGCTCGTTTTCAGTTCTAAATGAAGAGTTTATCAAAAACATCTTGTAATAGTATGCTGCAAGTTTGTTTAAAAATAAATATCTTTGAAACATATTCGGAATTCATTTGTTTCTTATTCGACTTAATGGTATTAAATATGTGCAGAGCATACATAGATTTCCTGATACGTGGATAACTTTGTAGAGATTTTAAATTCTGTGAAATCTTTCAACAGAAGTTATAAAAGGAGTTAGTAACTCCAAATCAATAGAGTCTGCAACGTTTGTATTGTGTTTGCGAAATTAGGTTTATTTACCCAGAAAGTCTGATTTAACTTTCCTTGACCAAACGATTTGCATGCTAACTTTCTGTCTGTTGCTTATATATTTTTTGGCATCATGTTGAAAACGTTTAATGAATAACATAAAATTCAGAATGCAAATGTGCACTAGGACAATGCTAGTCGTTATTTATCTGTTTATCATGTAAATATTTATTTTAATAATGAAAATTTTATTGTATTTTATATTTGTACGTTTGCAACACCCAGTAGGAACACTTACAATTGGTCTTGTGTCACGTATTTAGTGTTTACTGAAACCACATTCATTTAGAACAAACTGAGGCATGAGTAACGCTTTTAGAGATTATTTACATGTAGTAGATTGGATAATAATTTTGCATAAGCGGATGCTATTTGTTTTAATACTAAGCCACATCCATGTTGTTTATAATATTAAAGAAATTAAAAGAAAATCGCGTGCCATAAGTTACAGAATGTAAAGCAGGCTAACACGTAATCAGAAGAGTAATATAAATGCATACGTGAAGAGTCACGTTTTTATGAAGGCAATGCATTTAAGTAAAAAAAATATATATATTTATTTGCAACGATGCCGTGCATTTATATGATCAAACACGGCAAATGATGACACCCTTCAAATTGTAGCTAAGGGTGCAATTACACTGACAAGAACCCCTGTCAGTGCTTAGATCCATAGATACATTCGGATGTCATACATATAAGAGGTTTTACTTCATAAAACAGAATGAGAAACAGGGATATTCTGCAGTAAACGTATGCCATCACGATAATAACTTAAAAAGCTCTCATGATAACTGGACAAACAAGGGACCGAATTTATCGTGGATAATTCTGGTCAAAAAGATATGCATGAAAGCAAATTCAATTACAGCATAAATACTTCGCGATTATGATATTCACACAAGAACCAATGCTTAGGGACAGATGGAAGGATATATGCATCACTCTAAAATACACAAAGACAGACGCACCACCCGATAATCAATCAACTTACTCTATTCCAAACATCCTCTTCCCCGTCTTGAAAAACAAAAATAACTGATCCTAGCTTGATTGACAACTATCTGAGGGTACAATTACTAAAGACTGCTGTGAAATATTTGAAGTCATTGCCACTAAGGTCGCCATGCCACAAATGATCCTGCCCTGTCGAGACAACCGCCACTCGCGAAACGGTTATCACACTCCTAGAAAGGTTACACCACACCGTTCGCTAAGAGCAAAGCCGTTTACTGCAACGGCAAGCAGGTCCGTACAAAACACAAAATACTTAAAAAGAAATTACCACTGCAAATGTTTGTTACTCTATATTGATTTAGATATCCGAGATGTACTAATTTTACCGTCGTCCCCATCATAAACTTGCATCGCATCGCAACCAAAAGTAGCAGCCAATCCGACCGATTCGTTTGTCGCAGTTGAAAAACTTTTTTCAGTAGCACAGATAACCAAAGAGACATGGTAAATGCTCTCTCCGCAGTCACAGTGTGATACTCACCAAAAACGTACTAATACGTTCGACACATGCGGGCGAATGGCTTGTAATTTATTTCAGAAAAGGACATATTTCCGCAGTTTTTGTTTATTTTAAAAAAATTTGCATGAAATATGTATATTAGTGATTTTAAAAACTTGCTCTTACACGTGAGCCTGTTTATACTGGATAAAAAAGCATTGGGCATAATATTATTTGAAATATTAATTACTATAAAAGTCGGACAAGATATTTCACTAGTGTTCAAAGCGCATAGCTAATCAAAATCGTCTTTGTAAGGCTCATTTGTGAAGACAGCACTGAATGTATCACTTCATTGCAATTTTGTATGATAGCTAATACAATACTCATTTGTTTTTTCGTCACAAATAAATTCCTTTTTCTTGTGGCTCTTTCCGTAGAAGAATTTATTTCATATTCTCACATTTTAAATTTGTCATACAGAGAAGATATTTCAGGTGTATGTAAGTTATATTTCTTCTGTAGCAATATTAAAGTCGGTATAACCGGAAATATGTACTCACCGACAACGAAATTATCGCACCAAGAAGGAAGCATCGGATTGAACTGAAATTTAATGGACGTAATGATACAGCTGAATGATACACATGATCGAAAAAAACAGCGCTGCAGAACAATTACAAAAGGATCTGTGGCACGCAGTCCGGTCATTTTCAGTAGCGCGTCGCACTGCCTCGTGCGGAGATACAGGTTGCAATACAGTCCACCATGTAGGCGAAAAGAGACCGGATGCTGTCCTGCGGCACGCTGGCCTACACGTGATGGGTCGTGTGCTCCAAATCTTTGATAGCGCGACACGGTGGTAGGTGTTGTTTCAACTGGTCCCACACATGCTCAATAGGGGACATGACAGAGGAGCGGGTAGGCCATGGAAGTATCTGAACATGATGTTGGCAGTCCTGGACAACCAGAGCCGGGTGGTTTTGATCACTGTTCTGCTGGTATATCGCACTTGGAATCGCAGCCAGGAATGGGAGCACATTGGGTAGTAGAATTTCATCCACATGCCGCTGGACCGTTAATGATCAACATACCACCACTAGAGCTGATCCACTCTCGTAGGCTATGGCTCCCTAGACAATAATGCCTGCAGTGGGGGAAATGAGACGCTCGATAGCGAGTTTGGGATCGTGCCGTTGACCCGGAGACTTCCACATCTGGTCACGATGATCATCTCACCGCAACACAAAGCGGCACTCATCGCTGAACACCACATGTCGCCAGTCTGTGTCGTTCCACGTATCTCTGTCCTGGCACTACTGCAAAAAGAGCCGGCGATGCTCCAGTTTTAATAGCAGCACCCGTAAGGGGCGCTGCGGTAGCAGACTCGCATCCGCGAGACATCGGGGATAGGCCGTGGACACACAGGAGCTGCTACATGTGCCTAAATAGTCGAACGGATCCTGTGGGATTCGTTCGTGCCTGGCGCACGATCTGTCGATCCTCTCTGATGGTGGTCATCCTGTTCCGTCCGGAGCCACTCCGCCGCATGGCACTGCCATCACGAGTCCAGAGCACACAACACAATCGAACGGTGTGATCAGAACGATCCACTTAGTGTGCTATACGGCTCGCCAAACACCCTGCGCTTCTCAGTCTAATCAGCATGCCTCTCTCAAGTTCGTAAGTTGCACAAATCGACGTCTCTGGCGTCTATCTGGCATTCTTGTTACTCTGTACCCTTGCCTGCGCTTGACGGTGCTTTTCGTCTTCATGGAGCATCAACTACATGCCGTTTTATAAGGGTGTCTGTTAGTGCATGCAGCGCAATCGCACCAAACGTGGATGATTTGCATACCAACACGCACTCTAGCTATTTGCAAAGTTCGCGGTTGTGGTATGTTATATTCTAGGTGCGCAAATTTCATTATCCGTGAGTATAGCTTATAGTTTTCATCGTTAGAAAACTTTAAGTTATGGTGTGGATCACAGGCCTGAATGTGTAACTTGAAATAACTATTGTTTGCTGCTAGATAACAACAAAACCGCACTTAAATCATTTGTGATTTAAGATAGGAGGACTGTGGTATGTCCTCAGACAGGTAAAACCATATCAATATCTTAATTGTGGATATTCCAACAAAGTGTACCAAAAGAAAAAAATATCATGTAAATATCTGCATTTGTTTGGGCCTCAGTTAGATTTGTCCATACCAGAAACGGGCTTCGACGAAGGAAAATTTTGTTTGGAAGATAATGTAGCATACAGAATGGATCAGGGTCCTGTATGTGTAACCTTTATTCACCATTATTTGCAGCTAGACAACAACAAATCCTTATGAAATTATTTGTGATTTAAGGTAGAAGGACAAATGAATATCTTCTGTTGGTTAAGTGAATTTTGCTTAGTGGCGGAAGGCCTCAATGAGCCAAAGAGAGTAAAGTCTAACGGTACAGAAATGTACTATTAGAAATACGTACAATAATTTACAAATATACGATAGTTCCGAAAATCTCGGATTGATAGATATACACTGGTGTGCAAAAATTAAGGACGAAGAGGAGAAATTAGCATAACAGCAGAACGAGCAGACAGAACGGACCGAAAGACCACTCAGGAGATAGACTAGGTTCCGGTACGGTAGGGCTAAGCATGTATGCAGCATGACGTATGGGGGTAGGGGCTGTCGGAAGAGTATAAAGCACACGGCCAGTGTACGCTCAGCAATTCGGTGAAAGCTATTGCACGGTGTACATCGGTTTGTAAGCCGGCGAGATGCTGCCCCCGTGGGACAATGCGAACAGGCAATCCAGTAGACGAAATCAGGATGATTTTTACCCGAGGTAGTGTCATTGGAAAGTTGGAAGAAGGTCGAAGTGTGACTAGTGTGGTCGAAGAGTTCAGGATCGCTCACAGCTTCGTTTCACGAGCTTGGGGAGCATTTCACACGAAAGGAACAGCTGTCCGAGAGTTTAGCAGTGGTCGTCCACGAGCAACCACGGCGGCGGACGACAGGTATATTGTCCTACAGGGGACAAGATACAGACGGCAGGCAGCGGGAGTAATCGCAAGGCACATGCAACAGACAACTGGACGTCCGTTATCGCGGTTTATCGTGGCCAGGAAGCTGTACAAAGGTGGTCTATTTGCACGACGACCAGTATGGTGTGTGCCATTAACGCTTGCTCATCGGAGACGGCGGTTTCTCTGGTGCCAGGAACATCAGCAATGGGATCGAGCTCTCTTTACGGATCAGAGCCGATTTAGTCGGACGAGCGATTCTGGACGTATACACTTCTAGATAGAGCAGTGAACACGCGATCACACGTACAACATCTTCGAAAGGGACCGGTTTGGAGGTGGCGGAATTCTCGTTTGGGGCGGTATCATACTTGGTAGCCGTACTGACCTCCACATCTTCCAAAGAGGTTAAGTCACTAGTGTCCGCTATTGTACCGAGGTTCTCCTGCCTCACGTGCGCTCTATTTAGAGGTGCTGTGTGTCCTGAGTTCCTCTTCATGGACGACAACGCTACACCTCACCGTACAGTGGCTGTCGAAGAGTCCCTTTGTCATCTTTAGGCTTTGGTTGTTTTCAATGGCTGCTTTCACTAGAGTACAGTTGAATTTTCTTACGTCTTGAGTGATAGTTTTTCGAACTGTCTTGCACAGCTCTATATATTCCACTTTGGAAGTCACATCTTCTTTAGTTGTACTCATCTTTTCTTCATTTTTGCATCAACATTTTGGTTTTTCCTGATAATTTGTTTCATATGCAATTTGTACTTAGACCCAGCTAATTGTGTTGCAGTTTCCATAAAAACTTTGGTTATCTTTCTGTTAACTTCAGAAATATCCACTTCTTCCGATGTTAAGCCTTCTAATGCAGTGAATCTGTTCTTCAGTTCCAACTTGAAGGTATATTTCAAGGTTGGTTATGTCAATACATTTTGCTTGTCTTATGAGCTTGCCACGTTCTAGTTTAGTGTTGAGGTGCACCTTACATCTCCCCTATCTATTGTCACTACCTGTGTTGAACTTGTGTACCACACTGCAGTCTTCGATGACGAATTTTCTGTTACACGTAATAAAATCAATTTCACTTGTCGTCCCATTTGGATGTCACCATGTCCATTCCCTGTGTGACTTTTTCTTGAAAAAGGAGTTCTTGATGAAAATCCTTTCTGCCTCTGCGAACTCTACGAGAGTATTTCAAAGCTGGTCTCTGTTGCCGAGACCGAATTTACTTACTGAAGTTTCATTCTGTCGCTGTTGCACTATTTTTGCATTGAAATCTCCCATAATTATCTTCAAGTGCTGCTTGTCTTTATTATTTAGATGACGAATTCCCTCATAAAATTCTTCAACTTTATGAGGGAATTCGTCATCAAAATAATAAAGCACCACAGAAGATGCGAACATGAGATAGCAGAACATCATTAATGTATCGTTGGCCAGTCATAGTCCCAGTTGGAAGCACATAGAGGGGCGTACGGCCATTGATCATGATGCCAGCCCATACCATGACACTACATGTCGGATATCGGTCCCCTTCCTGTATGTTTGCAGAACACTATGCAGTACCACTATCACGCCAGATCAGTTGTCGTCGACAATCAGACGATAGACTGTATCTAATCTCATCTGAGAAGACGACAGCAGACCAGTCGTTATCAGTCCAATTGCGATGTTGATGGCACCATTGCAAACGGGTGGTACGGTGACGTCTGGACAATGGGATGCACACAACAGGACGGCGGGCGTATAGTCCTCCTTCATGCAAACGTCTGGCGACAGTTTTTCGGGAGATCCGCTTGCCAGTAGCAGCCATAAACTGATTTGCTACCTCACTAGCTGTGCTGCGCCGGTGTCTTTTTGTTAATAGCACTATGTACCGATCTTCTGCAGGTGTCGTACTGCGAACACGAATTCCCCCGTGACGTTTGCTACACTCTCCATTTGTTTAAAATAATTTCCAAAGCCTTGAAACAACACTGTGGCTGACGTCGAACACCCTGGCAACATCTGTTATTTTTCGCCCTTCTTCAATCTTGCCAATAATACGGTTATGCGTAAAATCATCTAGGGGATGTCGGGAAGACATACTGAAAATTGCAAGTTCGTCAATTGATTCTTTCCTTTTCAACTTTGCTTTTGAAAAACAACTGTCAATACGGGTCAAATCCTTTATATCTCTTATCAGCGTTCTGACGTCATGAACAAGTTCGGAAATCCAAAATTTGCATACGCGCTACACGTCTTACTGTATCCCGCACTAATGCTAATTTTCTCATTTTTCTGCCTTCTATTTTATGGTTGCTATTGTCATCGGTTCTTAGCAATTGTCTGGCAGTGTATTATAAGGACCTATGCAGCATATTTGTATACGCTGAAACGGTTTTCACTCCTGTATTTAACTTAGCTTTTAAATGAAATGCATTTACTGCCCGGACACATTAAGTTATGGAAATTAATTCCCTACGAAGTACCCCCGGCACCAATGAACTAAACTATCCTGAATATTTTATCCGCACAAATGCGTTACGACAGCTGCTCACTCATATCGCTAATCTAGTGAACAAAATTTGATAGGGCCCCAAATACAAAATACTCGATATTTGGGACATTGATACGCCGCAATATTTGCACACAGAGATAGGATAACAGCAAAGACCCAAAATAACACTATTCCTCCCGGGACAGCAACAAAAAATCCCATCACGAAAATACAGAGCAATACGAACGTATTTCACACGACGATTCACTCAATACGACCCTCCTCTGAATGCTCTGGATCCTTTGACACCGCAAATCCTTCAAGTGCCAGCCTTTCTTCACGACCATTCAAAGTCTTCCTCCAGAAGAGCAGGGCTTAGTAATACATTCTTGAATATGAACAATTTACACATGGAATAGATAAATCCAATGTGTTGACTTCAACAAAGGATCTTCAAGCTCCTTTTCTTATTCTCATAATTCTCTGTAATGCGATAACCACTCTTAAAAACCTCTTGCTTATTTTATTAAAGCAATAACATGTCAGCATCCAAAGAAAGAATTGCATTTGTACATGGAGAAATGGCGTCTGATAAGACATGGAGAAAAAGTTGTCCCATAAATTATAGACACTGAATTACTAACAAAGATTATTTCATTTCAACTGAATGCCATGCTATATGAATTAATGCATCCTGATAAAACGAATACTATATCTTCTTGAAGCATCGCTAGTAATGTTGGAATTTTTTGAGATTGAGTCCAGCTAGCTTGCTCAATGTTTGAATCACTCGAAGTACTTTATCTGGATAAGAAGTGGGTAGGTCGTCTGTCAGGTATACCATGCCGCTGTTTTTTGCTAATTTGGTTTCATTCCATCATTCTGAAACAATAATACTAAATGTACCTGCGTGGTCATTGTTCTGCAAATTCCCCTACTTGCCAGTGTTAGGAAGAGACATCACTCTGTTAGGAGAAATATCACTCTTAAATTCAGTAAAAGGTAAGATGTGTACGATGGAAAGCTAGAATTAAGAAAAGACGTGAACAACAGTTAGCATTGCAGTTGGTCAAATGACATCGTTTTCTTTTAGATTATATGATAATTAGAACAAAAAAAATATTTTATGCCTGCTACCATATAGTCTCCCACAGATTGAAGTGGATCGAAGAGTACGCGCATATAGAAACAGCACTCTCTTGAATCATTATGTGAGAGAAAGATATAAATATAAATCGCTGATAGTAAAATATTTAATTGATTTTATGTTTTATAAAATTGAAGGCATTCATTTATGAATTAAAATAACTGTGACGTATATGATTTAAATTCGCTTTCAGTATTTTAAACAAAAAATAATATATGTAGCTTAATATTTTTTAAAAACTTTGAAAAGTTTTCTGTGCTAAACAATTTAGGTTGGGAAACACATCAAAGGAAGTGTTAAAAATATTTAAAAGTCATACCAAAAAGTGTAGAACACCAAGGGTTACGTTCCTAGTTGCAAACTGCTCATTGTTTAAAACACGCAATATGAACAGTGTATTACCTAACAAACGAAACCAGTTCAAGTAACAGGAACACCTATAGCTCAGCAATCAATAAAACGTTCATAATTGAATGAGCTGTTCAAGCTCACTTTTCGCAGAAATGAAAAATCAGGAAATCACAAATTGATCAACTTAGTGCGAAATACCGTTGGCTAAAAGAAGTTCTCTAATTAAGCGGATAGAATGTAATAAAATTTCATGTCCTCTCTTAAAAAAAGTTGTATGTTGCTTAACTAAATTTTTGGTTCCCAAAGTAATTTCCATGGTGTAAAGTACCGTTCTAAGAAGAAAGTTTTTCAAGGGATTCCTAATTCGTAAATTCGTTTTGAAAGAATAATACAGACTCACGTCAGAAGTGGCAGAATTCAAATTTTGGATGCTGAAAACTCCTGTGCTGTAAACATTTCTTATATCAAATGTGTGTATTGACGGAAAATGTTTCTAAAACAAATGAGGAGCATAAATAAAGAATAATGGTTACACTTCTACACTCTCAACGGATAAACGAAGCTCCATTTAAATAACATAGCTTTCGTAGTCTTAACTGCACATTGTGGAATACATTGAAGATATAATGATCGGAAACCAGAATTTAGGCCACTGCGCCCCAGGGCTGGCATTATTGGTTTGCCATATCACGTACAGATATGAATAATGTATGATTTACGTAGAGAGCGAAAACATGTCTTTGTACACTAGAAAAATAATTTCCCGAAAAAAATGCAATTAAAAAAACAATGTTCTTTCTCTCAGACGTAGTAAATTAGATAAATATAGAATTTGTATGTTGCCGTTACTCTCATAAAGTGCAAACGTTTTTGTTTTATATGTGTACTAATAGCGTGCAGTATTTATGCCGAAACATTTGATACATAAAGAAAGTATTTGAGCTAAATTTGGACAAATCGTTTTCGTTCATGTTTCGTTTGAATTTAGTTCCTCGTTAATAACTTAGTTCCATCCAGAAAAGAACGGAAAGTAAAGTGCAACAGTTTGGCTCTGTAAGGTGAATGTATTTCCTTCCTTGGAAACAGTGGACTAAATCAGGTCTGCTTATTTCCGTTGTAGTGGTTAACGATGGATCTCTTAAATCTTGAATGAACGGCAAATTTCAAACGCTCTGTCCCATTGAGTCAGCAGTTTTAGATTTTTGTCATCTTAGACAGTTTAAGTTCGTTCAGAAAACTATGCATTTCCGAGCTTGAGTTTCCGTTCAAAGTTCAAAACCAGAATTTAGTTTAATCTACCAAGTAAAAGGGATTTCATGTCATATGAGACTTTCCAGCAAGCAGTAGACGCCTGAAAACAGTCGCAGGAGATAGTCAGTTTCCGACAGAAACAGGGGGAATTCAAAGTTAATTTCTTGGGAAAAGCTCACATACTGGAGAGAGCGTTAAAATACTCTTCTTTCATGTTTTAATGTAAACCTGGAGGAAATAGTATCTAACTATGAAAGGTAAGTTCTAAAGATTTAGGGGCATTTGCACTAAAATCCTACAATGACTTTATTTAAAATAGGGAATATTCGACCTTAGAGACTAAAATACATCTGAAGATTTTAGATACATTCCTGTTCAAAAGTAAAGTCGAATGGGAAAATAAGAGTAATTTAATCGATAAGAAAAGATTGAAAATTTGAATCAGAAAAAACAGGAAGTTTCATAAAGATAAACCAAAGTTTGAAGAATCATACAACACTGAACAGAAGGAAAAACATAATAAGTAAAATAAAGGGAATACGATATTTTTAGTATGAGAGTTTGGAAACACCTGCTTTTCTTAGGAATTAGTAAAACGTGAATTAAAAATGGTTAGAGGAAGTACGAACTTAGTCGCTATGTCTCCACAATAAAAGCCTTTTCTGCTGAGACAATGAATAAAAAATGCGATAGTTAAAACCTAATTAAAACGAAAGAAAATGTCAATGAAACTAACCGTCTAAAGATAAAATGCAGTAGACACAGAAGTTAAAAATGATGGGACAGATATAGGAGAACTGGACATTTAGTGAAAGAAATATACTCGAAGTTTTGAAACATCTCAATTTAAAGCGAACTAAATGAGGGAAAGGAATGAGATTAGGAGAGTTCTTATTAACTTTGATGAGGTGAGCAAACAATAAAAATTTAATTATACATGAAATAAAGTAAAAAAAAATAGCTCGTTTAAGAATGCGATTTTTGGTGAAAGTGTGAAATTTCAGTGGAAATGTCATGACCAGCATTTCGAAAAGAAATAGTTTGAGTCGATATGAATGAAAAAGAAGTAAGAATTTCTTTATTTTCGCTATGGGGGTGGGGAATAACTGCTTTTCTGGTGAGATAGTAAAACGTTAAAGAAATAATGTTTATGGGAAGAACGGAATTTCTAGCTTTGCCTCTAGAATGAATGTTTTTTCGGACAAGACAGAAAAATATGCATCCCAAAGAATACAAATTTTATCGTAAGAAAAATGGTTTTTGATTATATGTCTTGACAATGAATGCTTTCTTGTTGGGACAGTCCACGAAAAGTATAGCAAACTAGGAAAGAATAAAAAAAATGCATATTTGACTACATGCAAGCTTTGGGGAATATTTTTAAGCAAGTTTGAAAATATGCTATATAAGAAAACAATAATCTGATGATTTGCTACATCTAAAATAATCGTTTTGTTGAAATGAAATGAAAAAAAAATCTAAATAAAAGGAGTCACAAGTTTGACCAAGTAAGAAAAAAATTACTGACATACTGAAATGTTTTACGAAATTTCAAAAAAAAGATGAAGTAAAATAGCGAAATTGGGAAGCTGTAATGGTATGCGAAATAAAGTAAGAAAATATTGTTTCATCAGAATTTTAACTGTAAAAGAGCTCTAGAGTTCTATAACACACGAAAAAATTACGAGAAAATAATATTGCAAAGGCGAAAGACTCAGAATTAGCATGAAGTCATTTCACAAAACAAATGACAAAGTCCAATAATTACTGTGAACAGGAACGAAATCGAGAAGCATTTCCTCGTCTCATGATCTGTAGTAAAATTGAATTAAGGAAATTTTAGGTTTTTGTGTCTGTGAACTCGTTTTTTTTTTGTTTTTTTTTCCCAAAATCAACCCTTTAGAAGTTTTTAAGATAGAAAAAATATTGACTAAGGGAAATCTTAAGTAATACAAATTCTAACTTCAAGCACTTTTAAGTAAGGAAATATTTGTCTGGAGTAATTTTTCAATGTCTAAGCATTGACATCTGACTATTCGTCCGTTAGAAATTTTATATTGGGTAGGCTTGAGTTATGAGCTTTTGAATTACGACACTAGCTTTCTACCTTCCTTGGAAATAGAGGACTAAATCAGAGGCGTCTTATTTCCCTTGTAGTGGTTCACGATGGATCTCTTAAATGCTGAATGAACGGCAAAGTTCAAACGCTCTGTCCCATTGAGTCAGCAATTTTAGATTTTTGTCATCTTAGACAGTTTACGTTCATTCAGAAATCTATGCATTTCCGAGCTTGAATTTCCGTTTAAAGTTCAAAACCAGAATTTAGTTTAATCTACCAAGCAAAAGGGATTTCATGTCATATGAGACTTTCCAGCAAGCAGTAGACGCCTGAAAACAGTCGCAGGAGATAGTCAGTTTCCGACAGAAACAGGGGGAATTCAAAGTTAATTTCTTGGGGAAAGCTCACCCACTGGAAAGAGCGTAAAAACACTCTTCTTTCATGTTTTAATGTAAACCTCGAGGAAATCGTATCTAACTGTGAAAAGTAAGTTCCAAAGATTTAGGGGCATTTGCACTAAAATCCTACAATGACTTTATTTAAAATAGGGAAGAATCGACCTTAGAGACTAAAATAAATACATCTGAAGATTTTAGATAAATTTCTGTTCAAAAGTAAAGTCGAATGGGAAAATAAGAGTAATTAAATCGATAAGAAAAGATTGAATGTTTGAATCAGAAAAAAAAAGAAGTTTCATAAAAATAAACCAAAGTTTGAAGAATCATACATCACTGAACAGAAGGAAATATATAATAAGTAAAATAAAGGGAATACGATATTTTCAGTATGAGAGTTTGGAAACACCTGCTTTTCTTAGGAATTAGTAACACGTGAAATAAAAATGTTTAGAGGAAGTATGGACTTAGTCGCTATGTCTCCACAATGAAAGCCTTTTCTGCTGAGACAATGAATAAAAAATACGATAATGAAAACCTAATTAAAACGAAAGAAAAGGTCAATGAAACTAAACGTCAAAAGATAAAATGCAGCAGGCACAGAAGTTAAAAATGATGGGACAGATACGGGAGAACTGGACATTTAGTGAAAGAAATATACGCGAAGTTTTGAAACATCTCTGTTTAAAGCGAACTAAATGAGGGAAAGGCATGAGATTAGGGGAGTTCTTATTAACTTTGATGAGGTGAGCAAACAATAAAAATTTAATTATACATGAAATAAACTAAAAAAAAATAGCTCGTTTAAGAATGCGATTTTTGGTGAAAGTGTGAAATTTCAGTGGAAATGTCATGACCAGCATTTCGAAAAGAAATAGTTTGAGTCGATATGAATGAAAAAGAAGTAAGAATTTCTTTATTTTCGCTATGGGGGTGGGGAATAACTGCTTTTCTGGTGAGTTAGTAAAACGTTAAAAAAATAATGTTTATGGGAAGAACGGAATTTCTAGCTTTGCCTCTAGAATGAATGTTTTTTCGGACAAGACAGAAAAATATGCATCCCAAAGAATACAAATTTTATCGTAAGAAAAATGGTTTTTGATTATATGTCTTGACAATGAATGCTTTCTTGTTGGGACAGTCCACGAAAAGTATAGCAAACTAGGAAAGAATAAAAAAAATGCATATTTGACTACATGCAAGCTTTGAGGAATATTTTTAAGCAAGTTTGAAAATATGCTATATAAGAAAACAATAATCTGATGATTTGCTACATCTAAAATAATCGTTTTGTTGAAATGAAATGAAAAAAAAAGTCTAAATAAAAGGAGTCACAAGTTTGACCAAGTAAGAAAAAAATTACTGACATACTGAAATGTTTTACGAAATTTCAAAAAAAAGATGAAGTAAAATAGCGAAATTGGGAAGCTGTAATGGTATGCGAAATAAAGTAAGAAAATATTGTTTCATCAGAATTTTAACTGTAAAAGAGCTGTAGAGTTCTATAACACACGAAAAAATTACGAGAAAATAATATTGCAAAGGCGAAAGACTCAGAATTAGCATGAAGTCATTTCACAAAACAAATGACAAAGTCCAATAATTACTGTGAACAGGAACGAAATCGAGAAGCATTTCCTCGTCTCATGATCTGTAGTAAAATTGAATTAAGGAAATTTTAGGTTTTTGTGTCTGTGAACTCGTTTTTTTTTTGTTTTTTTTTCCCAAAATCAACCCTTTAGAAGTTTTTAAGATAGAAAAAATATTGACTAAGGAAATCTTAAGTAATACAAATTCTAACTTCAAGCACTTTTAAGTAAGGAAATATTTGTCTGGAGTAATTTTTCAATGTCTAAGCATTGACATCTGACTATTCGTCCGTTAGAAATTGAATATTGGGTAGGCTTGAGTTATGAGCTTTTGAATTACGACACTAGCTTTCTAATTTCCTTGGAAACAGAGGACTAAATCAGAGTCGTCTTATTTCCCTTGTAGTGGTTCACGATGGATCTCTTAAATGCTGAATGAACGGCAAAGTTCAAACGCTCTGTCCCATTGAGTCAGCAATTTTAGATTTTTGTCATCTTAGACAGTTTAAGTTCGTTCAGAAATCTATGCATTTCCGAGCTTGAATTTCCGTTTAAAGTTCAAAACCAGAATTTAGTTTAATCTACCAAGCAAAAGGGATTTCATGTCATATGAGACTTTCCAGCAAGCAGTAGACGCCTGAAAACAGTCGCAGGAGATAGTCAGTTTCCGACAGAAACAGGGGGGAATTCAAAGTTAATTTCTTGGGGAAAGCTCACCCACTGGAAAGAGCGTAAAAACACTCTTCTTTCATGTTTTAATGTAAACCTCGAGGAAGTCGTATCTAACTGTGAAAAGTAAGTTCCAAAGATTTAGGGGCATTTGCACTAAAATCCTACAATGACTTTATTTAAAATAGGGAAGAATCGACCTTAAAGACTAAAATACATCTGAAGATTTTAGATAAATTTCTGTTCAAAAGTAAAGTCGAATGGGAAAATAAGAGTAATTAAATCGATAAGAAAAGATTGAATGTTTGAATCAGAAAAAAAAAAGAAGTTTCATAAAAATAAACCAAAGTTTGAAGAATCATACATCACTGAACAGAAGGAAAAATATAATAAGTAAAATAAAGGGAATACGATATTTTCAGTATGAGAGTTTGGAAACACCTGCTTTTCTTACGAATTAGTAACACGTGAAATAAAAATGTTTAGAGGAAGTATGGACTTAGTCGCTATGTCTCCACAATGAAAGCCTTTTCTGCTGAGACAATGAATAAAAAATACGATAATGAAAACCTAATTAAAACGAAAGAAAAGGTCAATGAAACTAAACGTCAAAAGATAAAATGCAGCAGGCACAGAAGTTAAAAATGATGGGACAGATACGGGAGAACTGGACATTTAGTGAAAGAAATATACGCGAAGTTTTGAAACATCTCTGTTTAAAGCGAACTAAATGAGGGAAAGGCATGAGATTAGGGGAGTTCTTATTAACTTTGATGAGGTGAGGAAACAATAAAAATTTAATTATACATGAAATAAAGTAAAAAAGGAAAAATAGCTCGTTTAAGAATGCGATTTTTGGTGAAAGTATGAAATTTCAGTGGAAATGTCATGACCAGCATTTCGAAAAGAAATAGATTGAGTCGATATGTATGGAAAAGAAGTAAGAATTTCTTTATTTTCGCTATGGGGGTGGGGAATAACTGCTTTTCTGGTGAGTTAGTAAAACGTTAAAAAAATAATGTTTATGGGGAGAACGGAATTACTAACTTTGCCTGTAGAATGAATGTTTTTTCGGACGAGACAGAAAAATATACATCCCAAAGAATACAAATTTTATCGTAGGAAAAATGGTTTTAGATTGTATGTCTCGACAATGAATGCTTTCCTGTTGGGGCAGTGCACGAAAATTACAGCAAACTAGGAAATAAAAAAAAATTATATTTGACTACATGCAAGCTTTGAGGAATATTTTTAAGCAAGTTTGAAAATATGCGATATAAGAAAGCAAAAATCTAATGATTTGCTACATCTAAAATAATCGTTTTGTTAAAATGAAATGAAAAAAAAATAGTCTAAATAAAAGGAGTCACAAGTTTGACCAAGTAAGAAATAAATTACTGACATACTGAAAAGTTTTACGAAATTTCAAAAAAAAAGATGAAGTAAAATAGCGAAATTGGGAAGCTATAATGATATGCGAAATAAAGTAAGAAAATATTGTTTCATCAGAATTTTAACTGTTAAAGACCTGTAGAGTTCTTGAACACACGAAAAAATTACGAAAAAATTATTTTACAAAGGCGAAAGACTCAGAATTAGCATGAAGTCATTTCACAAAAAAAATGACAGTCCAATAATTACTGCCAACAGTAATTAAAACGAGAAGCATTTCCTAGTCTCATGATCTCTAATAAAATTGAATAAAGGAAAAAGAAGAGTTCCCTAGAAAATTCATTACACCTACACGAAAAAACTCCCTCAAAATATACAAAAAATATAAAAAATAGTGACCTTATCTGACCATCTCGTGCCTTCAACGTTTAACCAATTTTCGAAATTGTGATGACGTCATCTCACAAGGGAACAACGCCATGTGTTGCTGTGTCATCATGCGTCATCGCTTCAAACAGTAACTGCACGGATACCTTATCTGGTTACGAACATGCGATTGAAGAATCACCTTTAATCAGACAAATTTTAAGGTAAATCAGGACTTATTGTAAGGTAAATTCTTAGCGATAGAAAAATGAAAGGATTTCGTTATAATTAATTTTCACATCTTGAGAGAATAAACTAAAAAAATTCTTCATAGACAGAAAAAATAAAGACTCGATAAAAGTAGTTGTTAGTTTGAAAAGTTAGAAAATAAAATAATGTTGGTACATCGAGAAGTTTAACGAGTATGCAAGCATTTAGAAAAAAAAAGATTAAGATAATGCATTAAAAGGTACATTTCACTGATTAATCATGAAGAAATAAAAAAAATACGAAAAAATAAAAAAGGAACATTTTTACTATGCATAAAAACTTGTGGCTTTGTACGGTGGAAAAAGGTACAACGTTAAAAAAATGTAACATAAAATGCCATGAAAACGTAAATACATTAATAAACAATCATGTTTTAAGATTATGTCTGCCGCACAAAACTTTGGAAAACGTCTTCATGTTGGTATGTCTGTTGAAAATGCGTGAAGTCTTCTCAAAGATAATAAAAAAAAAATCGTTGCGTTGAAAAGTTATGGACATAAAATGGGAAATTATGAGGAAAACATAAGGAATAAAGTCGTTGCAAAAACAATCAAGTTATTGAAAAAAAAATCAGTCTTGGACCTTAAGGCGTCTAACAGAATCTCAATTGACGTCAACAGCCGACCCCGCTGAGAAGAAAACGACGTTGGCTGATGTCATGTCTGCTATCACGGTAGCGTCACCCATCATAGTGACTCTTTCCAAAACACGTGTCATACAAAATTTTCTGAGACAAAGAGAAAATGGTGACTCATCCTAAAACACATGGCTCTCAAAATGACAACGTGGTGAAACATGAATCAACGGGAACAAAATATTTTCAAACAAAGCATTTCCTTATCTAAATTAAAATTGTAGGGAAGAAATATATATGAATTAAAAAAATAATGCAACGTCTATAAAAATTATAACACCCACGGAAGTTCTACAAATATAAGTTTAATAAAATAAATTAGAAAGAATAAATAGGACAAAAAATACAAGTAAAAAATATTGGAAACGACAAAAAAACTTCCTTCAAAAATTTGGCAAAGTCTAATAAATCTCTGGAGAAAATAAAAAATAAAAAAATATTTGAAAGACCCCAAAATATTGTCAACGTCCAATAAATCTCCCGAGAAAAGTTCGAACAAACACCGCTAGGGAGCAACGTACACATCCCCTTTCCCCACTCGACCGTTGCCATCTCTCAAAGATTCATCGAAAGTTCCAAGAAGCACCGGTAGGGGACAGCTTCGACCCTACACACTAGCGCCACCTGTCATGCCCTTACATCCTCCTATCACAAGCCACGCCGCTGCTCCTTCGGTCACAAGCCACGCCCCATCCTTCTGCTGCAAGCCACGCCCCTGCTCCTTGGCGCAGGATCAGTCCATTTATACTACTCACAGTTTTACAGGTATTTTTTTTTTTTTTTTTTTGATTGGAGGTTTAACGACCACCGGGAGCAACTCAATGGGCTATAAGCAGTCGCCCGTCCCTAATTTAGGGTCACTGGTTCCAGAGAAGGGAGAGAGCCAGTGCCGTAAGACAAACACAACATCCATGCCTCACCGGGATTCGAACCCGGACCCCTCACGGACGAATGATCAGAGGCCAGCGCCTTAGACCACTGCGCCACCGGGGCGGCTTTACAGGTATTCGCATAGTCAGAAATCACAATCGTATAGTCAGGCGATCCATTTCGACAGGTCTGCGTAAAACTTTAATAAATTACTATGCGTTATTTGCCAAATGTTCGATGAGTAATTGTTTTAATTGTGGACCTACATATGGAAGTGCTCCGTCTGGCATATACACTATATTGACAAAAGTCACAAGACACCCCTTCAAAAGCAAATGAACGGAGTAGCTGATTTGTTAAGATGAGCGGTACAGCTGCAAATGGTTTAAATACAAGACTGCAGCTGACCGCGATCACATGTTCCTGTGAGGATGAGTGAAAGTTTCGCGCGGCGGGAGAGAACTGACTTTGAGAAAGTGAAAATTGTTGGGTGTTATATTAGTGAGTTCTCTAGAAGGGAAACCGAGAGACGTTCAAACATAACCAAGTCAACTGTTTTTGATGTACTGATAAGTGGAAGACACATGGCTTGCCTGAAGCAGCTGAACGTACCTGCAGACCAAAGAAAATCAGTGATAGATGACATCAAATCCTCAGGAGATTCGTTACAGCTAATCGACGGAGTACTGCACAAGACCTCAGTGTACAGGTGAGTAAAAGGCTGGAACCTCGTTATGTACACGTACCATTCGTAGACAACGTCATTCCATGGGTTACCGTGGTCGTGCGGTTGCTCATAAGACTTTCATATTCACTCGGAATGCGTCTCGTCGTTTAAAATGGTGTAAATAACATTTATCTTCGACCGTAGATTAATGGAAACAGGTCCAATGAACTGATGAATCCAGATACACGATCAATCTGTCTGATGGCCGTGTGCGGGTATGGAGGCAGCTTAGGGAACACTACAGTCACGTTTGTAGCTAGTAGTGTACTCGTGTGGGGGTGTATTTCGTGATATTGTTCCTATCCATCGGTTATCGTGGAAACACTTGTTAACCAGCAAGTCTACCTCGATATACCGGACAATTATGCCCTACCAACTATGTGGCAATACTATGGAACCGAGCCTTGTTGGTACCAGCAAGATAATGCACCAAGCCATAGAGCAAGGACTGTTACGGTGTGGTTTGGTAATAATTCCTTATCGTGTGTGGACTGGCCAACAGAGAGCCTGATCTCAATCCCTTAGAACACCTATGGGATGAAATAGAGCCCCGCATAAGGAGTTTAGAATCTAGCCCTATTACAAATCAACAGTTAGCAGCAGCACTATGTACTGAACGGAAGCGTATACCTGTTGCTGTGTCTCAAAACTTTCTCGAAAGCATGTCTCGAAGGATCGGTGCATGCATCAAGCCCAAAGGTGGACCGACACCGTACTAAGGTATATCAATAAATGCTATGTTGTGTTTCTTTTCTAGGTGTCCCGTGAATTTTGTCAATATATTGTTTATGATGGTGCCAGAAAAAACCACAATTTCTGTAAAGCGGAATAAAAGTGTTGCCTATGTAGAACCCTGTACAGTTTACTTGTTACAGTATTCATTAATGGACTCTGGCATGTGGTGGTTTCGGAAAAATTGGTCCCGTCTTTAAATCTGCTGTGAAGCCACGCCATATATTTAATTATTTAATCTGCGGAGCCTCTTTGTTAATAGCAAGTAGTCGTTCAATTTCTCATATTTGACAGTTCTGGGAGTTCACAGTCCCAACGATACTAACGGGAGCCTCATCTCACCGAATGACGGCTCAGGACTATTGGCTCTCAACCTGAATCCCAATCAGGAATCGGAGATAATACTCCCAGTGCTGGTTGTGCTTTTTGTCCAGTTGCCCTTCTTCTATTATACGTATTCTGTACGGATTCCATCCCACAGTAGACAGCAACACAGCAACGCTTTGTATATCATTCACCGCAGAAGGTGTAACTGTCATGCCACCGCACGATCAATACTGTGTGAGAGTCCGTTTCGGCTTTCCATGTCAACACTGACAGCTTCAATTTCAACTGCCACTGTTTGGAAGCTGGCTGGCATTCTCTTTGTGACGCTACAACTAGATCACCAGTGTCCTAGACTTCCGTATCGTCCTAACAGATCAAGAAGCAAATATTCGAAATTCTAAAGCGATGCTTCAGTAACTTTGAAAGCCATCTTTGATTAGTAGTCCTTCATAAGATTTAATTACCCTCATTCAGTTCTTGCGAATCTGAAAAGACGAAACGGCGTAGATCCAACCGTCTTAAAAATAGTAATGAATAGATGTTAGTATAGGAAAGCTTTAAAGTAAAACTGATGAAAAATTAGAAGTAGGTTGTTTGCATTGCCACTGGCTAAATTCTAAACAGTTGAAAATCTGTCTCATACTCTGATTTAAATGACTTTGTGTATGCTTTTAACTTTGTTAATTTGCGTGATCATTTAACCTTTATTTTGAGTTCTTTTTTGTGTTATTTGAAATTATGTTGTAATTTTGTACGATTTATGTTGTAATTTTTAGTGAACTATGCTGTAATGTTTTGTGAAATTGATTACTTAATATGATTTAGCAATGAAATGGTCTACATAAGCTTGGATTAAATGGAGTACATAAGTTTGATTTTAATTTATCATTGATTTTATAATATCATTAATTATATAATATTGGGGTTTGACTTTTAACTTAATTTATAACATTTGTTATTAATCATTTCCTTTTCTTTCTTTGTAAGGTGAGTTGTTTTGGGAGTTGGAAAATGTTAATGTTCAATTATTGGTGTGATTATATGGAGTTTAGTTTTGTGTCGTTGAATACGTTTTTGTTCAACATTCTTCTTTGGAAAGATTGTATTAATATTTTTATTTGGATTAGCGGGGTTTTCTTCCTCGCATGTAATTGGCTCTGCTAATCCCTGTGAAGCCGATTGCTGATAGCGGTTTATAATAAATTACTATTACTGTTACTATCGCGTGATCATTAATTGTCAGGAATGGTTTTGACTGAACTGATTTTATTTACAATGCATTGGAAAGATGATACTTTGTTATCATTTCTATTTTGCAGAATTTCCTTTGCCTGGGTTTGTTGGAGCGCTATTATCTGCCCTTTGCAGAGAATGAAGAAATCCCAGAGGAAGCTGAGGAATTGCTGTTGCTTGGGTCTGTTTTTCATGAAACTGTATTTTGCAAAGCAAGTAATTCCTATAATTTGACCGTCATGACTTTTCCCTTGGGCTTCTAGAGCTGCCCTTTGGAAAGGAAGTAGTATCTCATTAGTGCCAACTGAAAAAGAAAGATGAATGCCAGAAGGGAGCAATGGAAATGTTAGAATGCACGGAAAACTTAAGAAGGTACTGTCCAACGAAACCACAATCAGTTTAAAAGAGATTTCCCCACTGGACCAGCGTGCCAGTCAACTTGGGGTCGAGAACAATGCGGAGTGTAACAAATCTACATACTTTCCTATCATATCCTTCTAAGTAGTTCGCTATTTATATGGCTGTGATTTCATTCATAAAATTTTACAAGCATAGAGTTTTCCTTCTTTGAAAGTATCATAATGATTTCGCACAGCCTAATCTTTGCCATTTTCATCCTGTCAGGTGCAGCATATCAAATTTGCATCTGAACATTTGCATTAAAACTCTATATGTGAACGACCTGCAATTTCTTGAATTTCAGCAGTGATATTTCTACAGTGCATCACAGATATTCTGTTGTGATAACCACCAAATTGATCTGATTTTGTTCTGAAGCGTTTGTTGAAAAAGGAATCCAAATACGCGCCTGTTCTCTTCTTGAGTCTACACCCCATTCTCACCCTAACGGCTCAATATTTAACTATATTTTCCTCTAAAATTTTATCCATGCCTTTAATAAGCACATTTATGTTTCGCCTCTATAGCTCTGTTCTTCGTTTTTCCAGAGACCCGAGTGTAGGATACTGATTCTATAAAAACCCAGTACTTACATGAACTATCAGAAATGCTTACTGTTTTTCGTGTTTGAAGGAGAAAAGTTTCCATAATTATACGCTGTAAAATAATCTGAGTTTAATATGAAGGAAATACAATTAAGTTGCTAAAAAGAGGGGGAAGTTCTGAAACGAGCTAGATAGATTCTCCGATGTTATAATGTTCCGAGCCAAACGAGGTTTACCGCCCAGGTCGCTAAATGGTTAATCTTAGCAAACTAAATAATTGCATGATTTATTACGAATTGATGAGCAAAATATTTTACCAGTAAATCCAAACTGTAAGTAATAATTTAACCAAATTTAAAAGCACAGCTAGTATTTTTTTATGTGTTAATTCTGTTCGCAGATTGAACTATCTATGCATTCTTACCCAGAGTTTCACAGTATTTTTCAAATTTTGCAAACGAAATTTCACTTTGCCTTTCTTGTTTTCTTACTAACTTCTGGCGAATTGTTTTCAAAAGGTGACATATCCTTAAAATAATTTCCAGTAATTTACGCGAATGAAATGTTTAATATATGTGAAATTGTGCAGAAAATCAAAGGACATTTTTAAGATGTGAATAGTAGTAACTATGCCAATTTAAAACAATTTTGGAATCGGAAAAAGTATTGGTTATTGTCTTTTCTTAAGATTTCAAATCACGATGCTATGCACATTATCTAGGCTAATATTTTGGAATTCATTTTTCTACTTTTCACGGAAAGATAACATACAGAACTTTTACTCACTGCCACGGAGGACAAACCGTTATTCTATGTTCCTGCTTTCTTCGATACCATAGTTAAAAGCATGTTGAACTGGAAATAATTCATAAAAATAAAAATAAATAATTTAAAATTGCATGTAATCTGAGTAATTAAGCATCATAAATCAAACATTGAATTCAAAATATCGATATGTGTGTTATTTGTTAGAAATTTCTCTATGAGATTAAAAAATGATATAGTCTCCGACGAAACCATGACCACGTACGAAAAAGATACTTATATCATTGCAGGGCAAATGACGATTATTTTTTGCAGCCACACATTTGCACTTTCTTTTGAAATAGTTGACCAAAAGGCATTGCATAATTATATTTCATTTTATTCTGAAAACGACGTTTATGAATGCAATATTTATAACTTAAAGTCTGCTTTAGTTCCGCTGGAAACTATGGCCCAGCTTTATCAGGAACAAGCGTTTTCATTTCTTGGTTGTGATGATGTTACCAGTTTAAATGTGTCCAACGTCTCGTGCGGCCATCGGTTTTGATAAGTGCTTTCCATGCGCTTGACAGGTATGGAAATTGAGATAAAGCATTTACCAGGTTATGACGGTTTTGAGAAATGTGAAAGACTGCTAAAAAGTCTAAGCTGTAATCATATTAATGCTACTCTGAACGCGAGATGAGGCCACGAGACTACCTCAGAACCGCGAGATTAGCTAACATTCACGTAAATTATCGCTGAGATCCTTTTTCTAATGGAGATTATAATATTTGAATTAAAAACTGTTATACAAAATGAACCGTGAATAATTTCCGTTTCGTTTATTGCAACCAAATTTACCATACATATAATAAATAAAATACTGATATCAGATTGTCACACTGTACCCTAAAGTCTAAGTTTAAACGGGAAGTGGAACACGTAATTCCAATATATACGATTACAGGAATGTTCCTTTATTTTTATATTATTGTTTGTCTTCTACGAAAACGAATGGTTATATGTTGTTCTTGTAAATTCTTACGTATTTATAACATATTTTACTTTTGAGAAAGATGTATATTCAGACTTATACTTTAACCATGAAACTGCTGCGAATAAGAAAATGCCCAGATCTGTCAAAGGTGAATCAGATAAATGTTGGAAGACGTCTTTGCTTTCGTTCTTCACCTTTCTATTTTTTGACAGGAGATATTGTGTAGCTTTGATGGGCATGTTATACGTCTTACTAGCCTGAAATTATGTGCAATCATGCAAGGTATGATTGTTCGAAAAACATATGTACCGACGAATAGTGTCATGTGCAACTATTATCTACTGTACTAAGATGCGTATGTTGTAAACTCTGTTTCGACAGAGAATTTCCTTTCTTTTCAGAAGATTTCCTTTATTTCCTAATACAGGAATTTCCTTTCTTCAGGATACTTCCTGTATTTGATACAGGGGATACATAGGCGAACAGAAAAAAAACCGCTCATACGCTTACTAATATTTTCAGAAGAGCCTTGTATTATAAATAAACAGACGAGGGCTTTATTTACCAGGACAACACTCTACACAATTTTCTCCTTACAACAGAGAATCAAAGTACTTGAAGACACCCACATGTACGAACTTCACTTTTTCGTACTAGGCACATTTTAAGTGATAAGTACGACTCTCAAAGGAAATTCAGGAAAGGAACGAATCAATAATGTTTCTTGCCTCTAATAAAGGGACTTACTTCTTAGCGTAAAAATTTCATTCAAGTGAAAATCATTATGAGTTTAACTATACAAAAGATACGTGATCAGAACTCATCTGTAGAAATCAGTTTTGAATTAAAAGGTGCTGTAAATTTTGATTCTCATTCCTTTTACACGATTTCCAACCTTAGGTTGAAGGAGTGTATGTGCTCCAGCTTTGTCCGTATGTCTGTCTGTCTGTCCGTCCATCCGCCCGTCAGCACAGTATCACGCGGGTTACTTGATGATATTTTAGTATGTGGTAGGGGATAACCTAGGAAGGAACCCTATTGAAAATGGGCGAAATCGAGTTAAAGGTCAGGACTTAGGAGCGGAATCCATTCCATCTCCCTTATGCGTTATAACTTACGAAAAAGTACTGCAATTGCGACAAATCGTTATGATGTCGTTCCGGAGGTATACTGAACCGGTTCTGTTGAATATTATCGAAATGAGGTCAAAGTTCAGGGCGCTGAAGCCAGATTTATTCCACAATTATTATTCTTATAACTTAACTAAAAATGCTTCTTTTGCGAAAAAACTTTATCATGTTGTTCCGGAGGTATACTGAACTAGTTCTGTTAGTATAATCGAAATGGGGTGAAAGATTAGGGCACAGGACCGAGATTTATTCCACAACCATTATCCTCCTAACTTGACTAAAAATGCTTCTATTGCGACAAAACGTTCATATGTTTCTCCGGAGGTATACTGTACCAATTCTGTTTAATATAATCGAAATGGGGTCAAAGGTCAGGGCACAGCAGCGAGATTTATTCCACAGCCACTATCCTCATAAATTGACTAACATGCTTCTATGGCGACAAAACTTTAGTACGTTGTTTCGGATGTATACTGAACCAATTCTGTTTAATATATTGGAATAATTGAAATGGGGTCAAAGGTCATAGCACAGGAGCAAGACTTATTCCACAGCCACTATCCTCATAAGTTGACTAAAAATGCTTCTATGGCAACAAAACTTTAGTATGTTGTTCCGGAAGTATACTGAACCTATTCAGTTTAATATATTGGAATAATTGAAATGTGGTTAAAGGTCAGGGTGCAAGAGCGAGATTTGTTCCAGTATTTTCCTTGACAAAAATTTACATAAAAAACTTCCTTAAGCGAAGTTCATTATGTAAGAGACTCTCAATTTGTGTTTGTAAGCGATTTTAAATTCGCCTGAATCATTCTAAAGAATTAATTTTGGAAGATTGCGTTAAATTTATTGCATTTAAAATAAAGGAAACGCTAAGAAAACAATGGAAAATATAATTTTATGAATAGGGGATTAACAAAATAATTGAAACGCTAATAATTTTAAAATACCCTGATCTAGCAAAATGAAAATTTAACGCTATGGTACTAATTAATTTTCAAATAATCGGTATTTGTGTTTTTAATTACAAAATTCACTTTCACTTGCCGACTGGAATTTATTGGCTTTTAAAGCTAGAATTCGAAAAATAGTTTTAAAAGCATATACACATTTTACGTTCAACTAGTACTTAAATCATCTGAATATAATGACCAAGTCTCGATAATAAACAAAACGCTTTCTATACCAGGTCTTGAAAAATAAACAAAAGGTTCATCTATTCAGTAATAACAAGAAATAGTTTATTCTTACAAAAATTTGTTTTTAATAACAGAAAACAAAAACATTAACATAATACACTGCTATGAAAATGCTTCTCTCAGCTTGAGGTAGGAGGATGAAACAATATTTCAGAAAATATATTATGTCACAAATATTGGCTTCAGTTGTCAACTAGTGTCCATAATTAACCTGGAAATACAAACTTGAGAACATGCCTCAAACCCGACGACCGGTTCTAAAGATGTTTTGGCGGCATGTGCATGGTAAAATGCCAAATCGTCATATCTAAGCAACGTTGTGGTATGAATATTCCCATGGAAATATGCATATGACAATCATACCTCATCGAGCTTTTAAACATGCGACCTTTATAAACATTCTGATAGGGGTGCAATAATCCGAGTTTCAGTTGGACTGTTAGTGGAATAATGGTTTCATATTATCGATTAGAATAATTTTTTTCGGGAGTGAGATCGGAAGATTAACATGACAATTATGAGAAATCGAAAATTAACTTAACAAAAAAAATATGAAATCATATCCAAACGGTAGAATGAATGCTAATGATTTTTCGGAGACATGTGCAAGATGAAAATGTCATTCGTCATATCCAAGCAACATTGTGTTAGATCCTACTGAAATATGTATAAGACAAACATATGTCTCCGAGCTATCAGACATGTGACCTTGATAAACTTCCTGAGAGGAGCGCAGCTGTTTGTGGTTGAGTTGGACTGTTAGTGGAAGAATGGCTGCGCATCATAAATTTGAACACTTTTTGGAGGAGAGAGATCGGAAGATTGGAAACATGGCCATCTCAATCTGTTCTACAAAAATGGCTGAAGACGTTGATCCCAGTGGTCTCATATTTCAAAAGAGAGTTCCAAGAAATTGGGGCTACAACTAGAAGGCAAGGAAAAGAAAGCCCACAAGAAGTCAAGTACATCAGGTATTTGCATGTAACAGCTTGCCGCCATATGTGCCGACAGCCATGCAATTATAGCAGGAACTACTTTCTGCTACGGGAACCGCGATATTGAGGGAAAGCAGTTTAAATAAGAATACAATACAGAGGGCTACATGGGCGAACTCTTCCGCATCTATCTCGCCCCATATCACAGAAGGATACGTCTGAATTACGCTCTACAACATCCCACGTGGGTCCCTAATGAATGTACCTGTGCTTCTTTTTTCAGTGACAAAACACCGCGGCATAGCCTAAACACGGATTGTGGACATGTGAACGTTTGTAAAGGGGCGGGAAGTCGAAATCTTTCCCCACACTTTGGCGAAATTATCCACTACTGCGGTTGAGGTCTCCTGGTTTGTGCTGGCATAAGGATGGATGTATTCATGCCGTTGCACGTGGTTTCATGACGTACCGTGAGTGATAGACGCAATACAGCGACATCCCAGAAGGTTATGTACGGTATTCCAGCTGACTAACTGCCCCCCCCCATGCCTTTTCCTTTTTAAGCACGGTAACACCAATTCTTAAAGAGCTCGGCTATTCGACGAACAACTGATGAGTGAGGTTATTCATAGGGATGGAGTAAACGGCGAGATCTCTTTACCTGATCCGGAAAGTGCATGTTGCCTGGGATTCCCTAGAAAGAGCAACTGTAGGCCAAATGCTTCCTCCGAGAACCCGCCTTCTACGCGCTCCGGTGAACGTGTGACATTTATTGTCCCAATCTCTCTTTCACAGCCTTGTGAAAGAGAGATTGGGACGCCTGGTTACGCTAGTTGTATCGATGTTAGGGGTATTGCCCTCCATATTAGACTCTCGAAATCTGCGCGATTTTCGACATCGGTTATGGACTGCCTTACGCGTGTTTTCTACTCATGGTGTGATAATACCTTTTTTCTGTTGGATATTGATGTGTTATCCACATATGTATGTCAGTGCTACCCATCGTTAAACTTTACAGTGTGGTTTTGCGTTAGTTGGGATTTTGTGTGTATCATTTTAATTTGGAACTTCAATGCATTCTATGTCTGTTTGTTTCTTTGATTGGAGTTTTAACAACCACCGTGAGCAACTCAATGAGATATAAGCAGTCGCCCGTCCCTAATTTAGGGCAACTGACTCCCGGGAAGTTAGAAAACCGGCACCGTAAGACGAACATAATATCCATGCCTCACCGGGATTCGAACCTGATACTTCTTGGACGAATGATCATAAGGTAGCGTTTAGACCACTGCGCCAGGAAGCCGGCAATCCATACTATGCCTGACAGGTTTCTTATTACGTTTTATAAAGGCGAAAAATTACTAGAATGCAAATTTACGATCCCCTTAGGGAGCAGCTAAGATGAAAATCGGTTCCTATAGAAAATGTTTACAATTTATTTGTAAATACGTGTTACAATTCATTAATAAATACATGTTGCAATTCAATAATGAAGTTGTTGCATTTATTGATGGATACATTTAAATTCGGAGAAACAAATTGAAAAGAAATTTTCAATAATATGCAACAGAATGTAATATTATTACCCGTGTTCTGGATTCAAATACTAAGATATTTAAAGAAAAAGATAATAATGGAATATTTTCGGAAAATCAAGTTGTCCTTGTTTTCCAAAAATATTCCATTTATTTTACACATTTTTACTAGTAGTCATTTTCTTTGTTTAGTGTTATTCCTTTATTTCCCAGGGGTAACATGGAGCATCTATATTTCTTAATAAGAACACAGCCCATTTTGATATATTTGTGGTTCTTTGGAAACATAACGTTGCCGTACATTCATGAAACGATAATGGACTGAATGTAGACTCATCCTTTACGTTTCTCACTGTTCGTATACCAAAATTCCACGGTGACATCGGAAAACTACGTTAAAAACACACACAGTTTATAACAAATCAAAAACGGCGTACGAAGGTGCTTCCTTATTCGTGAATTATGTTCGTTGTTCACATAGGAATAATTTGGTAAATCATTCCATACACTTGACATCGAGTTACAGAAAGAAGAAAAAAAGTTTTATTAATACGCTTTAAATACTAAATTTTGCCAAACTATCAAATGATTCTTATGTCCACCACGCTTCAGGTACCTGCGATATCTAGCGTTCTGATTGCCACGTGAAAAATAAAACAAAGCTGTTATGATATCTATGTCGGTAATGTTCATATCATTTCCAAAACTGGATTAAGATACATTTGTCTAATCGATCGATCGTGATTACAATGCAGAAGCAGCTAAACAGATTTATTTGCCCATCTAGCGGTCCATGATTTTGCAGCATTTTGATGAAATGCACAGACAGTGAATGAAAGAAACTGACATTAAATTAGACTGTTTTACGTAGTAAATACACTGACGGAAAAAAACCCAAACACAACGAAAAAATAGTTGTAGAGGAATGAAATGGCGGCAATACATTTGTATAGGTAACATATTTAATCGATTAAGGTTTCAAGATCACAGCTCAATGTAAGCGCGAGAAGAGCCATTTTAAATGTGAAATGCTAGTACATTAATAACCGGTGTAACTGCAAGAATGTTGAATGCAAGCACGCAAACGTTCATGCATTGTGTCGTACAGGTGCTGGATGTCAGTTTGTGGGATGAAGTTCCATGCCTGTTGCACTTGGTCGGTCAATACAAGGATGGTTAATGCTGGTTGGGGGTGACGCTGGAGTTAGCGTCCAATGATGTCCCATACGTGCTCGATTGGTGAAAGATCTGGTGATCTAGCAGGCCACGGCAACATGTCGACACTCTGTAGAGCATGTTGGGTTACAACAGCGGTATGCGGGCGAGATTTATCCTGTTGGAAAACACCCCTGGAATGCTGTTCATGAATAGCAGCACAACAGGTTGAATCACCAGACCGACTTAGAACTGTGCCGTCAGGGTGCGTGGAATAACCACGAGAGTGCTCCTACTGTCATAGGAAATTGCTCTCGAAACCATAACTCCAGGTGTAGGTCCAGTGTGTCTCGGCCGCAGACAAGTTGGTTGCAGGCGCTCACCTGGCCTCCTTCTAACCAACACACGGCCATCACTTACACACAGGCAGAACCGGTTTTCATCAGAAAACACAACAGATCTCCACTCCGTCCTCCAATGACCTCAAGCTTGACACCACTGACGTCGCAAACGGCAATGGTTTGGAGTAAGTGGAATGCACGCTACAGGGTGTCTGGCTCAGAGCTGTCCTTCAAGTAACCGATTTGTAACAGTTCGTTTTGTCACTGTGGTGGTAACTGCAGCTTGAATTGCTGCCGCAGGCGCAGTACGATGCGCCACGGCTATACGCCGTACACGGCGGTCTTCCCTCTCAGTAGTTCCACAGTGCCGGCCGGAACCCGGTCTTCTTGAGGCAGTATTTTCCCTTGTCTACCGCTGCCAACAATCATGCACAGTGGCTACATTCCTGCCAAGTCGTTCTGCAATATTGTTGAAAGAAAATCCACCTTTACGTAGCCCTATTACACGACCTCGTTCAAACTCCGTGAGTTGTTGATAATGGCTTCTTCGTCTTTTTAAAGGAATTCTTGACTAATATCAACACACTACGTCGAATCTCAACAATAACTAGCGCTCACGAACGTTACAGTGCGTATTTACAGCAAATCTGCTTTGCATGTACCGAGGGACGCTACTAGCGCCAGACATATGCGCCAAGCGAGAAATGTGCATAGACGTTATCTTACAGATGTACTCTCACTGCCTTACAACTGTCGTTTATCTAACTCAACCCCTTCTTGGTGTTGGGATTTTTTTTCCGTCAGTGTATTTAGTACAAAAAATGGTTGATAACTGTTTTATTAAAATGGTGGAGTATTGAGGGAATGCAACATTTAGACATATCGTTTCATGAATATGATACTCACTCATATATATTTTAGGGAATTTTGTAGCTTTTAATATATCTCAGTATTGCCCTGAAACCGGAACGGAATCTGGATTCTACAGTTTCTTAAAGGAAAGTATTATAGATTTAAGGCCGCGCCCTTTTCGATGTATCTGAAGTTACCGCTACGAGAGAAGTATTAGAAAACGTGGGCGTTTCTGAAGCGATAATAATATTTGAATTTGCCTACACTGTGTCTGTCAAGCGAAAATCCATTGAGTGGCTTCGTTTCCCATTAATATCCATAACACTTTGTAATTTAGTTAGTTTTAGCTAGGAATGCCCGGATATTGTTAAAGTGCAACTTTTTCTTTTTTTCAAAATTAATTTTGAATAATTTTTAATTTCTTGTTAGTAATCACTGCTTTCAAGGTCAATATTTCCGTGTAGTTTTTGACAATTGCCAAATATCAAATTTTCTAAAAGATGCGGACAAACCTGATTCTTAAACAAATGAAAACCAAAATTGTTTCCAATGTAGCAAGTTAAATTTCTACAGAAATCTTTGTTTCTTGTTAAAAAATGTCCTCAATATTACGCATCAAATGGCTAAGGACGCCCATCATCATATCTTCTGAATCTATGCATTTACTATCGGAAGTAAATAACCTCGATGGGTGGGAATCACGAATATTTCAAACTCTTTTGTTTTTATGCAAGCGGGTAAGCGAGTGCGCTGGTGTCTGTGTGATAATTTCATGCTAGCTAGTGCCGTGTACAACATACCCTAGTGGAGACTCCATTACATCCGTTGTCTGCAAACAGACGAGAGTGGTGCATAGGGCAAAGCTTTTGAAATAAAATGTCAGAATGAGTAGCAAAGGAGAAGTATTTAATAATCAATATCCAAGCTTTGATTAAACCTCATTGGCTATGAACATAACCACTTACCAACTGGGCAGGCCAATCTCTGATTATCATTGGTTGTGACTTATCACATCACTTTAAGTTAGTAGGGAAATACAAAAGCTGGGTAGGAAGTACTTCGCAAGTAACAGCAAATTTGCGAAATAAAGACAAGTTCTCACAAAATACATCAGCCAATTAGATACAGAAAGGCAATAACACATAGACGTTCATTACAAAAAGTAAAATAAGCAGTTAACGAATAAGATACCGGAGATATTAAGACAAATAACAAAAGAAAACTAATGAGAAGTGAAAGTGCAGGTTCAAAAGTAACTGCTTTATCTAAAAACGAAATATATTACTGGAAAAAAACCACTACAGAATGTACGCAAAGGAAATTTTAAACACAGACTTCAAAATCTAGATTCTGGGTAATGAGACAAAAGAAACGATGAAGTAAAGAACAAACCGAAATAATCCCTTATTAGGATGTTAAGAGGAAACAATAACTGAAAAATGACACTACGGTAAATGTCTGTCTTTGGTGTAGGATTTCCAAAATTTGGTTGGAAGCAGTCAATGTGTGTCAAGTTGTGATGCCCAAGATTACAGATCTGTGGTACCACGCAAACACCAGAGTCAGTCAACGGTTAATCAATTGGCTAACCTATGGTGTGCTGTTGTTTATTTCACAGCATTGGTTTTTCTGTGAAACTTTCTTAATTTGTGGTGGGAGGCATTTAACTAAGTAAATAAACTGAATTACATGTCTCCCACGAAAACGACAACAGCTGATTTCATTCTAATAATTTACTTTCTGATAAATATACTGTGAATTTCGCAGATGATATATGACTACATATCTTCACTGTGTTTTATAATGTTATTTCCTTCAAAAATATCTTTCGTTTAATAATATTCCTGCTCGGAAGGCTGCATACGGTGGTACCCTGGGTAAAAAATGTTATGATATAAAATAAAATATTTCCTGTCGGTCATTCCAAGTGATTGAGTATCAAACCACGAAGTTTTGAACACGATCCCGCGCACAGATCTGTAGCGAAACTCTAAAAAATGCTAAGAGTAAAGATGAAAAAAATTATGCATTATCATGAAAGCTTCTGGTGGAAAAGACTGTGAAAATAGGTAGTACCTCGTACTCTGTGTCAGTGCTTATTACAGCAAACATAAGCAATACAAAAATATTATGGACAAAAGCTATAGACAAATGCAAGTAGGACATTTTAGTATTTCCCATTTGCAATTGAAAATCGTATCTGAATACAGGCTCCGGAAAATCAACATGCATCTGGTGGATTATTTTAAGCCAATACTTTCAAACTATGGGCACCTCTGTGACATAGTGGTTACAGATTGGCCGATGGGTGGACCTTCTGCCGTCTGTCAGCCGTTGTGAAGGGTTAAGCACGTACCTTCTTTTACTGTGGTGTTTCGTAATATTGTCTTCTACCTCTTAGCTATGATTTGTATGTAGTGTGTATATGTTTCTTCAGACACCTAAAGTGCCCATAACGTTAAGGCAAGTCCAGTGGCGAGTCATAAGGTGACCCTCGGAACATCTTGATGTCGGAATCTAACACCGCTATTCACACCACGAAATGAAATGATCCTCATCTCTAACACTTTTATTGAAAAACCTTTTCCGATTTATCTTATTACAGCAAAGGATTATCTGCAAGCTGAGTAAAAATAGCCTTCGAAACCATTTACAGTCTTTTGCAAGAAAACACATTCACTACAAACACACCATATCCCAAACATAATAATGAATGCTGACGTACTGCTACGTGTAAGAAGATTTGTAATCTCCATATCGTGGAGACCGGGCTATGGCAGGAAGTTATAGGCTTGCCCAAGATATTTCCTTTCTCAGCTTTCCGCTAAATTTTTTTAAAACAATTTTTCTTTGTCTGGGAGCACTATTGCCGCAAAGCTCGAGGCAGAGCGGAGGTTCAGGATACCATCGTAATCACCTGTTGCAGATCCTCTCTACAACGCACACGTTCAAGAAACACACCGGAGCAAAATAGCCACTAAGCCTGGAAGCGCGCGCAAACAGAAAAGCTGACATGCTCACATAATTTGGCCGATCTATAATGACAAAAAACCAGACCGGGCCATGGTTAGAAGTATAGCCATAATACATTAAAAAAACCCAGCTGCAGTTTGAATCGCAGACAAAATGATCAACTGATCATATGTAGAGGATTTTAGGAAGGGAGTGTCTGACCCTAGATCTTAAGCAACCCTTAGAAAAAAAGCTAGTAGAATTGGGCAAGAGTGCCCGATAGGAAAGTGACACGAAAGCGAAGTAGAAAAAGGAAGGAACACACCCTTATTTATTACCGGGGACCAGTACCCGGGGTCCGACGGCGTAACGTGCCCATCCGACGCATGGCGGATATTTAGAAAATCAAGCGTTCGTACCTGCCTGGGATCGAACCAGAAGTCTTTTCCGTGGCAATCACGAACAATGCCAACTAGGCCACCCGCGACCTGAATCGCAGAAGCTACGATCTCAGTCCTAAATAAACGATTTCACAAACTCCCCTGAAGGATTCATCTTGCACATGGGAAGTACTTTTAACACTTTTAGGCAGATTGCGTAAGCTCCTCAGCCCGAACTTTTTGGAGCAGCATTGAACGTAGGTTTAAAAAAATTATTTTTTTTAATAAATAAGTAAAAATCATTAGAAATCATTTCGCGGTTTTAGTTTTTAAAACTGCAAGACAGGAAATTAGCTATTCGTGATGACTTGGAGCGTTTTTCAGAACCATAGCAATAGTTCCTACACTTGTATGTTTCTCAGTAAATGTTTAAGATATATCAGTTCATTTAATAAAATGTTTATACCAATGAAGATAAAGATGTATGCATTACAGTCGTTTGAGTGCAAAATATTGTGATATGATGTTGAACGTGTTTTTACTGTTCAAGAGTAAATAATTTTAAAAAGTTAGTAGACTTCGTTCTGCAATTCTTAATTATTAGAAACTAATTTGCATATTTATGGTCTATATCTTCGTAATAATCCGAGAAGGTCCTTAAACGTTGTAAAACGTTATTTAGGTATGGTGCTCTTTAGTTTTAGTCCATTGGATTGTCAGCTATTTGAAGAGTTTTTTTAGCGTTTTTGGGTTTTGCACCTTACCTTTTGTCACAGCTTTGATGTTGTTTTGGTTTCAGATGCAACTGTTAGTCATTGCGCTCTTTGGCCTATTGAGTCCCGCTCTACAGAATATTCCAACGAAACAACCAAAGTGAGTTCCGTGTTTATGTGTGTAATCATGGGGCATGTCAAAAATTATAGCTCTAGTTCCCTAAAATACTAAAATGTGCATGCGTTTAACTCTGGAGTAAATGGTTTGTTGTACATTGTATTTCAATAAAACTAGAGCAAGCATTTTAATTGAAATGTGCATATTTGTGTCACACGTAATGAAGTTCGATAATTTTGGTATTACGAAAAACAAGACAGAAGAACCTTTTAAATATCTTTAGTGTTAACCCAAATATGTTAGCTTCACCTATATTATATTCCAAGTTTCCTATAACATGCTGAAATGTCTTTTTTGATGAAAACATTGAGTGCGATCACAAAGGATAGAGCAGACATTGCGCATGAAGATGGCAATGCGTACATTACCCAAGTGTATAGGAAAATAATATCGGAAGGACATCCTTACTTATGCTTAGGTCACCGTGATTTGGCATTTCGGGAGGTATTGTGTGTTATTTAGTATATTTTCCCACTTCGTTCTAAAGCATTTTTGTAATGTTTCAGATGTGTTTTTACGTCGTACACGACAAGAATTCGACCGTTTTCGTAGTCGAGAATATTAGTTTCTTAAGTTGGAGCTCGTATGGGTTATTTGACATTTTTTGTTATGTTTGGTGATATACTAGGTTGAGAAAAGATTTTCAGTGTGTGGTGTATACCTTGAGGGAATCCCGTCATATCGAAGACGTGGTTGGAACAAAGTAATCACTCAACGAATGACCCTAGAGTGTAAGGTATGTTCTCCCTTTTCGTTTTTGATGTATTATTTTTTATTTTATCCCACTTCGTTTAAATTCGTTCCAATACGTATAATTTTTTCCCAATTCATATCAATTCAGTTCTATGTCAACCAATTCATTTTTGGTGCACCATATTTCATTTTTGCAGGAACTACAGTATTTTTAAAAATTTTAGAGTAAAGTTTTTATATATTGAGATTTTAATGTACTCAATCAGTTCCGTCCTTATGCCATACGCGGAGACCTGGAGACAACATGCAGAAAGTTCTATCACAAACAAAGAACTTTTAAAAACGAAAAATACCTGTAGGCTACAAAGAATTTCAGTTATTAAAACCCCTGTAAAATCTAGTTATTAATATAGAATTTCCAAATATCGGTAATAGAAAGCTAATATATTTTTGCAAAAGGATCTCGAAGATATTATTTGCGAAGCGTGGGGGTGCGAGTTTTTCCGGTGCATCACTGCTTGAAAGATCTTTTTTTATTTTGGATGAGTTTTTTTTCACTGTGCTATTAAGATGTGGAACTGGAAGGTAATATTGGAAGAAATTGGTCAGTATCAGTCTATGTGTACATGCTGGTGTGAACTGCATGGATTGCCTCTAAGAGTTTCGTCCAATGATTCTCAGAGTGGATATATGTCTCATCGTTTGGAGCAATAAATTATTTGTTCAGAATTGTGGAGTACAATGCCTTACTGAAAGTGGAGAAAAGTTTAATTGACTTCAATCCTATAATAACTTGAAAATACTTATTCGTTTCTATAGACTGCTTGATATTCTTAAAAAAACTGCCGAATCAGCTAAGTGTCAAATGTCTACAGTAGGCTTTTGACGCATTTTTCTTTTCATTTACTAAAATCACAAATGCATTGCTTTACGTAAATTCTATAGCCCGCAGGAAAAGTCATTACTTGTTACAAAAGTTACTTTTCTCTTTCAGTCGTTTGTTTGAACACATGTTTCCGAAATCTGACAGTAACAAACATGAGCTTCTTGCTGACATTTTGCATCCAATGTAACTAAACAAATGCTATTAAAACAACACAGAACTGAATTTATACTGAATATCATATTTAAACCATAGTAAACTGTTCGAGAACTGAAAAAGTTGAAAAATTGATGCCTTTTAGCTGGTTGCTCTTTCATATTTCATTTAGTAATGGCGTATTTGCATCCAGGCATAATAAATAATTGACTATCTAATCAACTACACACCACCTTCGTGAAAATTTAGCTCTCCCCATATATACTGATATGAGGCACATTTGTATTTTATGATGGCTAATTTGCATACCAGCATAATAAAACCCTGATTAATAAATCAAATACACAGCATCCGCATAAACTTGACCTCTCACCATACATCTGATACACTGCCGGACAACTGCTAAGGACGGATGACAATAGCAACGATAGCAACCATAAAATGGAAGGCAGGAAAATGTGGAAATTAGCATAAGTGCGGGATACAGTAAGACGTGTTGTGCGTATGCAAATTTTGGATTGCCGAACTTGTTCGTCACGTCATAGTGCTGATAAGAGATATAAAGGATTTGACGTGTATTGACCGTTGTTGTTCAAACGAAAAGTTGAAAGGGAAAGAATCATTTGACGAACTTGCAATTTTCAGTATGTCTTCCCGACATCACCTAGATGATTTTACGCGTGGCCGTATTATTGGAAAGATTGAAGAAGGGCGAAAAATAACAGATGTTCCCAGGGAGTTCCACGTCAGCCACAGTGTTGTTTCAAGGCTTTGGAAATCATTTCAAACAAATGGAGAGTGTAGCAAACGTCACTGGGGAGGTCGTGTTCGCAATACGACACCTGCAGAAGATCGGTACATAGTGCTATCAACAAAAAGACACTGGTGCAGCACAGCTAGTGAGGTAGTAAATCAGTTTATGGCTGCTACTGGCAAGCGGATCTCCCGAAAAACTGTCGCCAGACGTTTGCATGAAGGAGGACTATACGCCCGCCATCCTGTTGTGTGCATCCCATTGTCCAGACGTCACCGTACCCCACGTTTGCAATGGTGCCATCAATATCGTAATTGGACTGATAACGACTGGTCTGCTGTCCTCTTCTCAGATGAGAGTAGATACAGTCTATCGTCTGATTGTCGACGACAAATGATCTGGCGTGATAGTGGTACTGCATATTGTCCAGCAAACATACAGGAAAGGGACCGATATCCGACATGTAGTGTCATGGTATGGGCTGGCATCATGATCAATGGCCGTACGTCCCTCTATGTGCTTCCAACTGGGACTATGACTGGCCAACAATACATTAATGATGTTCTGCTACCTCATGTTCGCATGTTCCGTGGTGCTGTCGGTGATAGATTCATTTTCATGGACGACAATGCAACATGTCATCGAACAGTCGCTGTCCAGGAGTGTCTTGAGAGCGAGGATATTCAATGCCTCGTATGGCCAGCACGTACTTCAGATCTGAATCCCATTGAAAATGTGTAGGATGCTTTGGGCAGGAGTCTTGCTGGTCGCCAATGCCCTCTAATAAACAAGGACACCCTCATCCGTGCACTGACAGAGGAATGGAATAAATTACCCCAACAGCTGCTTGAAAATGTTGTGCAAAGTATGACACGACGTGTGAAATCTTGCATCGCCCTCCATGGTGGTCATATCCCGTATTGACATCTTACGCCGGAACGCCTGTCGACGATAATTGCATTTTTTCACGTTTACGTATTTTGCACGAAATGGCCTGTTTGTCCCTTGAACACGTTCCAAAGCCTTCTGGATTTCAGAGCACAATAAATTGTCTTTCTTGTAATGTCCTGGCATTCTGACGTTATTGTATTTCACTTGGCATACAACCACACTTACTTTTTTATGCGCTATATAGCCGTTTATGATCCGTCCTTAGCAATTGTCCAGCAGTGTATTAGGATTTTCGCATAAACTGTAATTTTTGTTACACAATTCATGCTTTCAAAATAATTAAATATAATTTATTATTTTATTAAAATACTGTAACAAAAATCGATTCTTCTGTAATCCGTTGAAACTTCATTTTTTCTGGTAATTTGGTTAAATTTTGATTAATAAAAAACAAATTTCATTTCAAATGTAATTTGTGTACCATTCTGGAAGCTACATGGCAACAAATGGATCTAATTTGTCCTAAATTATAATTTTGAAATTAAACATTTGCCAAGTAAGTCCAGTTTAATTTGGGGCAAACTTAACTTCGAAAGCTCCCGGGTAATACAATGAAAACTCACGGCGTATATCACGTGTAAATTCAAGAGTTTTTTCTGCAGACTCCTGTCGAATCAAGGACACCCCAAGTACTCGTCTGAAAATTACGCTGTAAAAATACACTAAGAAACTCAAGCAAGATTGCCAAACAGCTACTTAGAGATTCGAATCTGATTTACTACATCAACAGAAAAGCATCTGCGCTCTAATGTAGTGCGATGAGATGTTTACTCCTTATCTTGTAAATGTACTTTCCTTTTCTCACATTAACATGTTGCTTTCTTTTCAACGCGTCGTGTTTTTGCTTCAAATCGTTTGGCTCACCGTTTGATTATCCTCTCTGGTATTGTTTGGGTTGGTACCCTGTTACTGTTCCCTACACTAAATACCAAAGCATTTGACTTACATACATTTACTTTTCTTTCTTGGTCACCGTTTTCCACTGCAGTCCAAAGTGATATACTCTCAAAAACGTTTGCTTGGGATGTACTGATCAAATTATTTACACAATAAGAAAAATCGATGCTACCTAAATTAAGAAAATAGTCGCTGGTGTTTTAACTATTATTTACGTGTATGCAACGTGTTGTGATGTTCTATCTAAGTTTGGTTAGCGCATTGTAAAAACTTCAAGTTCTGAAGTATCTTATTGAACAGGTGCCTCAAAGTTTTACCATCTCCAGGATAATTAGATTAAATAACCCTTGTTCATGTGTGTGTATGTGTTAATCCAAAGCCCTATCTACCAATGCATCACCAACAGTGTTTTTCAATGCTTTAAAACAAGTTGTATCAGATTTTTGTACCTCATTTAATTCTGGAGATATCCTCTAGTGTCTCTTCATTTCTATGCACTAACGTCCTGTTTTCCTCATTTAAGCTCTCACTCATTTTCTTGCTGCAAAACTGCTTGAAACAAGTTCCTTCATTCTGAAGCTTGCATTTTAAGGTCCATGCTGTATTTGATTTCAGTATACTTTACCTTTTGGTCCCATGTATAAATGAGAAAATTGGGTCCCGGAATGGGAAATGAGCTTATACTAAAGGCAGCGTGTAATATCAATAACTTGCTGAACTATGAAGCATCCGGTTTTAAGGAGTTGTGCACCAGAGAACAGAGTAAGTTCCCAAACGAACAAAATGTAAAAACAGTGTATACAAAAAGTTCACTCCAAGGGCCATCTCCTGAACTGTAGGAAATACACAAATTTAAAAACCTTTTTTTTCAAATTTGGACGACGTGCTATCTGCAACATATTGTGGGAATCGACCCTGGGCTAACAACAGAAAGTTATTAAATGCTATTACTTTGACAGCAGATATACAGTCAGGTAACTAGTAAAAATAATGCTACTTCTGAACTTACCAGTTTTTGTGATGAAACAACAACACTTAGATGGAATTTCAGAACACGAAGTTAAAGTACCAGGGACAATGGTGAAAATCTTTCAAATACGTGGAGAAAATGTAAATAAACAATGTCATCACTCTTTGCACGTTTTAAATAACAAACACACAGCAACCGAAAAAATGTATTTCGACATCGCTGAGATCGAATCTATATCTCTCGATAACTTGCCAAGTGTTTTCGCTTTACGGTACGGTGCCAACGATCCACTGCGCTATGTGTGTCGATTGCTGAGCCCATCACGATGGATTTGTGAAGTAAGATTAACACACATAGCGCCGTGGATTGTTGGCACTGTAGCGTAATGCGAACGCAATCGGCTACCCTTCGTGAGATCTCGGTTCGATTCCAGCGGTTTCGAAATACAATTTTTCGGTTGCTGTGTGTCAAAGGAGAACTTGGAAAGAGCGATGACATTTCCTATGTATAAAGACATACATGCTTTGCATTACATATATCAGTTCTTTTACTTTGACATTGCTGAATGTTATGTGATCTGTCACGGACAGACTACAGAAATGTTAGTCGCAACTTCATACCAAAAAAAAAATTAGCCATAGTTTATATAGTGTATCTTTTTTACATAATAGTGCAGAAAAAACGTATTTGTATGCTATACTTCAAGAGAAATCAGAAATTGTTTCGTTATTCTCAAATGTGTTAATCGTATGAGTATAAAATATGAAGAAGAAATATCGAAATTTTGTGTGGTAACGATCGAGCCACACTTGAGCTGTAAAACATTTAATCCGTCGTCGGTTCAGCATTTTTATTTCAAAAGAGATACACAAATAAAGCTTAATGCGAAAATTTATTCCATTGCGTATTGTTTTAAAGTCAAAATGAAGGTAAACACTATATATTTTGCACTGTTTTTGAAGAACTTTTAGTTTTAAAGTTCCATAAAATTGGCATTCGGATAGTATTTTTCTTTTTTCTCAATTTCTGTCTTAATATATGAATATAACATTTTACTCCGCACAGAGTTAACCTAACTTTCAGAGCCTTTTGCATCTTGGTAATTACCCTTCAATCATATAATAAAATGTTGGTAAAATTTAAAAAAAGAAAAAAATACGGACCCGAAATTAAATTTTTATACTAAATCATTTAAAGTATTTTCAAGCATTTATTAAAGAAATTGTTAATACGATCCTTTGCTGCTCTACAGGACAACACGTCACAAGCTTTGGTAACTTGAAATTCAATTTATTTGATCTTGTCTGTACGACTATCACTTCTGAAAACATATTTCTGTTCTTTTCTTCATTTATATTTCACCTTTCTTAGCTATTACTTTGCAGTTTTGTAAATTTTGGTTCATATTTAACATAGGCTATGTTGCATATGAGAGCATTGTACTGTACCGCTCGTTAGGTTTTCTGGTGTCTTTTGACACCTGGAGAAATGAAAGAATCTTAATACTGCCGAGACTTTCCAATTTAAATAAATTCGTACCAATCAACTGTATGAATGTAACTGAATTCAGAACTCGAAACTAATAACACTGAACAACATCATCACTAATTTCCAGCACATAAATGGTAATATTGAATAACCAATAGTGGCGGCATATACATCATATTTCATGGTTTATTTTGTTGTATCTCATCCCAGCTCTGATATTTAGATGCGATCTGAAAGATAAATAAATAAAGGTGTCACACACACTGCTGTTTATAGAAATTGCAAAACAAAGAAGGAAACAAGCAATCAGAATAAAATTTATGGGAATGATTAGTTATGGTGCAAGCTGAGAACGATCAAAATTATATATCGATTGATCGGGAAGATCGAATGAAACAGAGTTTTGATTGTCGTCTGCGTTACTGCATTCCATTCTGCTTCTACACGAATCCACAATTCGTTAGTTGTGACAGGCGGCTAGGCTACGCTAGCCAGTAGTTGCTTCATGACTCTCCAGACGTTCTCCATAAGCGACAAATCTGACGAGGGAGCAGGCCAGGAAAGACGAGCGACTTCATGCGCACAGAGTATGTCTTGGACAGTACGAGAAACATGGAGTCGAACATTGTCTTGTTGTAAGACGGCCCCCGCGATCTTTCAAACGAAGGGTAGAATTTCAGCTTCCAACACTCCCGTAATGTAGCGTTCGCTGTTCAACGTGCCAGTGATGCGAAACACGCGAGTGCATGAATGAAACACAGTGGCGTCCCAGACCTTCACGCTCGGCGTGGGACCGGTATGGCGCTGCATGTTACAGCATTCCAGTTGTCGTGCATCACGGCATCTGTGAACAAGGATTTGCCCGTCGTGATTTATTAGATCGAATCTGGAATCGACCGAAAGCACAATGGTTTCCCATTCAGCATTCTAGTTTCGACGTTCGTGGCACCACTGCAATCGTTAGCGCCTATGTTTCAGAGTCTAGAGACGTCGCAGCAATGCAAGGTAAGCAACGTAGCCTATCTTCAGCAATAGATGACGAACAGTGCCTGGCAGACTTCGGACGATGCGTGACCATCCTCCACTGTTGCGCAAGGGTCGTGGATGGTGTTCTGCGCGATGTTATTGCTATACGGTGAAAGTGCCTGTCATCATAACCTGTCTTGCGATTTCGGGCTCCAGATCCTGCATGACGATGAGCAGAACTTCGTGCTGTCCATTGAAGCCATGTATGCATAAAGCATGCAGCAATATCACGGCATGATAAATCACCTTCTCTGAGTCCAACGATTGTACATCTTTCAACTTCCGTGAAGTGTTCGTATGATTATTTTCGTCCTGCTACGCTTCAGGTTTACGTGTTCACAACTGCGTAAGGTCGCGCTTAATGACAACAAGTTTACAAACCTGGTCTCTGTACGCTTTCCTTTATATCTCATGATGTAAGGTTTCAGATGGCGTTGCACGCGCCTCATATTTTCATGTGCGCTGCAAGTGTAATTACTTGCATCTCCCATGGAACCCTAAATTACGTGCCCTATACGGTGCCCTAAATTACGTGCCCTATACGGTGCCCTAAATTACGAGCAAAATTACGTGCAAATCTGAGTATTCTTTCACGGTGTCGCAATTTCTATTAGCAGCAATGTATTAAGATAATACAACCTTTGTCAAAAATATTTTATTTCTTTTGTCGACCAAAGTTTCCTTGGGTTCTGACTTAGCTTCATTAGGACGAAGAGGTCAGACCCCAGTGAAACCTTAGTCGATCAAAACAATTAAAATATTTGTGACAAACGATGTATCTCTTAACATGCAGAGGACATTTGAGTAAGGTAGGTACAAAACAAATTATTTTAATTTTTAGATAAACGGATGACACTATTTAAGCAAACACGGTACCAGGTCTTCAAGTTGAAAAAAATATTGTCTTTGGTAGACGGGTTACGAACTGGGACTCAAAACTGATAGACTTTCCTCTCCGAGAAAAGGGTAATCATTGTATATTCTATAAATCCTACCCACAGGAACATCCCTTGTCAGAAATTTGTTGCCATTTTTAATGAAATAGTACATTTTTGTACTTTTTCAGAGATATTCTTCGTTTCTCTGTTCACTATATTTTTCAAATCAAAAAAATTATGTAGATCTGAAAGTATCATTAACAAGAAATGCAGTCAAGTACGTTCTGAAAATTACTATTAAATTTTTAGAAAAAAATTATCACCAGGAATTAAAGTTATAAGTGCGAGTAACCCATAACTCCATATTGTTTCGCTAGGGTTAAAATGAAATACTGAAACAATTGAAACTATTGCGTGAAATCGAACACATGTTTGATGAAAGACAGATTTCTCCAAAAAAAAAGGAATATAAATACTTAGTAAAACCTACGGAATGTTTAAGTTATAGAACAATGGCCGCACATTCAGCATGTGGTGTCAGTTCACTGGTTAAATCATATCATAGTAGCCCTTATTTGCCATATGACAGACATTGCATGGGGTTTGAAAAGTTTGGGTTGTTTCTTTCAGGTAAAAAAACCCTATTAAACTTGCCTTTCTTGTTTCATGGGAAAACGTTTGTCCAGATAAGAGTTCAAGATCACGATATTATGTAAATCCAAACAAAACTTCCCACCATTTCGCTGGCAGGAAGTGCTTTCCACACCACTGCTATATATTAGGGTTAACAGATAAATTGAAGTTTCATAATTAAAATAAAATTTCAAAAGAATAAAGTAAGATTAATATTCAAAAGAAAATAATATACATAATTGTTTTCTTTAACTAAGTTTCATACATGCTTTATATGAGATAAGTCACAAATTCTTTTGACGCAAATAAATATCTAAAATGTCTTTTTCAGCTAAACAATTTCAAAATTCGATCCTTGCAATTACGAAATAATTTAGATGACAGCAACATTCTTGGAAATTGTGTAACCGTTAACATTCAATTTTCAATTATTTTTCTTTCTTCTGTTTAAAGAATAGCATGTAATTTTGCTTATTTAGAATGCTGATTTATTACGAAACACTGTACCACACACTTCGGAATTAATGTTATATATGCGTATTCGAGTAGTTATTTGTCTTTAGGCCAGTATATATCTTTTTTGTTCTTCTTATGTACCTGAAGAACACTGCTCAAAAGAATTAAGGGAACAAGACGCATAGTAAGAACACAAACATGTGCGAGTGACGTTGTTGAACATAAAACATTGATTTTTTTGAAAAATGCAGTGTAATATTCCGTAATATGGGTTTAAAAAAGCACATTAGCGATTTATTATTCAGCGTTATCATTCAATACACATGATCCGACATGCTGTAACACACTATGCATATATGTACGTAGGTCGCTAAAAAAGTAAGAGACTGACGTCATAGCACAAAAATTATCCACGCTGAAAAAATGCAGCTGTCTGTGTCAGAACGCCTTAAAGGTCAGTCAAGTGAAAACGTGTCGTTTGAGCCCTACGCTAGTCCATTCTTATTTAGGCAGCGCAGGGTTCAGCCGTGGCTCTGCAAAATAGTACTAATTTAAAACTGGAGCAAAGAGCAGCTACAAAAGTTTGAGTGCGTTTGAATAAAACCGAAACAGTAACGCACGAAATGATTAAAATTGTCTAACAGGATGATGCTTTGTATTGTGCAAGAACGTTTGAGTGACAGAAGAAATTTATGAATGGTGAAGAGTGTCTCGAAGATGTGCCACGCTGCGGTAGGCCTTCGACATCAACTGGGGAGGTTAATCTCAATATCAGAGACCCTCTTACTCTTCATAACATATTTTTGATTTTGAAAGCAAAATTGAGTTTGCTTCACGAAGTCAGTCATGTAAGTCTAAATTTGAAGTAAAAAAAAAAAAAAAACAGGGTGTTCCGATAAATTCCTCTAGTAAATTAGAGAATTGCAGAAAATGTAATAATTTGTTAGACCACTAATGATTTAGAAATAATGATACGAATTGAGTTTAATCAGCGAATTATACAAGTGAAATAGTCTTTTCTTTTCTCAAATACACATACACCGGACACTGAGTTACAAACTTTTATGCAATGCTGGTTTACACATTTTTTATCCCGAATTACAGCACTATTAAGACTTGGCATAAATTCCACAAGGTGTTGAAGTGCACTAATGTTTGTATCGTAAAAGGCGTTCACGGAAGATAATTTTTTTCACACATCTGTTTTTTTAATTCACATACCGCCATTCTGATGGCCAGGAAAGTTGGTGGAAGTCGTTCTCGTGTTCGCAGAACCACTGCTGAGAAGAAATTACACGATGGGCAATAGTATTGTCGTCCATGGAACAGCCTTAATCTGAAAGATTAAAATTCACATTGTTAGAGAGATTTGATCTGCGACAGAGTTCAGATAATCCTGGGAAGGTACTTGAACTTCCAGCAATATCTGAGGTCCCCTTTACGTTCCATCAGACTAATCCCTCACGCCGTAACACCAAGTCCAAGAACTTGTAGTGTGTTTTTAAGACAAGCTGTGCCCGTTGATTCTTTGGAGCTCCAGCCAAATTCTCTGTCTACCGTCCATACAGAATAAAGTTTATCGCAACTCGTCAAATCGCATGGCTTTCTTCCAATCGTTCAGTGCCCAGTTACGGTGTTCCTGACACCATTTTGGACGAACTTTTCGCTTTTCGGTGCTTCGCAGGAATCAATTGTTTCCGTATAGGGATATGACACTTTGCCAAAATCTTTCCTTTAAAATCGCTGCACATTGTTCACAAAGATATGGGTAATAAACAGTCTTCGTTGAATGCTGCGGCCATCTGCTGTACGCCGGAAGTCCTGCTTCTTCGTACAAACCTTCTCAGATGACTGCAATCTTGTTAACCAGGAATTGTCGTCACGACGCAGTTACGCCATTGCTTTCGTATAAAACCAGGCTGCTACATGACCATTTCTGCTTGCGCCGTGCAGAAAGATTTGGGTGCTACTTGGTTCTCGTACATCGGTCGCTTAAAATGTTAAAGAAACTGCAACTTTGATGTAAATTATCAATCACTGATGGAAAAAGTCAAAGCACTTTTACTTTTGTCTTTTTTTTTGCTTTACTCGATGTACATATGACTTAAATAGAGACCAAAAGGGTCGTTTACGGCGCTTACATATACGTTGAATATATACTAAGGCGCTTTTTTCGTATATCTGTACTTCGGTGTACAGCTTAGATTTTCCATCAGCTCAAGTCATAAAGGATATGTAAGTACAGCCATAGTAGAACACATCTTTTAACATGCATTTAGAAATAAAGTGATTATGCAAAGACAAAAAATATTGCGGATGTTACAACATATAATAATAAGAAGATGAACGGACTTACTTTCGAGCATGATCACGTGTAACTGAACCGCACACGGGCCTACAACCAGCTAACACCCACCTTGACGAAACAATAGAAATAGCACCCAGTTATGTTTATAGATAATTTTTTTTTATATATATATATATATATATATATATATATATATATATATATATATATATATATATATATATATAAAAGGTTTAGGTCCAATTCACATTAAGTTGTATGGAGCGAAGAAGAAGTAGATAGATTTGGGGTAGGGTCCCCTGATTGGAAAGGTTGAAAGAAGAATAGGAAAATAGAGTTGTAGATTTATACTGCTAAAAGTGAGCGCAAGAGATTTGCACTTTTAACAGTTAAGAGAAAAGTAACAGCTGTTAATGCCATTATGATGTGATTGATAAAAATTATTTCAACGTCGTAATAATAGTTATATTTTTTTTTCAAAAATTCTAATTCTTTTAGGTGGATGAAACCCAAAATTACAACAAAACATCCCTTTTTCCAACGTTATACCATCTGCCTTTGATCAACCATGAGATTATACACGGAGTGGCCACTTTATTATGACCACCTGACAGTTTTAAGCAAATGAGCTATGACAGCACGCTGTTGCCACTAGAGGGCGAGGCTAGTATAAAAAGGGAAAGCTTAGTGCTTGCGACAGTAGTAGAGGTGATGTTTGGGTGACGAGATTGGTAAAAGAGTGCAATTTGACGGACTTTCAACGTGGAATGATTGTAGGAGCTCGGAGCAATTGAGCGAGTATCACAGAAACCGTCGCATTCGTGAAATATTCCAGAGTAGCTGTTGTTAAAGTGTTTAAACCCTGGAATGTCAGCCAAAAAACTGGGTCTCCAAGTGCAACGTGTGGTCGTCATCGACTGGTGACTGCTCGGGCGAAACGGAGAGTGTCCAGACTGGTAACAGACAACAGAAGGGCAACAGCGCAGCAAATTACAGATCATATTAATCAAGGATCCCTCAAGTGATCTATGCACGCACTGTTCGCCGTACACTACATCGGATGGGATATGGCAGCCGAAGGCCTGTTCGTACACTTTTGCTGTCTGCAGTTAACAAGGGAAAACGTCTCCAGTTCACACAGGAGCACAAGGATTGGACAGTCGATAATTTGAAACATATTATGTGGTCCGATGAATCACGTTTTCAGTTTCACCATGCCGATGGCCGAGTGAGAATTTGGCAGAAACAGCAGGAAAGAATGGACCGCAAATGCATTGCTACAACCCTTCAAGCTGGTGGAGGCAACGTTATGGTTTGGAGAATGTTTTCCTGGCATGCTTTGGGCCCTTTAATTCGTGTTGATAAACGTCTGACTGGCACATCATATCTATACATCGTTAGGGACCAAGTGCATCCTATCATGTGGATGGTTTATCCCAATGGCGATAACTACTTTCAACAAGATAATGCGTCCTGCCAAAGTGCTCGTATTGTACAGGATTGGTTTCTGGAACATGCCGGTGAGTTTACTTTGCTTAGGTGGCCCCCATAATCTCCAGATCTCAACCCCATATATAATTTGTGGGATGAAGTTGAACGAGCCATCAGACAGCTGGATCCACCACCCTGGAATCTCACACTCCTGGAAAGTGCCATTCATCAAGCATGGTTTCAGATCCCACAAACAACCTATCAACATCTTGTGGAGTCTATGCCTCGAAGAATCGACCCTGTATTAAATGCAAAGTGTGGTCCAACAAAGTACTGAATGGTCATAATAAAGTGGCCACTCAGTGTATTTACCTTAAGCGGTCCATGGTTGTGACCTCGTGTCTGTTCACCCAAATCTAATTTTTCAAAGGGCAGGATGTTTGCCGTAACAGATGTGCATATCTGATATATTATGATTCCAAAAAATAATTTACCGACACTTTTAAGACAAGAATTACTCAACTAACCACCCTAGCCAGTTATTGTCCATAAATATTCCCAACTGCGGGGGAAGGCATATCTCAAAATCTAACTGCTTCAGGTCACAAACCTACATTAATATCTTGCGCGGTAAGTAAGAAGCTGTGGTTTTTCGAAATCTGGAAAGTTTTTTTTCCTAGACAGTAAAGGGTAGATTAAAAAATTACTCCAATTCGTAAGATTTCGTTTTGTCTTATGTTTACATTATCTTCATTTAGATGCAGAGCTAATAACTTTCTTCCTCCATGTGGGTTTATGAAAACGTGGCGGCGAAATACACGCGAAGTACTGAACTAGTTATTGCTATATATTTGGAAAACCACCTAAAAAGAAAACAAAGAAAAAATTATTAGCTCTTTCCGTGGAAGTATATACAACACAGTGTTGTTTCAAGTAAAGACCATAGGGATGTTTTATTTAGCATAATTTTAAGTGCTACTAAACACTGACATATTTCAGATTCGTATGCATTACGGCTCTTAGGCATACACTTTTCCGCCTGTTCAATTATTATGAAATTTTATGGCACCAACGTTCTGCACCGTGGAACATAAAAGCTCCTTGATATCTGTAGTTACTGTGCCCGTTTATGTTTACGTGTTTCGTCGTTTTGAAACTGTGAATGCGGTTTGTATCATGCATTCATGTATTTTAGATCGAATATTTCACACGTCTTTGATATATAAAATTTAAAAAATGTCATTTGATCTAGGTTGACTACCATACGCCATTAGCTTACATGCAACGAAATCGAATATTCTGTAATCTGTTTCAGTAGTGGTAAAATAGCTTTAACTTCAGTGCAAATGAAGGAAGCAAGATGCATACAATATTTCTGCAGAACTGTGTGTCAAAGGATTTCTCTTCTAAGGTGACGTAGAAACCTACATCCTGACTGGATGACACACCGCTAAATATTTACTGATCGCGAAAAAAAACTCTAAGGGATTTTTTAACGTTAAAGAAGGTGCACCAATTTTATTTTCGAAGTGACTTGCATCACTTTAAGGCAGTTTTCCTCAACTAATTTTTGTAACTGCTTCCACTTTATATATATACCTTTTCTTTTGGTTAATATACGGAACATATACTCTGAGAAATAATATCATCGCTCTCAGTGCGTAAACATAACTTTTATTTTAAGCAAATCTCCATTTCCTCACAAATCCTAATTCCAGAAACGGCGACTTCACATATACATCCTAAGTAAACATTGGGGATCAGTATTTAGCCAGATTTTCCAATTTTAGGGATGCTTCCACTTTTACAAGAATGATACTGAATATTCCTTTACATTTAGAACATGTTAATTACAAATAAAAATATGAGGTAAGAACTAAGAAATGTAGGAACTATTGAGCATATGGGATGTGTTATCTGGACTCTTATATCTCGTTTTTCAGTACCCAATATTAAAGCATCACTCAGCATCATTGTTTAATAGGCTGTTCAGAATCATACGAAACGCATTATCACCTACCTCGCTGGAAAAAAGGGGTTTGTCAGCATTTTTCTTAAGTCTGGTATATAAAATGCAAGAGACCTTATGCTGACATCGTAGTTCATGTTCATCTTACTGAGTTTGTAAGACACATTTGGTATGAAGATTTGAGCACAGGTAGCAAAGCTCAGGCATAGGAAGATCAGAGCCTCTGATTTTGGCATTTTGTATAAAATTACGTATCTCGTTCAGTGTGTATCCTGCATCAATTCCAATTCAATGACTACTGTGATCAAGAATGGATTTCGGAAGAGACAACGAATGCTCTTCTAAATCGAGAACGGAAGATAGCTACTTTTAAATTCTGCCTGACTGAATGAAATTCGGACGATAACGTTGGGGACAGACGTGGCTTTATTCTAAACTTGTGTACAAAAAAGTGTTGTCTGGAGACTTGCTCAGTAAAACATCCAAATAACGTAAGGAACAGTTGTGTTCAAGCTCCATAGTAAAATTGATAGTAGGATGTAGAGTATATCTTTGATTTTATCGAGGAAACTCAAGAGGGCCTCCTTTCCGTGAGGCCATACTGAATATACGGCGTTCCCATAACGTAGCCAGGTGGTAGGCCCTATGGTGATCCTGGAGAATATATTCCGTTTGGTTGGACGAAGAATTTCTTTTGCGAGGGTGGCTGAAAACGAATACCAATCGGAGCGCCTTTGTTCTGTTTACAGACTTGTCATTCGAAACTGTAGCCTCTAGTATTTGAGAACAAGTGTACATTAACTTGAAGATGCTGATTCATGACTCCTGCGTATAAAATGGTAAAGCAAATATTTTTCTGCAGAATTCTTGGAAATGATGTGTCTCATTTGATTACCGGGCTTGTGGTGCTTAAGTCTTTTGTCACCAAATTGGCAACTGATGAGGGATACAACTTGAACCAGATACAAAACTTTATCCAAAAGGCCAAACTCAAAGGTTCTAATCTTCTTATTCCAGATCTTTGCATCCTGGGCTCAATTCCCTACATGCCAAATGTGTTTTATAAAATTAAGAACGCCCTCAAGGAAATGAACTACGGTGTCGGCATTAGGTCTCTTCAATGTTAATATACCATGCTTACGATAAATACTGAAAAAAAACGTCTTTTAAGCGAGACAGGTGTTAATGCGGTCCTCCTACATTATCCGGATGGCTGCAGAATATACTACGTTGGAATGACCAAGCGTTTGTGTTTTAGTATCAGAATAAACGAGCATAAAAGGATACAATAGACGGTAAAATAATCACGGCCCTATGCAGAGAGTCGAATTTAGCTCCGCTACACCAATATATGATGATATGAAGAAATTAGCTATTTACTCCCCCTAAATCTACAGCCATTGTAGAAACTTTGGAAATCATTAGCAAAAGTGACCTTTGTAACAATAGAGTCTCTCTGGATTTGTCACGAATTTGGAAGCAGCTCTTAGAGTAATGCTGTAACATCTTCAAGACTCATAAAGAAAACGAGTTATTTAAACCTACAACACATAACATTTAATAATTAAATATACACCGAAATATACTTATACCCTCATCGAACTTTTTCACAAGTCAAAAACCAAACCTATGCGTCGCCGCATACAGCGCGCTCCCTCGTCTGTAAGTTCTGACGTCAGCTCGGCCGGAAAAGGAATGGCACAATGTCATTTTGCTACCAGAATACTGCATACTAACCAACGTGACGTCTCATGTCTTTGAATGAAAATTGAATTGTATCTGATGGTTTAGTGTCAATTCAAGTCCCCGCTTTCAATATATTGTAGCGTTCTATTATTAAGATTGCATTTTCTCTCTGTCTTATTTAAAAAAGGGATCTGGTTGATGTACGAAAGCTTGAAAACGTATGTTTATTCTTATACCAATAAATCGGATTTCTATTATAGTTTTACTGTAGTTGGTGCTCAGTTTCTTGTTAGTAATAATTGCATGTATTATCAAAACAAAATCAGGAATAACTCAAAACCGGTCTCCAGATCTTAAGAATACCATGAAGCGTCATGCAAGTACGATCAAGCGTAAAAGTGAACCTGACAGCATATGAATTTGAAATGTAAAACAGAAAACGAAGTGAATGCTATATGTGATGCACGAGGTACAAAAACTGAATTTCCGCAACATACCAGCAGAAGAGCTGTAACTAATTTCTCAATCTTAATATATAAATATACTACATTGGAATGGCCGCTTGGCCATTCCAATGTAGTATATTTGAATATTAAGCCCTCTTAGAAACCATTTAAATTGAATTGTAGCACATAATAGATTAATGTTTCAAATATTTCTTCAATACCAAAGTACAAGCCATCTTTTACCGACCGCAAATGTGTTTTCTACTGATGCTTGGTTCCATCGATCTGCTGATGCGGTTGTTTCATTTTGTTTGCCAGAGTATAATTGCAGATATATCACAAAGTTTGCAGATATTAGCATTTGGAATGTATGAGAGTGAACATTACCCTTTCACAGCATTTAGATAAACTTCATCCTAAGTACAAGGTGCCCAAAATTAAAGAGACAAACACAAAATCATGAATAACTCAAAACCCACACGACAAAGTATAATGAAAGCTGGTACGGATATGAATTCAATAGGCGAAATATTAGAGGTAGGGCTGATAGGCAATTGACGAAGACACCCCCAAGCAGAGTGGAATAAACCCAAACCGAAAACAGGTAAACAAGACAATGGAATGGTTTTCCAACAGTGTATCGCAATTGACGAACATGGGTAAACTTGGTGATCTGAGCCACTTTGATCATGGACGCATTGTCGGTACCTGAACACGGATTATTCTATCCCCCATATACTAACAATTCTAGGGTTCCCAAGGACAACTTTATGAAGAGTGTACCGCGAGTATACCATCGACAGACGTACGAGCGCCAAGAGAACAAGCTGTGGCTTTCCACACGTCATTGATGACCGGGATCGACGTAGATTATCTATGCTGTTACAGGCCGATCGCTAGGCAACGGTGGCGTAAATCATATACAGGTTAAAACTGGAGATCCCAGCAACGTCATCGAGCGTACGGTACGACGCTCGCTTCGTACCCTAGGCTACGGGGGACGACGATTTACTCGTGTGACACTTGATAGCATGTCATCGGAAACTATTCCTCGCCTGGTGCTTAGAACATCAAAACTGGATATCTGCAGAGCGACGCCATGTCGTGTCGTCAGATAAATCCCACTTTCATCTGTACCGAGCTGGCGGGAGAATACGGGTGTGGAGTTGACATTATGAGATCATGGCCCGTCGTGCCATGTCGGTTTTCTTCAAGGCGGTGCAGGCTCTGCCATAGTTTGGCCTCTGTCATGGTTTGGCTTATGTCCTGGTTTGGCTTATGTCCTGGTTTGGCTTATGTCCTGGTTTGATCTCTGTCATGGCTTGGACTCTGTCATGGCTTGGCTTATATCATGGTTTGACCTCTGTCATGGTTTGGCCTCTGTCATGGTTTGGCCTCTGTCATGGTTTGGCCTCTGTCATGGTTTGGCCTTTGTCATGGTTTGACCTCTGTCATAGTTTGGCTTATGTCATGGTTTGACCTCTGTCATGGTTTATCATCCGTCATGGTTTGGCTTATGTCATGGTTTGGCCTCTGTCATGGTTTGACCTTTCATGGTTTGTCTTCTGTCATGGTTTGGCCTCTGTCATGGTTTGACATCTGTCATGGTTTGACATCTGTCATGGTTTGGCCTCTGCCATAGTTTGACCTCTGTCACGGTTTGGCCTCTGTCATGGTTTGGCCTCTGCCATAGTTTGACCTCTGTCACGGTTTGGCCTCTGTCATGGTTTGACCTTTGTCATGGTTTGAGCAATACTATCACTTATTCCAGTCCAGGGCACATTTTCTACGTGGGAAACACTTCGAAAACGACAACGATATTGAACTTGAGATCCACGACATTTTCGCCTCCAAATCAGGGTTGGGAAAAACCGCAATTGAATTAATCGGTAATACATTACATCGTAATGGTAACGGGAAAAATAACTTAGAGTTACCATTACATGGTAATTGTGAACTGGTCAATAGAATTACATGGTAATTGTAATGACATGTAGCAGTTACCCATTATAATCGTGATGGTTAATGGTTAACTATATGTTGGTAATTGCCCAATAACTTATTGGTAAAAACACAACATGAAATATCCAGCAACCAGTACACCTTTAGACGCTGTGTAGGTTATTTGACAATTGTTCCACCCCTCGTACCTTAAATGCATGTATGTAGGTATTGGAGATTGTACATGTATGACATGAATAGTTGCTCCGTCTTTGCAGAAAGTTAAGTTATTTGAACGAAATAATACATATAAAGTAAGTACGAACGGGATGTTTATTTCGATTACAGACACTCATTTCGTCCATCTCCAGTACATTATTCTCGTCCTTTACATACGTTTCACTGTCCAAAATACATACGTTTCACTGTCCAAAATACTTACCCCACTATAGCCACAAGCACATATTAGCACTACACTCACAGTTCAGCAACTCAGCGTGCACTACCGAATATTACAGAAATTTCGGAACTCTTGACAATTTTGCCGTATTTATGAATTGTTTTTGTCCATTACTTGTCCAATACGAACACTGGACTAGCAAATGACTAACTCCTTTATATATGCTTCACCACAGGACTTCTGGAATTCTCTTGATTTACATAAAGCTCTCCACCTTCCTAATGCGCGATCATTCTGGAACATTCTACAAACTTCTAACCCATTCTTACCGCTTCTAGAACACTCTACACGACACTTCGGTCTCTGTCTGCTATGTTACATGGCTAACTGTTCTAGACATAGCTTTTGGCACACGTACATTTCTATGAACAATTAGTATGAAACTATTATTTGCAGATTGTGTAATTTCATTACAAAATAATTCCAATGCGTTTGAATGGCATTATTAAATAACTGAATTATATCCTCTTCATTGTAATTCATTACAAATTAATTCAATTACCTTGCGCAAACCATACTTGGGATTACATTGTAATGCATTACCTTTATCTGCATTACTTTTGTAATGCATTCTTTACCTTGTAATGCATTACACGTTAATTGTAATCTGTACTTCCATTACTTTGTAACGCATTCCTGCCTAACTCTGCTGGAAACCAAAGGACTTTTCTCGCAGAGGGATTGGGAACATGGCGTCACTATCGTTTAGGACCATTGGGCGCGAAGGACTCTATTTGGAAGATTGAACTTTTATGTTGATACATGGTACACGCTTTCATCAACTGTCTGAACTTTCTTGCATTATTACGTCACTCAGGTGAGCAACAATGCAAGAAAGTTCAAAAATTATTTTTCCATAGAAAAAACGTAACTAGGACACGTGGGGTAGTCTTCTACTCAGAGATTAGTTAGCCTGTCATTAGGATGATGGAACAAATGTAAATACGTCCAACGGCTGTTACTGCCACTAATCCCTATGACTTGCTTTTTGTATTAATGCATACATAGTTGTCCCACATTGATTTATGCAGGCTCACACACTTCCGCATATTCTTGAAGGAGTTCTAATATATTTGTTAAGTTGAAATGTGTAAATAATAAAGAGCGAAACGCTATTAAAAACCTAAGAAATGTGAACGGTTATCTGCTGTACAGATACCGCAATGCATAACATTACGAATTTTTATAATTTTAAACTGCCAAATGTACTTGTGCTTAGGAATAGACATGTGGAACTTCTCTTTCAGCCACTGTTTCCCTATATTTCCCATGTTGAACCTCACATTGGAAATGACTTTCAACGCTTGCAAGCTCCACCGGAACATGTTGCCAGATTTCTTCATATAAAAGATATCAACAGAAGAACTTATGCAGGTAAAACATTCGTAGTTTGCAAATCTTACAATATTATCTACATTTGTGCCTATAGAACATTGTAAATGATAATACAACCTTGTAAATGCAGTGTGTTGCTATCAAAATTGTCAGCTGACGTTTTTAAAAGAATTTTCCTGAGAAACGTCAGGCAACAGTGGGGATTGCAGAAATTCCCGGGTATTTTACCCACATTTTTCGCATATAAGATTAAAGAAACATCAGTTGAAGGCATTTATTTTTTGTTCTTATAAATACCAAAAAGAAATGAAAGAATTTGAAAACACAATTTGCGGGGCGACAAACGTTGCAGAGTATGGTTTTCATTGTAGATTTACGGGAATACAGCCACAGCAGAAAATCAAGGAACAATTCCCTCTTCCTTTTGATCTACTAAAGAGGGTGCCGATTTGTTACCTTCTCAGGTCTCTGTACGTACGATGGCAGTCTTAGACAAACGGAATTTTTTATTTCTCCTTTTTGTTTTCAAGTACACACGGGAGCATCTAAAGCTAAAATTTAGAGCATCTGATTCAAGATAATGGGACAATTTTACATGTTAGATCAAACACTGCCAATGCTTCATCAGGGATTTGAACTCAAGATTATATAAAACCCTGTGCCATTAAATGTAGAAGAATTAGGGCGCCATAGCCAGCAGTATCCTATCTCCCAACATTTGAGCGGGTAGGATCTGTGCAAAAAAGACGTCATAAGTTCTTAGAATTTCTATTGGAAAACAAACTCTCAGTTTTCGTACATCATGGGGAAATTATCCGCATCTGATTTGTTATATATGCCAGGTGATGGAAACAAGTGGGGAAAATGAGAGCTGGACAATTTTTAACCGAGCTCACAGCAACTGTAAGCGCACATTCTATTTCTGCTAGGAATGATAATCAGGTTTTAACTAGAATGCTACCACGTATACTCTTTTTAGCTACAGGCAGACAGATTTGTATAAAAATAGAAGCAATGGAAAGTAATGCCCAGAATAAAATACCCGTTCGTTTAATTTTTTTTTCAGTGTTGTATTTGGTAACCATTTGTTGTTTTTTCCTTGAATATTTTGTCATGTATATCTCTCATGTTTAAATATGTCATGTAATAATTCGGTCTCTTAAGCGTATTTTCTGAACTTACATTTAATATCTTTCGAGTTTGTTATACACTCCTGTTTATTGAAAATGCGACACCAGGAAAAACGTGTGCGCTCGGGATGAAGTTAGCCGGATAATAAGCAGCAAAGTATTACGAACCCAGAGCACATGCAGATGATTCAGAGCACATGCAGATGATGCCACGCCTTCGTAGCTGTCCAGCAGAGGTATAAGAGCAAGACATATCGGGCAAATTTTCATAGTCGATTCATGAGAATACTGGCAGTAGCGGGTTAGTAGTAAGAAAGTATGTTGCGCGGCAGCAGTGATCCCTGCAGCTGTACGTTTGGTACAGCTGAAGAACTTTCAGTGGGGACGATGTGCTTGACTGTGGAAGGTGGTTTCTCTTTACGCGACAGCGCCTCGTGTTAGACGAAATGCGAGCACAATGATAAAAGAGTCTTGTCAGTGTGAATATGAAGGTTTGACACACCGACATGAGGTGCCTGTGCCCAGCAACGGAAGAACAAGTTGAAAGACCCTCATCTCTACCATATGGTGTTTGCAGACCAAACAGCCAAATCCCGAGGTTTAGATCAGCAGGGGTGGTCTGTATCACGACAAAGGTTGTCTACAAACACTGTCACACACCGTTAGCTTCAGAGACGCCACGTCACTCACTGCTCGTTGCAATTACATCCCTTGATTTTAACCCACTCTCGTCAGCGGCTACTATAAGACAGAAAAAGCAGGAACTGCTGTTTATTAATGACAGCTCGTAGTGTTTTCCGACGAGTCACGGTTCAACCTAAATGAACGTACATGAGATGTTCATGAACGTAGCCGTGGTGAAGAGCTGCTGGAGGTACGTATTATGTAACGTCATATTGGCCGGACACCGAGCGTTCTATTGTGGAGTGCTCTTGGTTTCCATTCATGTTCCCATCCCCTACGTTCTTCAGGAACCATGACCATCCAGGTGAAACATAGCCGAATTTGAGGAAGCAGAAGGTATGCCGTTTTGACAGACCGTCCCCGGGACTGTCCTTCAACTGGACAATGCCCGACCACATACCGCGCGGTTTGTCATAGGGTTCCCGGATGCCCGATATGTGACTCGGAATGTCTGGTTGCCTGACATGTCCCACGTCTCCCTCGCACAACCCGTTCGCCTGATTTTTCTCCCATTGCGGAAGTAAGAGATATTGTCTTTAGACGTCTGGCATCAGCAGGATCCGCCGCCAGGTTCTCAAGATGAACTTCGGCCACTAATCAAGACAACATGAAATGATCTTTTGCAGTGCGACATCCATAATACCTTATGTACAATCCGTTGTCGCAGCTCTTGTGGGTACACCAAGTAAGGTATATTGTCTGTTTCACATCACTTCAATATATGGTGCCTTTCTTTGTATTACATTGTAAAAAGACAGCAGTGTACGTTTCCTATATAATTTAGCCAGATTTCTTAGTAAATATTGATTTGAAGTATGATCCATCTTTTTCTATTTCCTACACCCCTACACTAATCCTCAGATAACTAAATTACATAGCACACAAAGGCAATGGGTGTCTGTTAATTATGTAGAGCCGAACTGGAGGGAGGTTGTTCAGCTTTTTGATCTATGGTTCAGCTCAACGATAGCCCTTTATTCCAGCACTACATCAGGATATTGATTTAACCCAATTGTTTACTTGTGCATGTCAGTGTAAATTACTGAATTTTGGGAAGTCACTCAACACTCTTATTGTATATACTTATTATTGTTGTATACTTTCATACACTTATTTTACACTTATTATTGTTGTATGTTGTATACACTATGTTATATACTTTCACTAGAACTATAGTTATTATTTTTATCATCGTTATTTTTAAATTTTTCTTCAAGCACAGGTGCTGTGTCAACTCTTGATGAATCCGTAGGAAAGATTTTTTCAGCCTTGCAAACTAATTACATGTTACAAAACTCCATCATCCTTTTCCTATCGGACAATGGTGCTGATGTTAGAACAGAAAGTCTAGTGTACGGCTCTAATTGGCCTTTAAGGGGATCCAAAGGTCTTCTTTGGGAAGGAGAAGTCCGCGTGCCTGCAGTCATATGGAGTCCCATGTTCAATCTACGACAACCAATAGTCTCTAAGCAAATAATCCATATCTCCGATTTACTACCTACATTCTATTCAGCGGCAGGTGAGCGTAAAACAAAAGATTCTTATGCGAGTTCGTCAGCACATAGGAATATTATAATAATAAAAAAGCTCTGTTTTCTGTTCTAAAAGTACACTTCCCAAAAGAAATAGGAGAGCAAGAGATATTGTAAAGAAAATCATGTGAGGCATATATTGTTGTTGAGCAAAAAATTGTGTTTTAATGTAAAGTACTGTAGAATATTCAATAATATGGGTGGGAAATATCACATTAAAATTTTTTTATGAAGAATAATCGTTGGGTGCACATAATGCGAGATGTAATAGAATAATATGCATATCCGCACTACGAGAAAAATGCCTCTTCGAAAGTGGTAACTGATCCCTTTTAGAGTGTGTTGTCCCCTCGGACGGCTAAGAGCGTCGCGTCGCACACCTGTGTGATGTGAAATTGATGTGATTATCGAGGAGGTTTTGCGAGTATCTCCGAAACCCCTCAATATGGACAGTCTCCAGTTCACGACGAGTCAACGGAGGAGCCGTCCGGGCTGCAATGCGTTTTCCAAGATGCTCCATTCGATTTAAGTCAGGAGAGCATGAAAGCTACAGCATCGTTCGACTCTATCTTGTTGAAGCATGTTGTCCCTTAGCTGAGCTCAATGAGGGCAAAAGTTGTGGTCCATCAAAAGACTACAGTCAGTGTCGTCTTCAGCATAGGCATTATAATAGGTCTGTGAATCTCGTCTCTATGTCTCCGTGGTGTCAGACTGCCGTTTCGGATAACGTACAGGTCTGTCCGTCCGTCGATATTTATGCCTTCCGTGACGATATCTACCGTAATCACATGTTTCCAGCACAGAAGCTGGATGTTATTTCGTCTGTTGTGTTCCCTCTAGGTATGAACTCATCGCTTGTCATACTCTAGAATGGATCTCGAATCATCAGAGAAGAGAACTTGACTTTCATCATCGTGTCACCAATCACCACGTTCCTTATCCCAGTTTCAACGAGCCGTAAGGTGTCGTGCTGTTAAAGGGACACACACCATTGCGCAAACAACGCATGAAATGGGCCCAAGAGCATCGAGATTGGACCATGGAGGATTGGAAGAAAGTAGGCTGATCTAACGAATCACGATTCCTGGTGCATCACGTAGACTGCCGAGCGCAGACACGCCGTTTACCAACGGAGGCTATGGCAGTTGGATGCACTGTTGGATGGAAACGGGCAGGCTGCGGCAGTATTATGGTGTGGGCGATGTTTTCATAAGACACATTAGGCCTTAATATACCAATATCAAAATCCCTGACAGCTGCCAGGTTTCCGAACATCGTTGCGCACCAAGTTCACCCATACGCGGCAACTGTGTACTCTGCTGGTGATGGACATTAACAACAGGATAATGCGCTATACCACACCGCCAGAATCATCAAGAAGTCATTGGAGGTACATGCTGGTGACTTTCTGTTAATGCCCTAGCCTCTGAATTTACCTGACGTGAACCCAATCGAAGATTTGCGGTTCGGCTTGAAAGAACGGTTTCGCGGTAAATCACCACCACCCGGAAATGTACGGGAACTGGATGACCTAGCAGCAGATACCCCAGAATACCTATCGGCACCACTTCAAAGCGATGCCTCGGCGAGTGGCAGCTGTTTTGCGGGGAAAAGTTGGTTCTACAGCTTATTAGGAAGGTGGTCATAAGGTAATGGTTCATAGGTGTATGTATGATTGAAATATATTTCGCTACTTTTTTTAAATGAGTTTTTTACTTCCACTTTAGGCTGACGCTTTCTTTTAATATCCTCACCTGGGTCTCCCTCCCTGACCGGAGAAGGGAGAATGACACAGTTGATACACTGCCGGACAATTGCTAAGGACGGATGACAATAGCAACGATAGCAACCATAAAATGGGAGGCAGGAAAATGTGGAAATTAGCATAAGTGCGGGATACAGTAAGACGTGTTGTGCGTATGCAAATTTTGGATTGCCGAACTTGTTCGTGACGTCATTGCGCTGATAAGAGATATAAAGGATTTGACGCGTATTGACCGTTGTTGTTCAAACGCAAAGTTGAAAGGGAAAGAATCAATTGACGAACTTACAATTTTCAGTATGTCTTCCCGACATCACCTAGATGATTTTACGCGTGGCCGTATTATTGGCAAGATTGAAGAAGGGCGAAAAATAACAGATGTTGCCAGGGAGTTCGACGTCAACCACAATATTGTTTCAAGGCTTTGGAAATCATTTCAAACAAATGGAGAGTGTAGCAAACGTCACGGGGGAGGTCGTGTTTGCAGTACGACACCTGCAGAAGATCGGTACATAGTGCTATCAACAAAAAGACACCGGCGCAGCACAGCTAGCGAGGTAGCAAATCAGTTTATGGCTGCTACTGGCAAGCGGATCTCCCGAAACACTGTCGCCAGACGTTTGCATGAAGGAGGACTATACGCCCGCCGTCCTGTTGTGTGCATCCCATTGTCCAGACGTCACCGTACCGCCCGTTTGTAATGGTGCCATCAACATCGCAATTGGACTGATAACGACTGGTCTGCTGTCCTCTTCTCAGATGAGAGTAGATACAGTCTATCGTCTGATTGTCGACGACAACTGATCTGGCGTGATAGTGGTACTGCATATTGTCCAGCAAACATACAGGAAAGGGACCGATATCCAACATGTAGTGTCATGGTATAGGCTGGCATCATGATCAATGGCCGTACGTCCCTCTATGTGCTTCCATCTGGGACTATGACTGGCCAACGATACATTAATGATGTTCTGCTACCTCATGTTCGCATGTTACGTGGTGCTGTCGGTGATAGATTCATTTTCATGGAGGACAAAGCAACATGTCATCGAACAGTCGCTGTCCAGGAGTGTCTTGAGAGCGAGGATATTCAACGCCTCGTATGGCCAGCACGTTCTCCAGATCTGAATCCCATTGAAAATGTGTGGAATGCTTTGGGGAGGAGTCTTGCTGGTCGCCAATGCCCTCCAATAAACAAGGACACCCTCATTCGTGCAGTGACAGTGGAATGGGATAAATTACCCCAACAGCTGCTTGATAATGTTGTGCAAAGCATGACACGACGTGTGGAATCTTGTATCACCCTGCATGGTGGTCATATCCCATATTGACATCTTACGCCGGAACGCCTGCGGACGGTAATTGCATTTTTTTCACGTTTACGTATTCTGCACAAAATGGCCTGTTTGTCCCTTGAACACGTTCCAAAGCCTTCTGGATTTCAGAGCACAATAAATTGTCTTTCTTGTAATGTCCTGGCATTCTGACATTATTTTATTTCACTTGGCATCCAACCACACTTACTTTTTTATGCGCTATATAGCCGTTTATGATCCGTCCTTAGCAATTGTCCAGCAGTGTAATATAAATCTTATCGAAATGAGTGACCCTCAATAATCCCACTGGTATTTATCTCGAAAGAGTTGATGGATTCCTCAGTCAAACGACATAGGCATTTGCTCAGTGAAGAAGTTTCGGATTTGCCTAATGGCACTCGGCCTGAAGAGGAAGAAGGACGGAGTTGAGAGTATATATGTTCTCAAAATAAGTAACCAGTAGTAATCTCGCTAGCACCTACCTCGAAGGAATTGGTGAAGATTCCTTAGTCAAACGGTATAGACATTTCCTCAGTGAGGAAGTGTCTGATTTGCCTTATGGCACTAGAAGGGAAAAGGACATAGTTGAGAATATAAATCTTCTCAAAATTAACCCGTCGTAATCCCATTGGCACCTACCTCGAAAGATTTGGTGAAGATTCCTCAGTCAAACGATGTAGACATTTTCTTATGGAAAAAGTGTCCGTATTGCGTAATGCCACTCGCAAAACCACAATCTCAAATGTAAACAAACGTATCTCGTCCGACTACACCGCAGAGAGATAGCAGTAGCACTTTAGAATTACCTTCTAGAAAACAGAAAAAACGTTTCACGTTTGGTCAGGGCTAATTTTAAGATTATTTGGTATGGCTTGTAAAAGATATAAAAATTCAATATTAGGTAGAAATCTTCACTGATGTGAGTTTGTCTAGGCTTCTACATGATCCCTTTTGCGGACTGAATTCATACCGGGTGCTCAAATTATGCCAAAGATTTTCTAGCATCTGCGGAGTGATTTCCGCTAACGCTCCAGAAATGTTCCCTTTGAAGCATCCAGGCTCAGCGTAGACGATGTTCTTCACAAATCACCACACGAAGAAATCAGGGGTAGTGATATCCTGGGGGTTTTCGGGCCAAGAAAAAGTGGCCATCGTGGCCACACCAGTTGTCATTGAATGTGTTGTTCACGAAGTTCCTGACTTCCAGTTACCTGTGTGGTCGGGCCCCGTATTGCAGTAAAATCGCATCGTCATCCAGTTAAGGTACCGCACAGACTACAGCGCACGAAACTCCCATCTTCCCTCGCCCTTTCGCAGAACTTGACCTCCGTACTGCAGTGTTACGCAGATCAAAGCTTTGAAATATACATAAGACCTCAGCATCAAATGCAAATGTTTTACTGAATCATTCTGTAACTGTTAGATCATATGACGATATTCGGCAAATTGCATAATCCCACAAATATATGATCACAAGAAAAGCCAATATTCAATTTTAAGTAATAATAGAAATAATTTTGTAAAAGGAGCATGAGTAATTCGAGTTTTTCCTATGTTTTCAGCTCTTTTATCAAAGTGAAATTTTGTTTCCCTAATCCGATGGTCAGTCGATGTATTGCTGAAACAACGGCTTTACTGTTTCTTTCCGAAGCAAATTTGCTTCACAGATTTCAAGACCGCACTCACGTCAAGTTAAAAAATCGCATCTATCTCACGCGCCAAGCAAGATTTTCTAATAAGTCCAACATTTATGTATATCCTAAAAATACAAGGGAGAATATTACAATTAAGACTATAAGTCTGATATTCTAAAACATACTGTAAATGTAAGTGAAAGAAAAATGAAACGGAGAGGACTTGTAGTTGAGAAAAGATAATATCACTAAACAGATCTTCGTATCGTTAATTTTACTTAATTCTGTTAGCATTTATTACGGCTCAGAGCATCTGAGGAAGCCACTATTCCGAATGGTAGTTCAGCCGCCGCAGATAAGTTCGGTGTTCCAACAAAATCCAGAGATGCTCGACTGGATTGAGATCTCAGAAATTTGGAAGCCGGAACAATAATTGCAGATCTTCCTCATTTTCCGAGCAACATTCTGGACCAATCTGGCATTGTAACACGGCGTATTAACTGCTGAAAGGAGAAACTACTAGGCGGGATTATTATTGCCATGAAAAGATGCTCCTGGTCTGTAATGATGCTTAGCTAGGTAGTAAACTTCACAGTTTACTGTAACTCAATAACATAGGATTCCCCAGCACAACGATGCCCAAAGAACTGTACTTTTTCCGCCAGGTTGTTTACGTTCAACGGCGCATCCTGGTTCCTACACCAGTGTAAAGAAGACACATATAACGGCCGTCTACGTGATACAACAGGAAACTAAATTCATCGGAACAAGCGACCATCTTCCAATAATTCAATGTCTAGTAGAGATGCCCGGGGGCCCATTGTAGACGTTTTCGACTGTGAACCGAGATTATCATAAGCATTTCTATTTACCTGCAACTATTCATCTCCATTTTTAGCTGTGCTTGATGTACTGTGTGTTCGGATACATTTCTTTCGTTCCCAGCATTCAAATACTGGCGAGTTGTCATGAAGTAACCGCTTTGTTGGCTCCTGCCATACAGAAAAGCCTTCACGCACTTCTAGCACTGATAAGTCGTTTTCGGCCTGTGTCTTGCTGTCGGTTCGTGGTCATCTGGATCAAATTTTGGGAAGTACTAACCACTGCTGATCGTGAGCATACCACAAGCTTTGCAGTTTCGGAAATATACTGACTCAGTCGTCAGGTTACTACAATTTGGCCTTTGTCGAACTCACTAAGTCAGCCGCCTTTCGAATCTGATTAACATGAATAACATTTATTAACAAAGCTTACATTCAGGCGTTGCCTATACCTTTTCGTGACCTTCAGAAGCACCGTCATTTCCCTGCAGTTTCTGAGATTTCCATAAACAAACGTTGGTCATAACGTTTTAGGGTTTCGGTGTATGAATTATATGCGTCCCTTAAAGGAATTAAATATCAATTAGGTTTGCCTTTTTTTTTTTTGGTGTGTACCCAATAGTTACATACAACTGTGAAATTGCGCAATGTTGAATTCTATTCTTATTGCAAACAACTTAATGTCATTTAAATTTTGCAAAACTTTATAAGTTTCTTATCTGTATTTCTAATTTTAGTCTGCATCACCTTGAGTTTTTCTCTCATCGATTATTTCAGTGATTGAATTTGAACGACCGCCGTAAGCAAATCGATTGGATATATTAAGTAGTGGCTCGTTCCTTAACTTAGTGTAACTTGTTCCAGGGAAGGAAGACAGCCCCGGACGTAAGACAAACACTACATCCATGCCTCATTAGGATTCGAACCCGGGCCTATGTTGGACAAATGATCAGAAGCCAACGATTAGAACACTGCGCCTTCGGGGCAGCTTTCTCACATTGATCTCCTGAACGCCTTTACAAATTTCAACATAATGTCCCATTTAAAGGAGTACTATTCTGCAAGCCTTTGTGAATAAAGACAACTCTTAAACTTTGTGTTAATTTTATATAAATACTTTTAAGGATACTTCACTGAAAACTTTTAATCTTTGTGAAGGAGGAGTGTTTCTTTTGAGTAAATGTTTACCCAACATTCTAGTAAAATATCGCTAGCTCAGCAATAATAGTGATATCCACCATTTACCTCAAATACATGTACCATTTCATTTCAAATAAGGTAATTCGAAGATCCTTATTGATAGGATTTTGTGTCTACAAATGGACACTTCCATAAGTATACATTACATAAATTGAGGTGCCCAAAAAATTGAAGGGCGCTATTAATTTTCCATTACATTCCGCCATAAACTCGCGAAAAATGGTATCGTCTGCAAAAAAAGTATATGTAGAGGCAGATATCTCCGCAAGTTCAAGTAGTAACATTTGCAGTTCGGATGGCAGCTTATCAGGATTTAAGCAGTTATGAACGTGGTACGGTAGTTCGCTCTAGAGAGATGGGTCATACCATCTCGAAATTTACCACGAAATAAATTTGGACTTACAGTGTCAGCAATTTCAGGAATGTTCCTCGACTTCATAAACTCAGGGAAAACATCCAGCATTCGGGACCTGTATTGCCATCGATAAAACCTGGGAGATCGAGGGCAGTAGTGATTGGCTAGCCTCGTAATATCCACCCTGAGTGCAGCATTGCCGCAAATCAAACCGCCATTCAATGCTGGGGGAAGTAGTGTTTTCATAATTCCAAAAGTGCTACGTTCCTGGTGTTTTATGGGCATTTCGGAGTCGAGTGCAAATCTTGTTGCCAGTACTAACTTATTGACCCCTGTGCTGGGCTCTGGAACACATCCTCTGGAAGCTAGATGATTGGAAACGTGTAGTTTTCTCCGACGAATCGCGGTATCAACTGTTTTGGTCAGATGGCCGACTTCGGATGTGGCGACAACCCGGAGACAATGTATCCCGCTTGCCTACAAGGGACAGTACATGCCGGCGGTGGGTCTGTTATGGTGTGGGGTGTTCTTAGCTGGTAAACATTAGACCCTTCATACGTTGGTAGACCGCTCTAACAGGTGGAGGCTACATAACCATCCTTGGTTAAATGCGCCACCGCACACGTCACAGAGTCTGGATTATGGCAGGAGGAACGTTCCATGGAGTTTGACATCCTGACTTCACCCCATTATTTGCCGGTTTTAAACGCCATCGCTCTTTGGACTGCTGTTCAATATGTTGCCAACTCCAGGAATCGCCACCTTCAAATATTACGGAATTGTCGGATGCTCTTCAAGGATGCATGGTGTGCACTCTCTCCAGAGTACTACAAAGAGCTCGTGGAGTCCATCTCTCGTCGAGTTGCTGCCGTTATAAGACCGCGAGTACAACCAACGCGATATTTGGGAGGTACCCCTTTTTTTCTTATTTCTTTCTCTCTTTCTTTTTTTTTTTTTTTTTTTTTTTTTTGGCACTTCGGTGTATTTCTGACAAATAATTTGGAATAAATTTCAAAAAAATTATTTTCCGGGAGATAATTATCTTCCATGATTTAAATGGCAGAGATACAGAATCATAAGTATTGTGTACTATTTCACTATTGATCAATCGCTTTAAAACAGAAGTCTGCGTCTTTTCACTTTTTTTTTTTTTTTTTTTGTGTTTCGTGCTTTGTGACGGTTTTTTCCAAATTTAAGATAACCTTGCTTTTGCAACCCTCTTCACATCCAAATTGGTATTGTTTAAAGGAATACTGTCAAATTAACAAATGTAACTTGAGAACTTTGATCAGTATTCAGTGTCCTGTGTAATAACTTTTTGTATCGGGGGCTAAGGCTGCGCATGACATTAAAGTGCATGTGATTAAACATACACTTCCGATAACAAAATAAGAACACACTGAGATTTACTGGTTTGACAAATTATCGAGCAGCGGTTTCCAAACCTTTTGAGTCGAGGAGCACTTTTCGGGAAAGAAATTCCTCAAGAAGTAGTATCGTCGAGCTTATGCCAAAGGCACATGTGTGCATTTTTGGTTGTTTTTACCTAAATGCATTTTTCAAGTTGTCAGTCGATATCTGACGGAGTTTGAGCGAGACCGTATCGTCGTGATAAGAGTGGCAGGGTGGCCTGAGCGCCGAATCAGCAGTAACCATTTGGGCCAGTAGGACAGTACGGTGCGATCGTGTTGGAAACAATGGACACGGGGAGGTACCCAGACACGGCGGACTAGTTTCTAGACGACCAAGACACACCACCATCAGGGAGGATCGTAGAATCGTGAAATGCACTCACAGATAAACAACCTCTGTAACGTACCAGGAGATGTGACGTACCTGCCAGAAGGACGCACACGACATAAAGGCAGACAGGAATCAGAACAAATGTCCGCGTAGCTTAATTGGTAGAGCAACTTATTCCGGAATGAGTGGACCCGGGTTCGAACCCCGGCGTAGACCGAAAATGACGGAGAAATTCACTTCGTTATAAAGGCGCCCGAACTATCCGGATGACCCGACCGTTCACAATCTCGTATTGGTGTGATGTTATTTCCACACCGCGAGATAGGAAAAATAAGAGAATCCCTTCTCCAGCACTTCAAAAAAAAAAAAAAAAATAATGGGGAGATGATGTAACGTACCAGGAGATGTGACGTACCTGCCAGAAGGACGCACACGACATAAAGGCAGATAGGAATCAGAATACATGTCCGCGTAGCTTAATTGGTAGAGCAACTTGTTCCGGAATAAGCGTACTCGGGTTCGAATCCCGGCGTAGACCGAAAATGACGGAGAAATTTACTTCGTTATAATGGCGCCCGAACTATCCGGATGACCCGACCGTTCAAAATCTCGCATTGGTGTGATGTTATTTCCACACCGCGAGATAGGAAAAATATGAGCAGGACTTCGAAAGAAAAGAAAAATAAGGGGGAGATGATGTAACGTACCAGGAGATGTGACGTACCTGCCAGAAGGACGCACACGACATAAAAAAGGCAGATAGCAATTAGAATCAATGTCCGCGTAGCTCAACTGGTAGAGTGACTTATTCCGGAATGAGGGGATCCGGGTTCGAATCCTGGCGTGGACAGAAATGACGGAGAAATTGACTTCGTTATACCTCCTCGTCCAATATCCAGAGACTTGTGACTGCTGTACAAAGGTATTTTGTGTCCGCCATTACCATTTCCAAACGTCCGGCACAGGCGAATCTGCACTCTCCACCGCCCTTTCATTTTCTGCCATAAACACATGACCATCTTTGGCGTCGAAAGCAGTGGAATCAGTAGCGAACGGCGTGGAATGTTAGGGAATGGCGACGTATAGTATTCAGCGAAGAATCCCGCATCTTTTGGGGAAGGGACGACAACCGTGTCAGAGTGTGGAGGACCGCAGGTGAGCGCTACAATCCCAACCTCACTGTACAGCGGCACACGTCCGTAACTGCCGGCGTGGAGGTCTGAGGAGCCATCACGCATGACAGCCGGACCTCGCTGGAAGTGATCCAAGGAACGTTGACAGCTCAGCGCTACGTACAGCAGCTCATGCGGCCCTATGTTCTACCTTCCGTGGCGTGGCCGCGCGGAGACCTTTTCCAACAAGATAACGCTCGTCCGCAGACGGCTTGGGTTTTCCAGGAGTGTCTACGTCATGCTTCGACGCTGAAGTGGCCTGCAATGTCGCCTGATCTCTCGTTCGTCGAGTACCTGTGGGACCAGAAGGAACGCCAGCTTTCTCCATATCCTGGTGTTCATGGTTTAGAGCTTCAGTTGCAAGAAGTGAGGGCTAATCTGTCCAACGATAACATACGGCGTCTCTGTGATTCCATGAGGGACCATATCACCCGATGTATCCGAGCACGAGACGGTCCCACGCGGTACTAACGCTGACCGGAATGCGTGCCGTATTTCTGCAGGAACTGATCCTGCTGCTGTGATATTGTAATTACTTTTATCATTGGTATGTACAATTTCACTGCTAAAATTTCATTGCAATCGGACGTCTTCTTCTTAGCGCGAGGATTTTTATGACAATTAATGTAGGAAAGATGTTCTTTGCATATTTCCTGTATAGCAAAAATTAATCCGCACAATTGAATAGCGGCGATTGTCTTTTCTTGCTCACTGTAACTATCCTACAAACTATTCCTTATAAATGCATGAGGTCGGAAGACATGATTCGAAATTTTTTTGGTGTATCATTAAAATTTCACACTGTAAATGTATCACATATATGAACTTTCTATCTTCTTATAAATATTACTGTTGTACGATTATGCATTTATACCAACTGAAGCAGCGCTGTTACAAAGTGTCATGTTCCCCAATTAGCTGCGTTCGAAGGTATGAGGTCTGTGGCCATTATTAAAGACTGTGATACTGAATGGGATATATTCATCACTTTTATTACTTATGTGTTTGTTTTCTGTTAACGTAACTGATTTACTGAACTTGAAGTGTTCTGTTGTTTTTTGTTGAATGAAATGTTTGCTTTTTGCTAAAGAATTTTTCAGATATATTGTGTATATATACTTTTAGGGCTGTTAATAATAGCGAAAAATATTTTTATCGCTTTGGTTCACCAAAGGAGCAATCTTCGGAAGGTAACTCTTTCATTTTTGGACAAGATCAGTCACGGCATCAGCACGGCTGTTGTCGAGTTAAATAAAAACACAAATTCCGGAGAGTTCACTTTGAAAATTTATCAGAAATATGAGTTTGAAATATATAACTATCAATTAAATAATTCCAATTCATTCACTGCGATTCTTTTGAAGTTAGCGAATGATTTCCCCTCTGTACAACTATAGTTCTGTGGGAATTATAACGCCTGCGATTCATTCTTTGAGACATGGATTTGTACGTGTAAATATTTGAATGGTATAAAAATATTAAATGTGTCAGAGTATGTGTCATTCATTGAAAAATGAGGAGCTTACACAAAACGAGAAAGAACAATCGTGTGAGGAGGCATTCTTTCATTCAGTTACCGATGTTATACACGATGTTTCCAATGGTTATTGACAAATTTAAGGAGTGAAGGAACGGGTCGGAATACAGCAATGTTCGAAATATTCCTGAGACAGCTTAGTAACTTCCGAAGTATTCCTCCGTCAGTATAAGTCTTAGAATGTAAGGAACTACTTTGCGGACAACATATCAAATCAAATAATTTACACAAACTTTAACAAACAAACAAGGATTTCATGCACTTACTTAATGTATTACAGGAAGTGTTCGCATTGGCGACCACAATGCAGGTATTGCGTCGTTTAAGTAATCTATGGAACACTCTCTCAATTTCAGCAGACGTCTACTGTCGTGCGCAGAATGTGTTCTGGCTAAACGTGTTTCTAGATCGTCAACCGAATCGGTTAAGTCAGAAACCAAGCCATAGTTTTTAAGTTTTTGACAAATAAGCATATAAGTCTCATCATGTAAGTCTAAGCTCTCTGTACATAGCTCAACGCAAGCTCTTTACCGGATAAAGGTCACCAATTTGGGTAATACACCTTTCTTTTTAGCCTCTTTGGATGTGGTTTCGTTGTATCATAACATACCTATTGTTGAGACTCACATGCTTATTCGTCAAAAACTTAAAAACTATGGCTCGGCTTCCGACTTAACCGATTCTGTTATCTCCGCATTAAAACTTGCAACGTGCATTTTGCTGCATCTTACCAGCCCAACGCTAAGCTTAATGATTTGGGGCGACATTTAAATTCAGTTCGTAAATTTTGCAAGCAAAATGACTTCGTTTTCTTTTTTTTGTTTGTAGATATCATAAAGTTACTTTTTTACTGGAGGTTAAACGAAAAGCGAAAAGCAACTCAGGGAGTTATAAGCTGTTGCCCGACTCAAATTTAGGGCATCTGGTTCCAGGGAAGGGAGAGAGCAGCGCCGTACGTCAAACACAACAACGATGCCTTACCGGAATTTGAACCCCAACCCATCTCGGACGATTGATCAGGAGCCATCGCTTATTACGCAGGGCTACCGGGGCATGTGCAATATTAATATAAAGTTCACGAAATGTGATTATTTACCAACCTGTAATTTAAGTCACAAAATGGGAATAAGAGATACGTGAAGCTTTACAAAAAAGAAACATTTGCTTAAAGGTTTCAATGTTCCATCACATGTACATCAAACTTTTTTCAAATATATCGCAGTATACCTGGACGAAGTAGGATCGAGAGGGCAATAATTACTTTTCCTCTTATTTCAATGCTATGAGGTAAATTCTGAGGTTTGATATTTCCGTCGCAAATAATTTTCGATTCTATAATTCAATGTACACTGAAGTGCCAGAAAAACTGGTACACCAGTCTAATACTTGGTAGGTCCCCCACGGGAGCAAAGACTGCAGAAATACGACAGGGTATGGACTCCACTAGCTTCTGGAAATATGCTGTAGGCAATGCATACCATACTTCCTGCAGAGTGCTCCACAATTCCGGTGTATTCCGATATCTCAGATTCCTGTGTTCGATGGCGCGTTGCATGGCATCCCAAATGTGTTCTATCACGTTCAGATCTGGGGACGTGTGGGAATGGCAACATCCGAGCTCAGATGAATACTCCTGTAACCATAATATGGTGTCCCGACACTTGTGTAGAGGTGCATTGTCCTGTTGGATCAGGCCTAACCGCAGAAGGCATGAACGCAGGGCTGAACGGCTGTACCTCGTCAGAAAGGATGCGCGCATAGCGTTGGCCGGTCACAGCCGTTGTACATGTATCAGGGGTCACAGTGAAGTCCAGCTAAACATACCTCATACCATTACGGATTCCTCAATTACTGGTAGAGTTCCCTGTTAAAAGGTGGGATACAGGGCTTCATGAGGTTTGCGCCATACACGAATCCTTCCATCTGCCCGATACTGTTGGAAACGCAACTCGTCAGACCAGGCTACTTGTTTCCAGGGATCAAGTGTCCAGTGGTGAACTCTAGTCCCATTAAGGGGACTAGAGTTTGGTGTCGGCTCACAAAGTCCATATCGTGCTGGGCACGTTGCACAGTCCGGACGCTGATGATTGTTGAGGCTCCAGCATTGAATTCCGATTATACCTGCGAGAGTGTTGCACGACTCTCGCGTGAAACGGTTATTGACAGCCGACGATGGTCAGCTTCACCAATGTTTTTTTACGGTCACACTATTATCGTAGGTTGGAAGTTTTGCCGGAATTTTTGTAGTCACGGTACACCCTTGCAATGGTCGTCCGTGAAACTCCGAACTTCGTTTCTACCTCCGAAATACTATGCACCATCTCACGAGCGCCAACTATGACA